>OY755249.1:14403929-15003929 GCA_963576725.1 Azorinus chamasolen
ACAAGAGTTGTCCGCAGACAGCACGCTCCACTTTCTTAAGTGCTGGATAGTGTAGTGGAAGTCTATGTCAGAAAAGGGAGATAATTACAGCAAACTTAATTTTAGGGTTACCTGCCCTTGTGAAATGGGTCCCCCTTGTAATAGTTAACATTTTGTATACCAAATGTGAACCAAATATCTTGGACAGTTTCTGAGAAACTGGCCTGAACATAAAACTTAACCAACAATGAAAATTCTACGACGAAAAAGGGGCATAATTATGGCAAAATAATTTAATGGTTACCTTCCCTTGTGAAATGGGTTTCCCTTGTGATAGTAAACATACATACCAAATATGAACCAAATATCGTTGGTGGTCTGAGAAAAGGGCCTTAACAAAAAGGTTAACCGACACCGACGCCGACGCCGACGAGAGAGTCATGACAATAGCTTCACTTTTTGAAAACGTGGAGCTAAAAACCAAACCAAATATTTAATTCGATCTACGTTGAATCCAGCCTCAGTACTTTCAGTAGTTTGATGTTCTGGTTTTCTGTGAAGCGCCACCTACACGTGTTTGGTAAGTTTTGACTGACGTGCATTATGCCTTTGTCATTCGGCTTTATGTTTGTTGCAAGGGACTTACCGCATTGGTTCATGTGTCATTGTAGAATGAACCAAAAAAGACCGCAAACAAGCAGACCCTTAGGTTAACACCAGGCATAATGACGAACGACGGATGGTGAAAGAAGTTTGTTAAATAAAGCACAACCTGGCATGCAATTTCGAATACGCTCTTGTAATAAGGCACAATGCACGATGCATTTTCATTAAATTTAAGATCTAGGAAGAAACTTCTATGACAGAAGGAAACCCATCTTGACATGCAAAAATCGTTTAGCAAACTGTTCAATACCACAATGCATGATGCATTTATCATGGAGCAAACTAAAATGCCACAGTGCACGATGCATTTAACATGAAGCAAACTGAAATGCCACAACGCATGATGCATTTTGGCGATAAACGTCCTCCATAGAAAAAGGTTTGATGTTGGTATTCTTCCTTGTTACTCTTTAAACCTTACATGGCTGATATTTCAAATGGACTATTCAAACATAAAACAGGTCAAGGTTATGACGGATATTTAGAGATTTTTCTTAAGAAAATTGTAACATGACAAACAGTGCTGACCCTGATGAGAGAGCTCCTCTATGAGCCCGCTTATCTGGGCCTACACTGTTTGCAAAGGACATTAGTGACTCGTGTCCCGCACTGTAAAAGTTAAACACGTTGCCGGCAGCGTCAAGTTGAAAATGTTCACAGCAGATGATTGCTTTGTCTGAAAGATCACAGACAGAGTGTCAGCATATGTTGATCATTTGAGACGCCTGCTAAATGTTTCATTATGATGCCGGCACTTGACACAATCATCAATGATCTTCAAAATAATGACGTTACGATAAGTCTGCACTAACGACTTGAGAATTCAGTGCCCAAAGTTATCAAACTTCTGAGTCTGAGTCTGAGATCATTCTCAAGTACATGTATCTGATTGGTCATATGCTTGAGAATGATCTCAAACTCAAGCAAAACGTGTTATAACCTCAGGGCCAGACGTCCAGATTGCATTTTCAAGAATAACTCCTTTTTCTCTCCATCAAACCCTATTCTGTGACGACTCTTTAGAATCGTCTGGAAGATTCGATTCTAAAGAGTGGTCATAGTATAGAGTTTGGTGGAGAAATGACGATTTTAGTATTTGGGTACGTACATTTATCTGCAGCTCTGGAAATTATCTAAAATGAGGTAAACGGTGATTTTCTTGCAAAACGTGAGCTTCAATGTACCAAAGAGCTTTGCTATTTAACACCACACGTGTTTTCAATAAGCTCCGAGATGGATGAATACTGACACGCTGGCTGCTTACGTAAGCATACATGGTATACGCTATCAGTGCAAAACAAGAACTTACTAAACGATCTTATTAAAAACCACATAACGCTTGACATTTTTGTAAAATTCTTACTTAAAGTACATGTGATATTCGCACAAAATAATGCTTGATACTAACATTACATGTGATATTCGTACCATATATCAATCGACGAACATGCATAGAATGTGTAATACATGCATAGAATGTGTAATACTAAAAGGACAGGTATTATTTATTGGTATCAAATAATGCCTGATATTCATTAAAATAGCTTACTAAAATGGCATATGTCATTCGTACCAAATAATGCGTAATACAAAAATGACATGTGGTATTTGAACCTAATAATGCGTAATATTCACACGTAATGATTCGTAGTTAACTATTCATCTGATAAAGTATTAGACCATATAGGTTACATACAGTTGACCTTCGATAACTCGAACTTCAAGGGACTATAAAAAATACTTCGATATAACAGAAGTTCCGAGTCATCCGATTCCTAATCAGAATAAGTTCACAGCTTAATGCAGGTAGAATGTAATGCTGAAATCTCACGTGGGAGTTTTCAGCATTACTTTCGACCTGTATTAAGATGCCATGTGTGTTTCTAGATATACGTAGTGATAGTTTTTAGAACAATTCTGTATTGTAAACTTTGAAAAGACTGAACATTTATTTCGAGTTAACCGAGATTCGAGTTACCGGAGTTCGAAAAATCGAAATTCAGCTGTACATGTAATTGTAACACATATATCTAAGAATGGACTTGTTCAAAAATGTGTCCTTTGAGCGAAGTAAGTAAAGTAGAATTTGTTAGATATGTCCGCCGAAATTATGAAGCGAACAGCGTCGGTCTATGGCTTCCAAGCAAATAAAATGCTGAACTAAAATGGCAATCATGATTCAACAAGGAGCATTTTAACCTTTAACTCAATGGCGACATCCTTTCCATGCCTTTGCCAAAAACAAAAAGACTTATATCAGACTATTCCTGTGGGAGTTACGGTTATGGAATTAGATCTACATTACATGTAGATACTGTCTTAAGCGGCAACCAAAAAGAGGTCTAATCATGGGTCTGTAAGGTAGGTCGTAGCTTAATGCAGGTCAAAAGTTTTGACCTGCATTATGCAATCACCCGCTTTTGAAGACTCCTGTGTCCAATAAGTGAATATCCGCTTAACCCATTCCCTCATATTGACGACTTTTGACGACTCTTCTTGAGTCACTTTGTGAAACCATTGTGATAAATAGAGCATTTGCTCCTATAGGAGCAAATGTTCTATTTATCACAATGGTTTTAAACTACACAATTCTAAAAGTTTCCTTTTCTCTAGTCAATGCTCCTTTTCGGTAGATTTATTCAAAGAAGTTGTATCTAGAAATAGCATATGAGGGAACGGATTAAGACAGGTTATACTATATGTAGATTTGATTCTACAGTTTCTGTCTTGGCCTAATGTATCTGCGTTCATACAACATAATAGCTAGTTTTTATTCATGATGTCATTATTTCTAACACGAATATTCATGTGGTAGGATATTAACAAATCTGTGATATTCATGCGAAGAGAAAAGAGCTTACCAAAGAATGTGCGATATTCGTGCAGGAGTTTCTTCCTCTGGAAGGCTGACAGTGTGGGGTTCAACAAGCCCAGTGTCACGCCCATAGTCCGACTTTTACGCTTGAAGCTGTCAGCAACTGAAATAATACAAAACAAAACAATTTAATAAACAAACAAAATCCACTTTAATCATTTACCCTTTACTCCATAAATACGCCTTTCTGCGCATTTGCAAACAGAGTAGACCAATATCAGATTCATATAGGGACCGTCTGATCAGGGTCTGCTCTGTTTGCTTCTGGAATGATATAGATGTGAGATTACAGTTTCTTCTTTGGCAAAAACTTCATGTGTAAATACGCAAATTTCCAAATTAATCAAGTCAATATCCATTACATCATTATTTCTTTGATGAATATCCATAGAGTAAAGGGTAACGCCCATATTATATGTGGCAAAAACGTACAATCTGAAATTTGGAATACAATAAAAAATCCTTTAAACCGGACAAAACTATGAATAAGAATTTAGGTGAATTGAGGCAGGTGATTGCTTAAAGAGAGAGTCCATACAATGAACGCATTTGTTTTCAACAAAATCATAATGCTTGGTATTTGATATGCTCAATTATTATTATGAAGATTGAACTTATATCGAAAAATGCACATGTGACACAAAATACACCGATTTCATCAATACTTATCATTTTTATTATGCAAAAAAGTATTATCGACCTTTTCCGTTCAAATTTCCCGCCCTTTGCCGATAACCCGATCCCTCCATTGTTTACGTAACCGCTTTTCTCGGAAGTGGTCGGAGAGATGCGAATAGCGCGAACAGATACGAAACTAAAACCCAACCAGAATAAAACTGATATTTTGGGGAATAAAACCGGGATCGCCAATATCGAACACATGGATGTTTTGCCATTATCAACGTTTATTGGATAGGTTTTCTTGCTAAACACTACTATACAGCATATAAACAAATTGATTTTTTTTATAGTTTAGGTATTTTTGAAACGCGTAAAATGTAGGGATTTTCCCGTTAATGCAGGATGAGTGTCATACAGAAAGCTCCTTTGACTTTCACGCTGAATAATAATAATAATAATAATAATAATAATAAAGACTTTATTTAAAGCGGGAACGCATTTGGTAAAAAACAACAACAATAATCCATGCGGCCCTCATAACATATATACATCTACAAAAGTCAAATTAGCAACAATCAAACAAACGAACATTATTTAAAGTACATGTAACACAGTAAAACCTCGATAATTCGATCGACCCGTTGAAGAATTTTGATATAGTTAAAGGCAGGTGATTGCCCAAAGAATGACGGAAGTAAAGCAGTAAGCCACTGTAGAAGCTCCTTCCTTACCCCATCCCACCCAAGGCCAACACCTGGCGTGAACATTGTCAATGGGCTTACTTCGAGTTATCGAAATGTTTGAACGTTCAGGATATCACTGTATATACAATACGTTTACAATAGTTAACCTAAATACTCACGCCAAAGTACTAAAATAGGTAGTAGACCTAGATCAAACTGATATTGCAGATGCAGTTTGACTAGAATTTGCTATTTATCCTTTCATACGTGTAAAGAATATTCTGAATAGCCGCGGTCAGACTCGAGTCCAATAGTACTGACCTGTTATAATCTGACCAACAGCTATTCAAATTCCGGCTGTTTCAAATTGACAATTGTTACGGGACATGCTGGAAAGAAGATCCACACGACATCCATAGTATTTAGGATAAATATGGGTATAGTTCAATAAGAGACTGCAAAACTCAATAAGTTAATTAGATATATGATTACATTGCTTAAACCATCTTATATAACGGTTTTTGAAAGCAGCAATAGAACTAGCATTTTGACATGGTATGGGAGCTTATTCCAAGTTATAGAACCTGAGTAATGAAATGTTTTTCTGAAATATTCTGTATAGGGTTTCGGTATGTACAAATGGAGTTGAGAAGAAGATCGCAACTCTCTTTCGTGAATATCAGCAGACAAAGTAAAAATGTCATGCAAGTATGAAGGAGCTAACCCATTGAAACATGTGTACATTAGCACAGCTATCTGAAAAATTTCTCTATCTGGAAATCTCAACCAGTCTAGTTAAGTGAATAATTCTGAAGAAGGTGTACCAATATCTTTGTCAAGTATAAGTCTTGCAGCCCTTTTCTGAAAACGGACAATGTATTCTTCTTGCAATGCACTGCAATTATCCCATATAACACATCGGTAGTCAAGGTGGGGTAAAATGTAAGAATTATAGAATAATTTTCTCATGGGAATTGACAGAAACAGTTTTATCCGTGAGAGAAGATATAGTAAAAATTTACACTTTTTAAGGACGTTATTAATATGACAGTCAAAGGATAAGGTACGATCAACAGTAACGCCTAATAATTGTTCCTGGTTACTAGAGCATAACTGGTTATCATTGAAGTATATTGAATATTTTGCATTTCGAAGCAAATGTAATTTGTGCCTTGATGTTGCCAACTGTCTTAATGACTGATCACATTAATATTGATTTGAACGTGCGGTTTAAAGGGTTTTTACTGTACATCTATTTTTCATGAGAGATTCCTGCAAAAGAAATACGTGCGGGTAAAATAAAAACAAAACATTTGATATTCATTGGAAGAGCACACAAATGCACACCCTAACCGACAAGCCCTGTCAGCAACCCTCTGTTAACCCTTTCCTCCATAAATACGCCTTTCTACGCCTTTTGAAACCATTGTGATAAATAGAGCATTTGCTTCATAGGAGCAAATGCTCTATTTATCACAATGGTTTCAATACTACATAATTTTAACATTTTCCATTTCTCCAGTAATTGCTCCTTTTTGGTAGATTCATTCAAAGAGGTTGGTCTAAAAATAGCCTATGGAGAAAAGGGTTAAGTATCTACACCGTATGCACCAATGCGGAAGTTTAAGGACTGTTGTTCAGATAGTGTTTACAACACTTCATAAGAATTCATAATTATGCTTCTGGGTGCACGAACAGCCTTTATAGATACAGATATCGATTTAACACAGCTCTGTATGACCTCCGTTTTCCAAAATCATTTTTCCACGCAACCAAGTCATATATCACATTTTCTGTGACATTTGTGATCAGTTCAAGTTGTTCGTGTGACACGAAATCATTTGTTTTGCATTTAAAACTAATGTGTACTTGTTCCAAAAAGTGCAACTATACATCCGAATCACATTTTTAATTATAATGCTAACGATGGCTACAGTTTGAATTCGGTATCTCGAATTTCAAGGGTCCATAAACATTACTTCGAGATAACGTGATGTTCGAGACATCCGTTTCCTTACCTGGATATTTTCTCGAGGTTACCCTATTGTATATTCATGGAAGAAATAATGAATATTAAATAAGATTATTTTTTATAATTGAATATGAACACAGGACAGTCTGGCTCAGGCAGAAGCTGTAGAATCAGATCTATTTTACACCATAAGCAAACGGAGCAGACTCTGATCAGACGGCTCCTATAGGAGCCGTCTGATCTAGGTCTACTCTGTTTGCAGATGCGTGAAAATGCGCTTACATATGGGAAATGGTTAATACACGTCAAATGTAATGCTGAAAGCTCCTGTAGAAGTTTTCAGCATTTCTGGCGACCTGCATCAAATTGTTGCATGCCTATATGAAAATGTGCAGTGGTGAATGTTAGAAACAAAATTCTGTATTTAAATACGAGTCACGAAAGAAACACAACATGCAAAACAAACAGCCGCCCGAACAGCAAACAAAAGAATTATTCGAGAACGAGAACTCTAGGAATAGAGTCCGTGTCATCTTAGCTCATGGGCTATATTTAGATCCAACCTCTTTGAATAAAACTACCGAAAAGCAGCATTTACTAGAGAAAGGGAAAGATTTAGAATTGTGTAGGTTTGAAACCATTGAGATAAAAAGTTTATTAATTTTGCTCCTATGGATCAAATGCTTTATTCTGATAGAATGGGTTCAAAAAGTGACTTTACAGAGACCTCAAAAGGCGTCAATATGAGGGAATGGGTTAAGCCTCTCGGCACAAGACAAATTTCATCGACTAAGATTATCATCTTCTTCAGATTTCAAAGTAGCGTTTTATTTTATTTATATTTTATAAATAATACTAAGTGTCAAAGAGTTTGGGTCCTGGGGAGAATGTCAGAAATGTTTACTAAGGTAAGCACTGATTCGTCTAGGGCACCGACAGATTTAACATTTAGCCTTCTGAGCAAACTAGTTTTACAGATTATTTCACCTGCTACATTTTCAAAATTCAATATATAATCAATTTGTCTACCAAAATGCAATCAGGGTGTCAAACAGTTTGGATCCTGATGAGACGCCGAGTTACTCGGCGTCTCATCTGGATTCAAACTGTTTGCATATGTATTCACTCATCCGCCCATAGCAGGTTAAGGGTTAAACCCCCTTTCAGACAAATACATAAACTGCAGTTTAAAATGTTACAAATATGGTCGCAGGCTTCATAAGTAAGGAGAAATGTGAACCGGGAAATATGGGATTCTACACAGCTTAATATATCAAATGAAACAAGCTGATGCACAGACATGTGCATGTAAAGCTTAAATTCCAAACAGTGACCTCGTAATGACATTTGTTGTCTAATTTCAATATTTTGTCATCTTTGCCTAGTTTAGGGTTCCATGGATGCGGCTACGGACACGAATGGCCCTTTGTAAACATTCGGCGGGGATCGCGCTAAATAACATGCAACCAATAGAACCCCAAGTACGGACATACCACAATCGCTATTATTCTAATGGTCCAAATCATCGCACATTATTTAAGGTGCAAACATTAAGATTAACCTCGTACGACAGAAATCATCGTATACGGCCATCGCAACTCCAGATTGCGATCGTCGTATTTTCTAGCTACATGTAACGATATTTTAACCATTTCCCACATACAAACGACTTTAATATGCCTTTGCAAACAGAGTAGATCTAGATAAGACGGCTCCTGTAGGAACCGTCTAATTAGAAATTCTCTGTTTACTTATGAAATTAATAATATATCTGACCAAACAGTATCTACCCATACCAAGCAATCACGTGTACACATGGAAATATAAAAGGTCATCTAATACATTTTCATGATGTCATTATTTCTCGTATGAATATTCAACAGCCATGTATGTTTTAGTAAGACGTTACCAGGCCAAAATGTTATAAAACTTTTTGCTTGAGTATGAGATCATTCCGAGCATCTGGTTGGTAAGATTCAGAAAATGTTCACAAACTCAGGAGTTTTATAACCTTAGGCCCGTGTATTACAAATACACGGCACAGTAAATCTAACACATTTCAATTTAGTCCGTAGATAGAATCTGATGACGAAACCATGGGAAACTAACAGTCGATCGTCTATAAATTGCCTTAAATTGAGTCAAGAATTCTACGAGACAGATATAAATTGGCATCTGCTTTATACTAACTTGAGGTGTTTTATTTACCGGCGATGGCTTAATTATATGGCATATTTGACTCAATACGTAAGGCAGGTATCCAAATTAGGATCCAGATCAGAAGCCAATATAAACGTATCCGCCATCTGATCTGGATATATAATGATAAAAATCTACGCTAAACCGAAATAGATTCAGCGTCTGCCATTGTCAATTTACAACTATATTTCACTGGTAAAACACATTACTGGCACATTCTATCACTGAAGTCGAGAAACGTAGTTATCCGATTGAACCGTAGCGACAAATCTGTCATAACATGTACAGTGTATAAATACATGTAGTACATTGTATTATAGCAAAATATAGTAAGGAATAATGACTTTATAAGTTAAATGAATGTTTATGCCCCCAAAGGCGGGCATATAGTAATCGCATTGCCCGTCAGTCCGTCCGTCTGTCTGTCCGTCTGTCCATCCGTCCGTCCGTCCGTCCGTCTATCCTTCCATCCGTCCGTCCGTCCCAAAATTCCGTGTCCCTTCTATAAATTTGTTTTATCTGTGAATGGGTTCAAAATAACCTGGCACAAATGTGCACCACACAAAGACGATTCGTCGCGCTCAACTCTCTGGCCCAAGGGTCAAATGTCAATGTCATTCTTCAGGGTTAAAGGTCGGGGGCGTAAGTGTTTCACAAACACACTCTTGTTAAAATGGCATTTTGAATAAGGACATTTTTAACCATTACAAAAACTGTAGATAGATGTAACCCGGGGTCAGAATCAAGAAGGATCCAGAAGGGTTGTTGTGTTCTTTTAATCACACAGAGTACAAGTAAAAGTAATAAGGGTCTGAAATACAAAATAGAAATGATGAGTACAATGTTGAGCCAGAGTTGAATAATAAGACTCGCGTATCGAAATTCAAATAGCGTAACCGACTTGATTCATTGTTAACCGAACAAATGAATGAATTGTAAATTAAATCCTAAATATAACAAATAGAAGGCTTACCAGCTGGTCGTTATGAGAAGAATACAAGCAATAGCCACGGAGAGTTTTCTATGATATAGACGTCCGTTTAGTATGAGAGTTATAGCCAGAATATGGGAAGCGGGAAAAGAGGTTTAGCTCATTAACTACGGTCAGGTGACTTGATATGCTTCACTCACCATGTCAACTCACACTTAACCGATTCTCTCGTGCACACTCACCACGCACATGAACATACATACAAGTGTAAACATACTAACATGTACATAACATATCGGGGATCCATACAGGGAAACTATGGTCTGGTTACATACTCCCCTGCTTCCTTGAAATGTCTCCTGACATTTACAAACTGAACTATTAAAACAGACATACATATCAATAAGTTTAAAATAACTAGAACGATACACAGCTACTAACACTATGCTTTCCAAACTATTAAACAGAAAGCATGTACTTTCTTTACTAGAGAACTATGCAGAAAACATGAAGTTTCAAACTACAAAACTGTAATGCAGGGAGCACAGATCAAACAATATATTTTATCCTGGAAGCTGAATACAGAAATAGAATCTACATTCTAATCCTAAGGCTGATCCTCTAGCTGTCAGGTCACATGATTCTGGCTAAGAAATACAAGTAAACTATAATTACTTCTACAATAACTGACCAATGATACAGCAAACTAATCCAAATACAGCTTCCAAAATGCAAGTTACATGTATTAAAAACAAAAATGAAACAGGTGTCAGACCTGTACACATAGCGTGTCATATATGAGGTAAACTAAAACCAATGTGAAGCTTAGACAAAACAGGAATCAGTTTCACAAAAATTGCTCCAAACAATCTGGGGACACACCCACTGCCCATAACGGTCAGGGGCTTTCCTATTCCGGACAGGCCTCCTAGAAGGTAAACTAGGTGAGGGAGCTTGGTCTTGGCTTGGGTCTGGATCTAGAACCAAGTTCGAACCTGGATCTGGATCAGAGGGAAGGGTCTGATCAATGCCTGGGACTGAGCCAGGGCTTTGATCCACAGTAAAATTGTTGCCTGAGACTGTCACAGGGCTTTGGCCAGGATCAATGTCTGGAACTGAGACAGGGCTTTGATCCACAGTGAAATTGTTGCCTGAGACTGATACAGGGCTTTGGTCGGGATAAGAACCGGAAACTGGACTACGGAAATGGGTAGAGTGACCGGAAATGGTGTCAGGATAGAGAACAGAGACAGAGTCTGGAACTGGATCAGGACTATAACAAGAGACAGGATCCAAAATAGGATCTGAAACAGAATCAATGGCACCACTCTGGCTGGAGTTGCTTCCAACACTGGTGTTGGGTTGCCTAGACCCATGGGCCAAGCCACCCGTGTCTGACGCCCTGTTACCAGGTGTCTGACTACTGATCCTCTGTCTTCTCGCGGGAATGATATAAAACTCGTCGTGGTCGCCATTTGTAACCCGGGGTCAGAATCAAGAAGGATCCAGAAGGGTTGTTGTGTTCTTTTAATCACACAGAGTACAAGTAAAAGTAATAAGGGTCTGAAATACAAAATAGAAATGATGAGTACAATGTTGAGCCAGAGTTGAATAATAAGACTCGCGTATCGAAATTCAAATAGCGTAACCGACTTGATTCATTGTTAACCGAACAAATGAATGAATTGTAAATTAAATCCTAAATATAACAAATAGAAGGCTTACCAGCTGGTCGTTATGAGAAGAATACAAGCAATAGCCACGGAGAGTTTTCTATGATATAGACGTCCGTTTAGTATGAGAGTTATAGCCAGAATATGGGAAGCGGGAAAAGAGGTTTAGCTCATTAACTACGGTCAGGTGACTTGATATGCTTCACTCACCATGTCAACTCACACTTAACCGATTCTCTCGTGCACACTCACCACGCACATGAACATACATACAAGTGTAAACATACTAACATGTACATAACATATCGGGGATCCATACAGGGAAACTATGGTCTGGTTACATAGAGCTCTTTATTATTCCATAAGCAAATACAGCAGACTCTTGTTTTGGTATTCTATCGGACGTTTAACCCTTACAACGCTGACTTTTCAAGTGGACTGTTCAAAACTACAAACAGGTCAAGCTCACTGTGAATATTTGGTCATTTTCAAAAGAAATGTGTACCATGACATACAGTGCAGACACTGATGAGAGGGCTCCTCTATGAGCCCTCTCATCTGGGTCTACACTCTTTGAAAAAAACAGTGGCTCGTGTCCCGCATGGGTTAATTCATGCCCAAATTAATGTAAATCAAAATCATATAGGAACTTTCTACATTAGTTTCAGTATATGCATTTGCCATTTACTCTCTATACATTTATATTCATTTAACGTCTATGCAAATAGAATCATCCCGGATCAGACAGCTTCGGCCTGATCTTTTTGGTTATGGAATTATATATATATATCTCGTAATGGATAATATTTCCGTTAAAGAGGAAGTCCCTACAATGAACGCATATTTTCAATAATATCATAAAACTTGGTATATATTATGCTCTATCATTATTATGAAGGTTCCCAATTTGAACTTATATCGAAAAATGTCCCTGTGATACAAATAAACCGATTTCATCAATACTGATAATTGTTGTTCTACAATACAATATTATCGGCCTTTCCCGTTAAATTCTTCCGCGTTTGCCGATGATCACCCGATCCCTCCATTGTTTACGTAATAGCCTTCTCGGAAGTGGTCTGAGAAACGCGAATAGGGCGAACAGTTACGAAACTAAAACCCAACCCGAATAAGACTAAAACATCGGAGAGTAAAATCGGGATCGGCGATATCAAACACATGGATGTTTTGTCATTATAAACGGTAATTGGATGGGGCTTTTTGCGGTATACTACTTTTCAGCATATAAACATATGAATATTGTATATTTTAAGTCTTTTTGAAACGCGTAAAATGTAGGGACATCCCCTTTAACCTTTTCCCTCATATAAGCGCCTTTTCATGCAGTTGCGTCTGATCCGGTTCTGCTCTGTTTACTAATTAAATTTTATAGAACTGTTCCGTTAGTTCTAAAATGGCTACAATGTAATATGTTCCATATTTCATTATGACTACATGAACATGAATATTCAGTAGGATATTGAGACTAAATATAGAACAGGGAAAGAGTTAAAGGGGAAGTCCCAACATTCGACGGGTTCCAAACATGTCTAAAATATACATAACCCTTCTGTGGATAGGCTGCAAAGTAGTATATCGCAAGAAAAGCCGATCGAATAAACGTTGAAAATGACAAAAGTTCATTATCCATGCTTATATCACTTTTAGTTGAGTCTGAGTTCGTTCTCAAATTTTTGATTGGTCAGATTTGAGCCTCTGGCTCAAATCTGACCAATCAAAAGCTTGAGAACTCAAATCTGACCAATCAAAAGCTTGAGAACGAACTCAGGCTCAACTAAAAAGTTTTATAAGCATAGACCTATGTGTTTGATATCGAAGACCCGATGTTATTTGCCGATGTTTCAGTTTTATTCGGGTTGGGTTTCATATCTGTTCGCGCTTCTTCGTGATTCTCCGGCCGCCTCCGAGAAAGGCTGTTGCGTAAACAACAGAAGGCTCAAGTGATAATCGGCAAAACGCGGAAAATCTGAAACGGAAAAGGCCTATAATACTTTGTTGTTGAACAAAAATCATAAGTATTGTATGGAACGCCATTCTGCCATGCTAATTGCTAAACACAAAATGCGAAATGCTTTTTGCCAAGTGTGTAAATTGCTAGGGAATGTTCCAAATGAAAGCTGTAAATGACAAATGCGAAGTGCGAAATGCTTATTCCTAAATGCATGTTTGCACTACTGGCACTAAACTGCGCAATATTTAAAGTGACTGTACATTTGCTAAATGCATGCTTATTTGCATTAAAGCTTATTGCTTATTGCACAATTAAATAAAAAATGTCGCTGTTCAATGCTAGTAGTGAAAACATGCATTTAGCAATAAGCATTTCGCATTTGTCATTTACATCTATCATTTGGAACATTCAGGTTCTTTCCCTAGCAATTTCCACAATTGGCAAAAAGCATTTCGCATTTTGCATTAAGCTTTTCGCATCTAGCATTTAGCAAATATCATGGCAGAATGGCGTTCCATAGTATTGATGAAAAGTGTTTATGCTGTACCACTAGGGCATTTTTCGATATTTTGAACATAACAAATACCAAGTTTTATGGAATTATTGAAAATATGAGTTCTTTGTAGGGACTTCCTCTTTAAAAAATATGCCATATAAAGTTTATTAACCCTTTCCCTTGACCGCGGAAGTCACATAAATGCACCACGACAAATAGTGCAGTCCCAGATCAGATCTGATCAGGGACTTCACTTTTTGTCTCATTCTCTATTTATATATATATGTGCTTTATTCTTTTTAAATTTGCATTTATTAATCTCATTTCCTTATTGTACCGAATGATTCAACAAAATTTGGATTGCAGACGACAATTAGAAATATGGCGCCGAAAGGGTTAATCAACGTAAAACCAGGTACTACTGAAAATGCATGCCGGGTTAACAGTGCAGTGTCACCCAAGATCAGCTTCCACACAGTAACTAAGGTAACACTGTTATTGCCAAAGAAATGCACTATTAGTTTGTATTTTATAGGTTTGTTACTGTATCTGTTGTGTTTATATCACATGTATTGTCATTATTCCATACACCAGACAGCATCTCTATGCAGAACACATTCTATTTCTATTCATTCTCTTGCTAAGCGCCACCTGACTGATATCTGCAAACAGTTTGGATCCTGATGAGACAATTGCAGAGCTAGAGATAAAGGTGCGTACCCAAATACTAAAATCGCCATTTCTCCACCAAAACCTATACTGTGACCACTCTTTAGAATCGTCTTTTCGAGACCTACACTGTGGCCACTGTTTAGAATCGTCTCTTCGAGACGATTCTAACGGGTGGCCACAGTATAGGTTTTATTGGAAAAATGAAGAACCTATTCTTGTACATGTAAATATTAAAATTTACGCATCTTATCTGGACCTCTGGCTTTGTAATAATCCGGACGCAAACTGTGTGTTAGTTTATCATGGATAGCGTGATGAAGGTTTAATGTGTTGGTTCGATGTTGACTCACTTTGTAGACATTTACCGGCTTACAATCACGATACAATGAGACATATGAGCCTAAACAGCTGTGTCCCCTCTTTGATGAAACTAAAGTTTTTCTCTAATTTTTTTCAGATGGAATTCTTTCTCTTGCTACACTAGTGTGGGGATTTTACTAATATGAGAATAACGAACAGTTTGAATGCGAATGAGATGCCGAGTAACTCAATACCTAATCAAGATACAGGCTGTTTAAATAGCTATTACTAATTAACCTTTAGCCTGCTATGGGTGGATGAGTGGATACCTATGCAAACAGTTTGGATCCAGATGAGACGCCGAGTAACTCGGCGTCTCATCAGGATCCAAACTATTTGACACCCTGATTGCATTTTGATAGACAAATTCATTATAGCTTGAATTTTGGAAATGTAGTAGGTGAATAATTCTGTAAATATAATTTGCTCAACAGGCTAAATGTTAAGGAATTAGAATAAACATTAGTATTGAGAGGTGAAGAAGACATGTTTTGATCAGGCAGAGATACTTAGAGTGGTTATACAGTAGTTACAGACCATCGTTATTCTCTCGGCATCTGGCTAGAAAGTAATTAACGCTAGACACTGTTAGATGTCTCTTGTCGAGATTGAGGTTCTCTTGATATCAAATGTGAATACAGTATCCGTAGGCAGAATGTGCTCAACACAATCAAACGGGGATTAAATGCAAAGTATATCGTCATATTTGTGGTGACATCGACGAAGCTACAACAGCAATGGCCATAACAGCATATATAGTTGTAACAGTGGCAACAACAATGCCACGCAATAGTAACAATGGTAGCCAAGGGAATAGTAGTAACAATGTCAACAGCAAGACGCGTACAGGAGCAGCAACGACAGCCATAACACGACATACAGCTGTAACAATGGCAACAATTGGACACGTAGTAGTAACAATGGCAGCAACAAAAAACAAAGTACCAGTAAAAATGGCAAACGTAAGACCTATACCTGTGTAAATGGCAACAGAAGGGAGAAACATAGTAGTAAGACTGTCAACAACAGAGTGCATATCTGTAACTTTTATAACCCAAATAAATATTAGCTGTAACAATGACAACAACAAGACGCGTAGATGTAACAATAGCAACAACGGAACACATATCTGTAATAATGGCAACAACAGGACACCCATGTGTTACAGAGGCAACAACATGACATAAAGCAGTAACAATTGCAACAAGAGTACTCTCAGCTGTACTAATAGCAACAACAGGACACACAGCTATAACAATGACGACAACAAGACAAACATGGCGCCACCAATGGTAGCAACAGGATTCAAAGCAGTAACAATGAGAACAGAACATCAAGACTCCAAGCTATAGCAATAGCATTAACCGGACATATTGCTGCAACAATGACAAAAACAGGATACAAAGCAGGAAAATCAAAACAACATGCTACACAGCTGTGACAATGACTAATAAACCACACCCTGATGTGACAATTGCAACAATATGAAACACAGTTGAAACAAAAGCAACAATATGACACATAGAAGTAACAATGGCAACAACAGGACAAATAGAAGTAACAATGGCAACAACAGGACATACAGATGTAACAATGGCAACAACAGTACATACAGATGTAACAATGGCAACAACAGGACAAACAAAAGTAACAACGGCAACAACAGGACAAACAGATGTAACAATGGTAACAGCAGGACAAACAGATGTAACAATGGCAACAACATGACATACATATGATACAATGGCAACAACAGGACATACAGATGTAACAATGGCAACAACAACCGGACATACAAATGTAACAATGGCAACAAACAGGACATACAGATGTAACAATGGCAACAACAACCTGACATACAGATGTAACAATGGCAACAACAATACATACAGATGTAACAATGGCAACATCAAGACATACAGATGTAACAACGGCAACAACAATACACAGAGAAGTAACAACAGCAACAACAAGACACATAGCTGCAACAATGGTAACAGCAGGACACATATAAGTAGCAATGACAGCATCATAACACGCAGCTGTAATAATTGCAACGGCAAGACACCAATAAGTAACAATGAAAACAACAGGACACACAGCTGTAACCACTGCAACAACAAGAAGCATAAGTAACGGGACACAACTGTGAACTGATAACAACAGCAGCTTTCTTCTGCATAACATTTGAACTGCAATAAGCTACCACCCGATCCAGATTTATACAATGAAATCTCTCTATAATGGCCACTAAATTGTGTTAATTAGTTGGTATTTAAGGCAACTACCTGCTAAAAGCAAGGTGACAGTAAAACAGAGCGTTCTGTTTTACTTTCATCTTGCTTTAAGCAGCCACCTGCCTTTAACACAAACTACTTTATGGAATTTAGTGGCCATTATAGAGAGGTTTTACTGTATCTCTTTTATTGTTCGCTTAGGACATATTCTACTGTATATTATGTCATTTTTGCTTGCATGACTGTGTATGATGTAATGGGTTAAGAAACTGTAAACATTGGACCCTGGTCTACACTGTCTGATAGTGATTGGACGATACTGTGTTACAGTAAAACCTCTCTATAACGGCTATGTTAATTAGATCGTATTTAGAGCAGGTGGCAGCTAAAAGCAAGATGAAAGTAAAACAGAACGCTCTTATACGAGCGTTCTGTTTTACTTTCACCTTGCTTTAAGCAGCCATCTGCCTTTAACACAACATACTTGATGTAATGTAGTGGCCGTTATAGAGAGGTTTTACTGTACTACAGAAGAACCTGGCCTAAGCAGCCATTTATTGAACATGGGATTGTTATAAAGCAGATGGTTGCTTAATACAGGACAAAAGTAATGCCGAAAGATCCTATAGGAGGTTTCTGCATTACTTTATGCCTGCATTAAGTTACCACCTGTCTTATAGATCCATAATTAAACCTTTTTGTGATGACAGTTCTACTGTATTTGAAATGCTGAAAGTTCAGTGAAATGACCAATCTGTGTTTAAAAGTATAGTGCATTCCGTATTGAAGGCATGTTGTTGCTAGAGGCTTGACAGTGCAGTGCAGACCTTGATCAGAGGGCTTATATGGGAGTTCCATGATCTAGGTTTACACTGTGTGCAATACCAATATACTCGTTACTTCCACATTGGAAGGGTTAAAAGCATACCACGGGCGAAGGTATTATGGAAAAAATAAGTGAATATAATTGTTTCTGCAATCTAAGATAATATTTATAGCTTAATTACACCTGATTCGTAGCATGTAGCATGAGCCACGTGTAGCACGAGTCACGTGTAGTACGAGTCACGTGTAGTACGAGTCAAATCGTGAGTCATATGTAGTACACATTACATCACGAGTCTAACGTAGGACAGATTACCTGCCAAGTCACATGTAGTACGAGTCACATGACGAGTCATTTGTAGCACGAGTCACGTGCAGCACGAGCCATATGACGCGTCGAGTGCACTACTAGTCATATAAACCACGAGTCACACGTTGCACGAGTCACATGTTGTAAATGCCATACGAATCGCATAACGAGTCACATATAATACGATTAATAAAAAGAACAGTCGCACATGTCTAAAAGTCAAATCACCCAAGATAGATTAGGAGATTGGACATCTCGTACAGGTTCAATTTAGTATAAATATCGGTCGTGCAGACAAGTGGCAACTTCATGCAGTGTGAACGTCATGCAGAAAGCTCCTCTTGGAGCTTTCTGCAATGACTTTCACCCTGCAATAAGCAGCAACCCGACAAAAAGTATCTAAATTATTTTCTATTAAACTTCCGATTTAGAGGGGTTAGAGGGGTTTTACTATATACGAGAATTTTCTTGTGTTTCAGAACAAATACTGCCATGGTGAGATAAACCCGAAGTAACCTTCAAACAGAATTTGTTCGGGTGAGCACAGCTTTAACTCCATGAATATTCATGTAAGAAATTATGACATCATGAATATTAATTAGATTATTTTCGATAATGGCATATGGACACGGGGCATCCTGGCTCATGTAGAACACTGTAGAAATAAGTCTATATTATACCTTAAGCAAACAGAGCAGACCCTGGGCAATATATCCTATCGGAGTCGTCTGGCCTGGGTCTAATCTGTTTGCAAATGCGTGAAAAACGCTTATATGAAGGAAATGGTTAATAGGGCAGTTCGGACGTTATGCAGAAAGATCCTCGTAGGAATTCCATATAGGTGTTTTCGGTATAACTTGCGTTCTGTACTAAGTGACCACCTGTTCTTATAGAAACTGTCTTTTGTTCATGAAGGGGTCACTACATAGATGTTTTACTATAGTTTAACCCTTTCGGCGCCAAATTTCTAATTGTTGTCTGCAATCCAAATTTTGTTAAATCATTCGGTACAATAAGGAACTGAGATAAATAAATGCAAATTTCAAAAGAATAAAGCACGTATATAGAAGTAGAGAATAAGACAAGAAGTGAAGTCCCTGATCAGACGCCGCCTTGAAAAGGCGGCGTCTGGTCTGGGACTGCACTATTTGCCGTGGAGCATTTATGCGACTTCGGCGGTGAAAGGGTAAAGCCTTACCGAAATGTTGATATACTCCTAGGAAGGCGATCTTTAATACTTCCCCCGATACACAAAGATAACGATACTGATTGTGTTCCAATAGATAACATATAACGGATATACATGCAATATCAGTACTAGCGACTGATGAAAACACAAGATGTCCTCACCAATCCATATATGTTTGAGATCTATTGAACGTCATAGAATGTTGTTGATAACATAATGAACACACAACAGCTGTTTTCCCGTCAGCAGCTGGTCCCTTTGTCCCACAAGCCTTTGCGCTACTACAGTTAAAACGGATAAGTAAATGTTTACAACACCAAAACAGATGTCCGAAACAACGAAAACATCGTTTGGATCCAAACTGTTTGTAGTTTTAATAATAATCACATTAATGATAAATAGAATTAAACCAGTCTTCGTCATTTAAAAGTGTCGTTAGTCATGTTGTATACTCACTTTCGGTAATCGAAAGGTAGAGAGAAGTAAATACTCACGGTGTTTGGCAGTTTCACTTTTCTACAACAAAGTGCGACCTAACTAACATTTGAAAATAGCTTGGATCCAGATTAGACGCCGAGTAACTCGGCATCAGTAACTCGGCGTCTCATCAGGATCCAAGCTGTCTGACCATCGGCCATTAGTTTCACAGACTTGAACGACGCGGAAGTCAATTAAGTGAATTAACACATTCCCTCATATTGACGCATTTTGAAGCCTCTGTAAAAGTCACCTTTTTTTTAAACCATTGTGATATAAATACATGCAGAGCATTCGCTCCTATGGAACAAATACTCGATTTATCACAATGATTCAACACTGTACAATTCCAAACGCTTCCTTTTCTCTAGTAAATGCTCCTTTTCAATAAATCTAATTAAAGAGGTTGGATCTAAAAATTGCCTATAATGTAATAGAATAAACGTTCAACAGATCTGAGATTAAACAGGCATTAGTTGTCCAGCATTAGAACGTATAATTGTGACATTGGATATCGTCCTGGTTCGGTTTTGTGTAGTGTCTCATATATACAGCAAAACCTCTCTATAACGGCCACTAAATTACATCAAGTATTTTTGTTATATGCAGGTGGTTGCTTAAAGCAAGGTGAAAAGTAAAACAGAATGCTCCTATAGGAGCGTTCTGTTTTACTTTCACCTTGCTTTAAGCAGCCACCTGCCTTAAATACCAACTAATTAACACAATTGAGTGGCCGTTATAGAGAGGTTTTACTGTGCCTCTTCTCATGTCTGCTCAATACCAGATATGTTTAATCGTTCAACTCTTTGAAACTAATAGTGACCGATTGTCGCGCTTTGTTGTAGAAGAGTAAAAATGCCAAACAACATGGGTATTTACTTTTTCTACCGTTCGATTACGGAAAGTGAGCATGTGACATTGATTGTGGACACCTTTAAAAGGCTGTTAAATCGTTGTTAAATTAGTTGTTCAGCATCATGAAAACTGTTAATTGCGACATTGGAGATCGTCCTGGTTCAGTTTTCTGTACTCAAATGTAATGTGCTGACAAAACCTCGTATAATGAAAATCATTACTTTTCAGGAGAAGCAAAAAAGGGAATTTTTTTTATGAAATCGTCTTTATGTGACAAATAAGGTCTATATTCTGGTACCATATTAAAAACAAATTAATTGATAAAACTTTATTTTTTCTATCATTTGGTATCGCGATTTTTTGAATGTACGATATTCTTGTACCAAGTTTTGTTCACCTTATGTATATACGAGCTTTTACCACTTATACGATATTTCGTCGTTTATTTTTTATCCGGCGATCATGATATACGACAATTTACATTTCACTTGAGTCTAAGTTATGTACCTTGACACACCAAGAAAAGGACAGACCTATGCTTTATGTACCACAATACATGCACTGACCTAATCTGCATGTGTTTTGATATGTTTAATGGCATTGCTCCGCATGCTTGAAGAATAAAAATTATACGAGGTTTTGATATTGAAAAATTCAGACAAATAAATATACGAGGTGGGCATTGTACATTTAAATCAGAAATCGTAAAGAAACGATTTTCGGCCAAAATGGATATACGAGGTTTTGTCAGCACAGCGACGATTGTACCTCTTCTCATGTGGTAAAAATAACGGCTACTAAAACCAGTAACATTTCCCAGACGTGTACAGTAAACACCCTCGAAACAGGAATGCTAGCTGAGAAGAGTTTAGATAGACATGATGTTGGTTAATGCAAGGTGAAAGCTAGACAGAAAGCCCCTAGGGGAGCTATCAGTATGACTTCCACCCTTCATTAAGCAGTAACATGTCTTATAGGAATGCATTAATACTAATTGGAACGTGCGGTGTAGAGAGGTTCAATTGTATATACACCATAAACTATGTCCGATACTGCTACCTGTGACAAAGACCGTTCAATACTGCTACCTGTGTACCGGGTCACTTTATACTGACACCGTACCAACCAAGTCTTGTAATTGATAAATAATCCCGTAACTCCATAAATACGCTTTTCTACGTAATTTTAAAAATACAGTAGACCAAGATCAGACGGGCTTCATGGATGTCGTCTTATCAGGGTCAGCTCTGTTTCCTTATGAAATGAAATAGGTATGATTTATAGTTTCTGCCATGACCCAAAATAACCTAATTAATATTCATGGTGTCATTAATTCCCATATGGATATTCATAGAGTAAGGGTTATATGGTGCGCGTGAACTCTTCTCATGATGATTACGAACACGTCTGCTTAAGTCCTGTATCCATGCTTATAAAACTTTTTTGTTGAGTCTGAGATCGTTCTCAAGTTTTTGAATCTTGATTGGTCAGATTTGAGCCTTTTGCTCAAATCTGACCAATCAAAAGCTTGGGAACAAACTCAAGACTCAACTAAAAAGCTTTATAAGCATGGACCCTGATCTGTTATATGTTTCTGTACGTGCCAGGAGCGTAACTGAATCCAAATGTAATGTACGCACCGTGGCTATAGAGGCCCGGGGCATCCCCAGGAAAATTTAGATTTGTGTAATTTTGAAACCATTGTGATAAATAGAGCCTTTGCTCTTATAGAAGCAAAATAATGCATTTTTATCACAATGATTTCAAAAGGTGACTTTTACAGAGACGTCGAAAGGAGTCGAATGAAGGGAGTGGGCTACAGTGAACATGACAAGACAGACGCTTTATCAAAGTCTACCCGACATAGTCTTCGATTTTTGTTCCATTTTTACCATAATAATGTTTTCATCTTTCATGTTGATGTTAAGCACGTGCGTAAGTGCGTACCGCTAGCTACGTCCCTGCCTGCGTCCCATTAGTTCAATTGTTTAGCCATTTATCTCCTACTGACGCCTTATTGCTCCTCTGTAAAAGCCATTTTTGAAGCCAATGTGATAAATTGAGCATTTGCTCATACGGAGCAAATGCTCTATTTATCACAATGGCTTCAAAACTACATAATTCTAAAATTGTCATTTTTCTAGTAAATGATCCTTTTCAGTAGATTTATTCAACGAGTTTGGGCTAGAAAAGTCTAGAAGAAAATGAATTAAGAATTTATGAACGGAGTGACAATAAGCTTGGATCCTGATGAGACGCCGAGTTACTTGGCGTCTCATCTGGATCCAAGCTGTATGCCAATGACGTTAAGGCTGCATTATGCTTGAGACAGGTTAGTTCATTACAGCCAGCTGTTTCTACAAGAGTAGATTTAACTTCTATTCTTTTTCCGTATCATGCAAACTGTGGGATTTTTGGACGAGTGTTTTGATCATTTTGAAATGTTGGTGTGGATGGTACACTGAGAAACTCGATGTCTGTTCGCGTCTCAAACACCTTGACATTCTCAAACACCTTGACATTCTCAAACACCTTGACATTCTCAAACACCTTGACATTCCGATTGGGACTTGAAAGGAAATGGAAAACACTGATTGTATTATTTACATTGTCATTGTAGTACCGTTGGCGGATTTCTCCCGACGAGATAATTTGTGTTAATCAAGGTAATGGCTAATGTAGAATGCTGAAGAGTTCAACACTGAAAGTCTGAACTAGAATCAGGAGGTAAAATTAAAAGCATGGATGAAAAAAGCGGCATTCACAATGTTGCAAAAACACACGGGGTCTGATATATGCTGTCATTTGAGATATACGTGCAGATCTAAGTGTTACTAATCTGGACGAGTCCAGAAACTAATACTGAGCACCACATCAGTGAGTTTAACCCTTTACTCCATAAATAAACCTTTCTACGCCTCTGTAATAATCACTTCTTGAAACCATTGTGATAAATAGAGCATTTGCTCCATAGGAGCAAATTCTCTATTTATCACAATGGTTTCAATACTACACATTTCTAAAATGTTCCTTTTCTCTTGTAAATGCTCCTTTTCGGTAGATTCATTCAAAGAGGTTTGGTCCAAAAATAGGCCATGAGGTAATAACTTCATTCCTGGACGAATTCAATAGCTTTATCTCAAATGGAATCGAGTGTAAAATTATTTTATCACATAGCCAAATGATCAATGACTGCAAAAGGTGGTTTTATACCAAAATGCCCTACATTGGCGCGAAATATAATTATGACGCTAAATAATAACACGAGCACGCAGAATTAGTGGCTTTCAGTTTAAAGATTAATGACAATGACTGACCTATCAAGGGCGTCGCACGATATCCTGCCTCAAGCAGCCATCAAAAAGGTCTAATTATGGGTCAGTCAAACAGATAGTAGCTTAATGCAGGTCAAAAGTAATGCAGAAAAGTTTTTTTAAGACACCCATGTTCAATAAGTGAATGACCACTTAGAACAGGCTTTACTGAACGTCACATCCTGTCTTACAAAAAAAGTGACATAAATGCGACGGTTGTTTAACTATCTCGCTGCCAATGTCGCATCTGTCATTAACTATGCAAACAGTTTGGATCCAGATGAGACGCCGAGTAACTCGGCGTCTCATCAGGATCCAAACTGTTTGTTTTTGTTACGGTTTTATGAAACAAAAATAAAGAAAACAATGAAAATTGAAGCAGACGACAAAGTTTGCAGACGACAAAAGTTGGCAGCGAAAGAGTTAAACACTGTCTTATCCAGCTGTTCACGACTCGCATTTGCAAATTACTTGGGTCCAGGCAAGACGCCTAGTGACTCGGTTTCTTATCAGGACCTAAGCTATTTGACACTCAGTCATGCACTATATTCTCAAAAACTTGATTGGTTCAGAAGATGTCAAAATATAATGAAATATGAAAGGAAGAACATTCTAGTCAATTTAAATAGACAGTTAACCCATTACCTCATAGGCTATTTTTAGATCAAACAGTTTTGAATAAATCTACCGAGAAGGAGCATTAACTAGAGAAAAGGAAAATTTTAGAATTTTGTAGTTTGAAACCATTGTGATAAATAGAGCATTTGCTCCTATAGGAGCAAATGCTCTATTTATCACAATGGTTTCACAAAGTGAATTTTACAGAGTCGTCAAAAGTCGTCAATATGAGGGAATGGGTTAAGAAAAAGGTCTTTCAAATTCCACTAGCAAACAGCAGAGCAGACCCTAACCAGACGGCTCCAATAGGTCCACTCTGTTTGCAAATGCGTAAAAGACACGTTTATATTAAGGAACGGGTTACACACGTGTTTGAGGGTTTGAGTTACCGAGAGTCTACTGCTCATTCAGATTCTTTTCACAAAGCCGCTTCTACTGTTTACCATAAGCACCTATATGTACTCGTATGTATGGTGAATTCGGTAGTCACATCACATATTACAAATCCTTACATCCGTCTCTTCCATTTGGATATATCTCTCCTGAGACTCGTATCTAGTTCTGTGTAACATAACTGTTCTTTTCGTTGAGTGTTTTTGTGTCACCTAGTTTATTTGTACCCGTGGATGCTATTTATTCCGATCAGCTAGTAAGTTTGCATACGTTTTGTTTCATTTGTTGTTTTTATAATACAGTAAAACCTGTCTTAACTCTTCGCTTGCTGAATTTTAAAATACATTTCTCCTTCTTTACCCATGCCCTGTTGTATATTTACCTATACCTTCACTGTGTATAAGTATTTCGCTGTGAAATCACTGCTATGGAGTGCACTGGTTGCACAATCAACTTGTAAATAGTGCAGACCCTGATGAGACAGCTCCTGCAGGAGCTGTCTCATCTGGGTCTTCACTATTTACAAGTACGTATATTGACGTGAATAGCAAGCGAAGGGTTAAGCGACCTTATATTCATTGGACACATTACTCTTAAAAATCAGGAGGTTGCTTAATGCAAGTCAATAGTAATGCAGAAAGCTTTCTGCATAACTTTTGACCTGCATTAAGCTACAATGTACCACCTACCTTACAGACCCATAATTAGACCTCTTTTCTGACGGTCGTTCAAGACAGTTTTACTGTGTACATGTAGTACACACTCTTTCGTATGTACACAGGAGACATCCCACATAAACCGGTACACCGTTGTGTAACCATTGATTTCTTGAATATTCTTGTAAGAAATAATGACATTATAAATATTAATTAGATAAAACAAATTAAAATGACGCCTGGATACGGAAAGTGTTTACAGCCATAGTAGAAACTGTAGAATCGTTCATTTATTGTTTCATAAGCAAACAGAGCAGACCCTGATCAGATGGCTCCGACAGGAGTCGTCTGACCTGGGTCTACTATGTTTGCAATACCTTAGAGAGGCGTATTTATGGAGCAAAGGGTTAACTTAAATTTGGAGCTTGTGTAATTTTAACTACATGTACTTACGTTTCGATCAAGCTTTTGAGAAACTTTTGACCAGGTGTCAAACAGGTTTGCATTCTCATGAGACGCGAGTTGTTTGCAAACCAGACTCAAATAGCGGATAGCAGAAGAAGGGATACATGTATAAGCGAATTTATTTGTGTATAGTAGAACATTGTCATAAGTGGTCATCAAACAGGTCTGATTATTTGTCTCTTAGGCAGGTGGAAGCTTAATACAGAAAAAGAATATTGCAGAAAGCTCCTATAGAAGCTTTATGCGTTACTTTTGACCTGCATTAAGCAACCATCTGCTTTTTGAGACCCCTATGTTCAATAAATGAATGACCGCTTAGGACAGGTTCTACTGTACATGACAGGCTCCATGTCACCTTCAGTATCATAACTACATTATAACTATATTATAACTACATATAACTACATTATAACTAAATTATAACTACATTATAACTAAACTACATTATAACTACATTATAACTACATATAACTACATATAACTACATTATAACGATATTAGAACTACATATAACTACATATAACTAAATTATAACTACATTATAACTACATTGCAAATCCGAACCATAAGTAAAGAAGAAATGAAAAGTGAGAACTGTTTATGTTTGTGGTTGAGAACTGCATGGTAAAACTCGTACATAGAGCTCCCAGAGCAGATTATTTCTGTATGACTTTCACGTCGCATCAAACTTTCACCTGGTTTTCAGACCAATAATTCTACTTATTAAATATTCGGATAGACAGCTGACTTATACTGAATGAATGTGCACCTGCTTAGTATTAAACCTCGTTAACTCGAAGTTTAGTAATGAAGAATTGAGAGCCTTTTCGGCAAGTGGCTGCTGTAAGACTTTCGCACTGCAGTAAGCTGATGTCTGTCTTAGCCCTTTCCTAGTTCTATGTTTATTCCAAATTTCAATACCTACTTCAATATTCATTGGCAAAATCATTAAAACGAAATATGGGAGGTGGAACATTGTAGCCATTTGAGAAAGTAAAAGAAACAGATCTTTCAAATTCCATTAGAAAACAGAGCAGACCCTGATCAGACGGTTCCTATCTGGGTCTACTCTGTTTGCAAATGCATGAACATACGTTTATATGAAGGAAAGCGTTAACTCTTTTTCATTTGCCAATATTGTCGCCGCTGGAGTACACAAGAGTTAATTTACAAAGACGAGGCATATACAGTAGATCGTATATTGCGAATGTACGTAATTTGTTTAGCAATTATTACAGTGTATGTCCGCAACAGATGCCAGTAGCCTTGGTGTAGCGCTCTTAACTCATTTTCCACTGTGAATCAAACAATGTCTACACAATTTGGAATCTGGTGCAATTTTGACTGATTCGGATTCGAACATTAGAGAAACTACTGACAGAGTGTCAAACAGATTGGATCCTGATCACCCGCCAAGTGTACTCGGAGTCTCCTCTGAATCCAAGCTGTTTGCAAACGCGAGTTAGGTCTCGAATAGCGGGATAAAGGTTAGGCCTACAAGTTAACCCTTTCCCTGTTCTATATTTATTTCAAATTTCAATACTTACTACTGAATAGTCAGGGACAACATACATGTAGTTATATAAGGAAATGTGGAAGGCTGGGCATTGTAGCCATTTCAGAAACTAAAGAACCACATCTATCAAATTTCATCAGCAAACAAAGCAGACCATGATCAGACTGCTCCTCTGATTTGGGTCTACTCTGTTAGCAATTGCGCGAAACCACGTTTATATGAAGGAAAGGGTAAATGTTTTTCCCTCTTTTGAACAAAGACATATATACATAACACTGATATACATATGACTCTGTTACGAAGAAAGAGTTTCTTTGAATAAATAAATGAGTCCAACCTGCAGCAGACGACACATGTAAAGTGATCGATTAGCGAAGACATTCTCAGGATATAGTTATGTGTTGACATTTTACCGCGAGGGGTACGGCGTCTGGTATCCAATAACAACAATTTAACTCTCGTTCCGCTGATCTCGACCTGTCTCGCATGTGCCAACAGCTTGGACCCAGACGAGTGAGTAAATCGGCCTCTCAGCACGATCCAAGCTGTTTGACACTAGTTCAATAAATTCTCAAAAGTTTCATAATATTGAAAAATAAAATCAATACAGAGCCAGATCAAAATTTGAGCAGAAATTTTCATGTTTTTTGTGTGTGTTTTTTTAAACTGTTTCGATATCAAATTTTGTCGTCTGCTAACTTTGTATTCTGCTTCAATTTTTTAATTGTTTCTTCATTTTTGTTTTAAAAACATAGTCACAGCAACATACAGTTTGGATCCTGATGAGTCGGCTAGTCATTTGGTGTCTAATCTGGATCCAAACTGTTTGCATAGGTTAACACAGATGAGACATTGGCAGCGAAACAGGTTACTGCTTCTGGCGCTTTGGTTCTTATCTCAGTATTTAAATGTCACGCTACCACGTATTGTCACATACGTGTATAATCACAGCATCAAACAGTTTGAATTCTGATGAGACGCGGAGTTACTCGGCATCTCATCTGGATCCACAACGTTTGCATTGGTTATTGCAGGTTCGTCATTGGCAGTGACAGAATTAGTTTGATTATACGTTTAGTTTGGATCCGGATCAGAATCAGTAAATGCTGTGTACTGTTTGTTGTGTTCAACTAAAACGATACCATGGTATGATAGCAGGCATATAGAACGACAGACATCATGTTTGGTGCTGAAGATATAACAGCGAATAACCATTTACCCCAAAGACACGTCTTTTAACGCTTTTGCAAACAGAGTAGACCCATATCAGACGGCTCCTATAGGAGCCGTCTGATCAGGGTCTCCTCTGTTTGTTTATGAAAAAAACCTCGATATGACTATACTGTTTGTACCGTAGTCAAGGACTCGATATGACTATACTGTTTGTACCGTAGTCAAGGACTCGATATGACTATACTGTTTGTACCGTAGTCAACGACTGTCTTGTACACGATGCCACTATAAAATAATCATCTGATTAGTATTCATACAATCATTATTTTTAGATGAATATTCATCAGATTAAGGGTTAGCAATTTGGGCCTTGAAAAACATTCAGACATCTTATTAACTCTGCTGCATAACACCCTTGATTAACTTTTTGGCTGTCAATGTCGCATCTGTGATTACATGTACCTATGCAAATAGTTTAGATCCAGACGAGACGCCGAATAACACGGCGTCGAATCAGGATCCAAACTATTTGTTACTGTAGTTATATGTTTAGAAGAAAAAGGGAGATAATCAGCCAAATGAAAATGTAGCAGACGATAAATATTGCAGACGACAATATTAAGCACCCCTGTCTGGAAGGTCGAGATGACTTATAAACTACGGCTTAAGGCGTATTTTCTTTATTATGCTCTTTTGTATTTACGTTTTCTGTAAACTTTATAAGTCCTAAAAATTCATATCTTCTTACATTCTGATCTGCGACAATGTTTATTTCTTTCCGATTCTTTGAAACATCTGAGAAACTACTGACCGAATGTCAAACAGTTTGGATCCTAATCAGACGTTGAATTACTCGGCGTTTTGTCTGACTGTTCGAAAATGCAAGTCAGATCGTATTTTGCATGATAATGCATACACCGTTACTCTATAATTACGGTGTTTTTTGTACGCCTTTGTAAACAGAGAAGACCGATATCAGACGGCTCCTGTAGGAACAATCTGATCAAAGTCTGCTATGTTTGTCCATGAAATAATAAATCTGATTGTACAGTAGATTTACCTGCCATTTGTAAAATTCCTTTGTTAACGATGTTATTAGAAAAGTACATTTAATTAATATTCCTTATTTCTAAATAAATATTCACGAAATAAAGGGTTAACCCTTTCGGCGCCAAATTTCTAATTGTCGTCTGCAACCCAAGTTTGTTAAATCATTCAGTAAGATAAGGAAATGAGATAAATAAATGCAAATTTCAAAGGAATAAAGCACATATATAGAAATAGAGATTGAGACAATAGCGGATTCTGATCTGGGACTGCACTATTTGTTGTGGTGTATTTATGCGACTTCGGCGGTGAAAGGGTTAAAGTAATAAAAACAGTAATAACTGCAATTTATTATTATGTGGCAACCTGTGTTGTGTTCAATAGTTTACGCGAGATTTGCGTTTTTGAAAGAGCAATGTCTGGTTGAGCAAGATGTATTGTTGCCAGAATACAACATTGTAACAATATATCACAGCTTCCACTATGATTGAATGCATGTGAGACACGCAAAAGTCAGACAGAAACTGTGATATTAACCCTCTCAAAGCTAAATTTATAGATTGGAACATCAATAAACTTGCTATACAGAATTGTGAATGACAGACAGTGCATACCCTGATCAGGGGGTTCCTCGAAGTATTTCGAACTAAAGATCATCCAAGCAAGAGTATCGCTATTCTCAATTAACGACAATTGCTACAACTCTCTAAATCGAAATAAACGTGCGTTCTATAGCTTAAAACCATTAACGTACATTCATCTTGCAGCCATTAACACACATTCTAAATAACAGAACAGAACAACAGAACAGAACATACTTTTATACGATGTATAGATGGCGGAAGCAGCCTATCAAAGAATATAGTACATGTATATAAGGTATACAAAAGTAATCATGATATTGGTCGTCTGCTAATCAGCTTCTACAATCAACTCTAGAAGGTGTTTTCTATTTTCAAATGCCTTTGAGCAGTATATGGCAAGTTTGGTTAGCGTATTCACATTGGTGCAGTTCAACATATTTATGAGTTTATACATATTTGGTATATAGGAATAATTCTCTTAACTCAACAAAGGATGGAGACAATAAAATAAAATGGAATTCATCTTCTACATCGATTAGGTTACAAAGTACACATTTCCCAAGATTTCATTGAACTATAACTATTTCGTATCATCCAGTTTCAATGCTTAAATTATGTGATGACGAGCATATTCTTGCTAGCGTGTTTCTGAATTTGACATTGTAAATTTTAGTCAAGTAATCTGAAATTTCAAAGTTAAGTTTTAACTCTCTGTACAGATATAATGAAATACTCGAATTCATCTCTATGTTCCACTGACTGATGTACATATCTAAAAGGCATCTTCGAAGTACTGGGGTAAATACTTTTATTTCAACTGACACAGGGTATAACCAAACTTCGCTAAGACCACAATTCTGTAAAAGAATGCGCACGTTTTTGGCCCAATTTTAAATATGTTTTGGTTAGTGTTATCTCTCATTTTGTTTATTACCGTTGTAAGTATGGAGTTACCCGATTTTGACCCATAGAGTTTCAAAACATATTTCACAATTTTCATTTGGAAGTTGATTTTCAGCGGATATCGTCCTAATTCTCCATATTAAGCTGTGCTATTAGTTGATTGTTTAACATTTAGCACTGATTTAAAAAACTTTCTATGTACTCTTTCAATGCAGCTATGCAGGGCGAAACCCCATACTTCACTTGCGTAACTCAAGATAGATGAAACGAATGAATCGAAAAGACTAAACATGATTTTAACTAGTACTTCCTTATTTTTCGTCATTGAAAAAGTGCGCTTAATGTTTTTAGTGCCTTATTTGACAGAGTCTGCTGAGTAGCCTTAAAGAACGATCCGCCACTTGTAAATACTAATCTGAGGTAATTAAAACTGTTAACAATTTCATTGTCCTTACCACTATAAGTGAAAGACTCCCCTGCTCTTAGTTTATCCCCTTTTCTAAAGACCATGGTCCATGCTTATAAAGCTTTTAGTTGAGTCTGAGTTTCGTTCTCAAGCTTTTGACTGGTCAGATTTGAGTTCTCAAGCTTTTGATTGGTCAGATTTGAGCCAAAGGCTCAAATCTGACCAATCAAAATCTTGAGAACGAACTCAGACTCAACCAAATGTTTTATAAGCATGGACCCAGATTTTGGTTTTTGCAATGTTTACAGATAATTTCTATGTTGAGCAATAATTGTCGAAGTCGCCTAGCTATGATTGTAAACCTTCTGCAGTCTCTGACATACGAACTGAGTCGTCTGCAAAGAACATTAAATACATATTTAATTGATCTTAGTCAACCCGGGGCTTGTACTATAATGTAGAAAATGTTCAATATCATTCATAGAAAGAGAGAATAATATCTGTGAACTGATCTCACCTTGTAATAACCCAATATTACAGTTGAAATGCCGGACACATTTTCCATGTGTTTGACAAGGAGCTTAATATTGTCAAACATTGACCGAAAGAGTCGAAATATTTTGCCATTCAGGTCGGTTCGTAGGAGTTTAACCCAAAGACCATTTCTATAGATTGTATCAAAACAGTTTTTGAAGTCCACAAAAGAACAATACAATATTTTATTGACGCCCAGCAGTTGCTGAATAACACTTTGTAGTAAGAAAAATAGCATCAACAGTGCTAAAATCAGATTTAAATCCAAACTGCGCGTCTGTTATGACATCGTTTTTGCTGACCATTCTTTCATACGTTCATTCACATCTGTCTTAAATAATTTTGCAAAGCAGCTGGTAAGAGTAATCCCCCTGTAATTGTCGGGGTCAGAATTATCTCCCTTTTTATAGATAGGTATAATAACGCCATTTTACCCGGACTTGGGGGATATATTGTTTTTCTAAAACATAGTTGAATGTTATCTCTAACGGTTTTTCTAAAATATCTATACCCTGGATAAAGTATTCGTACTATATATTGTCTATCGAACAGGCCTTGTTAGTTTTCAGTTTTTTTACATGCTTTTCGTATTTCTGCAGTTGTAATTTGAGAATCAAGTTTTTGAAAATATAGATAACGTACACGTATTAACGAACATTCTAGCGTGCAACCATTAACGTTCAGTTTAGTATGGAACAACTTTTAACGGATATTCTAGCACGCAACAACCGTTTACGCATATTCTAGCGTGCAGTCATTAACGCATATTCTAGGGTGCAGCCATTAACGCATATTCTGGTGTACAGCCATTAACGCATATTCAAGCGTACAGTCATTAACGCATATTCTAACATGCAGCAATTAACGCATATTATGGCGTGCGGTCATTAACGCATATTCTAGCGTACAGCCATTTACGCATATTCAAGCGTGCATCCATTAACGCATATTCTAGCGTGCAGTCATTAACGCATATTCTAGCGAGCAGTCATTAACGTATATTCTAGCGTGCAGCCATTAACGCTTACCTCGTACGACAAAATCATTGTACTTTAACATGCACGGTCGCAACTGCAATTACAATAATTTCAGTCACACAAACTTTAATACGAACCCCTTGTCTGATATAATTATATTTATGTCATAAATAACAGGTTTTCTGTTAACTGTCGCTAGGCACCCGGATTTGTTGTTTCTACTTATGATAACACTGCTTGAAAGCTACTTTCAATATCGTAGCCATTTAGACATAGATGACGTTATTAAATTTAAGCACAAAAGGATTGGTCCATGATTGGAATGAAACCGTTTTATTGGAATTAATGAACGGTATTGGTGAACTCTTTCGTTACCACGTAAACGTGCCTGCAAGATGTGTCCTCTGCTTCAAATTTCGTTTTCTTTTAATTTTCTTTTTGATTTACTTCTATAAATAAAAAAAAATCAAAGATGCAAACAATTTGGATCATCAGAGGTCGAGATAAGATGAGTAAATCTAATTATTTTCAAAAATACTTCCTTTACCTCTCCACCAAACTCTATAGTGTAACCACTGTTTAGAATCGTCTCGAAGAGACGATTCTAAAGAGTGGACACACTATAGTGTTTGGTGGAGAAATGACGTTTTTAGTATTAAGGTACATGTACACACCTTTATTTGTAGCTCTCTGATATTCTTTTGACGAGACGCATAGTTAGGCATACTCGGTCTTTCATCTGGATCTAAAATGTTTACATATGTGAGCACAGATTCACAAATGGTAGCGAAAAAGCATTAAGCCATTGCTGGTATAACTCTTTACTCATTGAATATTCATGTTAGAAACAATGACTTCCATGGACCATTAATTACTAATAAGATTCATAATGGTTCATGGAAACAGGAATTTTCGGGCATGACAGAAACGGTAGAATCATATCTATATTATATCAGACGGCCCCTGATCTAGGTCTATTATGTTTGCAAATGCATAGGAAGGTGAATTTATGGAGTAAAGAGTTGATATATTTAATATAGAACATCTGAATTTGATGCTAGTTGTGTTACTAGTTTTACTGCATGCACAAACAAGCATCGGTGGTTGGCATATTTTACGAGTTTAAGTCAGTGAAGAATATATCGTTGATTAATTTGTTTGTTTTTTTATTACGAAAATCAAGATGTCTTCTTCCGACTCAAACAAAAATACAAAAGGGTAAATACATTCTATTCGATTATAACCAGGTCTTAGATATTTTCTTCAACAAGATCCGTCTGGTCTGGGTCTGTCTGGTTTCCTCAAATATATATTTATCAGGTTAAGTGTCAAACGCTGTTTCAAAACATATTACAGAGAGAAAAACAGGCGCGTGGAAAGTAAGTCATAAATTCTGCACTACGTTGGGAGAAAACACTGGAATGGAAGCAAATGATATTTAGGTGCGTGTTGGTGCAATTAAACTTAATATACTTGTACGGTAAAAAAAACTCTCTATAACGGCCACTAAATTGTGTTAATTAGTTGGTATTTAGGACAGGTGGCTGCTTAAAGCAAGGTGAAAGTAAAACAGAACGCTCCTATAGGAGCGTTCTGTTTTACTTTCACCTTGCTTTAAGCAGCCACCTGCCTACAACACAAAATACTTGATGTAATTTTGTGGCCGTTATAGAGAGGTTTTACTGTATCGTATTAACTCCTGCGCACTCCTATTATAGTAAAGCCTCGCTAATACGACCACGCAAAAGAAATCTAATTCTGGATATTTCAAAATTGGTGTTAGCTTAATACAGGACAAACGTTATACAGACAGCTCCCATATGAGCTTTACTTTTGCTCTGTATTAAGCTACAACCTGCTTTTACAGACTCCTATGTTCACAAACTATGTTGTCGTTCTAAGGGAACTGTAGTGTAACTCCTTCATCTAGATCCAGATGAGACGTCGAGTAACTCAGCGCTACATCATGATGCAATGTGTTTTATAATATCATTATGTTTTAAACACAAACAATCTGCCTCAACCTGTATTACGTCACATAAAGTAAACCATCACATTTCAGTACATTTTAGTCCTCTGCATTTAACGCTTTCCTTCATATAAACGTATTTTCACGCATTTAACTAAATTTCCGGTTTAGAGGGTCTTACTGTAGATTAGATTCTACAAGTTCTGCTTTGGCCACACATTGCCTTGATCATTGGCTATAATAAAACTTCAATGAATGGATATCAATAAAGACTTAAAATCACGGATACATGTACATATTAATGAGGTAAATGGTTAAAAATATTCCTGAAACGTCGCTGTTACTTTTTAACCCTTTGCTCCATAGCTCAACAATTTAACCCTTCTCTTGCTGAATTTTAAAATACATTCATGCTATGTTGTATAATTACATATATCTTCACTGTGTACAAGTAGTTCGCTGTGCAATCACTGCTGTGGAGTGCACTGGTTGCACAATCAACTTGTAAATAGTGCAGACCCTGATGAGACAGCTCCTGCAGGAGCTGTCTCATCCGGGTCTTCACTATTTACAGGTAGGTATATTGACGCGAATAGCAAGCGAAGGGTTAATGTCTTTGCAAACATAGTAGATCAAGATCAGAGGCTCCTTTATATGGTTCTACAATGGCTAAACGTTTTTGGCTTGTGTCCATATGCCACCATATACCATTATAAAAGATCAGCTGATTTATAATGAAAATGCCATTTTGTCTAACACAAATATTCATTAGGTAAATGGTTATTCGAGTAACAAGATTATTGATATCCATATTATCTTGTGAAACCCAAGTAAACCTAAAGCAATAGCCATATAAAATAACTTTAACCCTTTCGCTGCCAATGCCGGATCTGTGATTACCTATGCAAACAGTTTGGATCCAGATGAGACGCCGAGTAACTCGGCGTCGGTCTCATCGAGTAACTCGGCGTCTCATTAGGATCCAAACTGTTTGTAACTGTTACTATGTTTTTGAAACAAAAATGAAGAAAATCAAAAGAGTGAAAATTTGTAGCAGACGACAAAGTTAGCAGACGACAGAGTTTGGCAGCGAAAGGGTTAACTTGATGTAGCGGTTGTACGGATATCCGGTATGAGATGCAACTAAATGTTTGTACCAGTATTTGGTGGATTTAGTGCGGCACATTATACAAAGCGGAAGTGTGTCGCATTCTCCTAACGCCATGCAATTGTTCACTGAGCTGTTTACACCTATCAGAATGAGTTTGCACCTGTCCAATACACCAGTAGAATACAGTAAAATCACTCTGAACCAGAATGCTAGTAGAGAATAATTTAGATACTTCTTTTGCAGGTGACTGCTTAATGCAGGCTGAAAGTCGTGCAGAAAGCTTCTAGAGGAGCTTTCTGCATCACTTTCACCCTGCATTAAGTTGCCACCTGTCTCCTACGCCGATATTTACACTAAATCTCACGTCCAGTTTAGAGGGGTTTTACCGTAATGAAATACGCATATGTTAAATTCAGTGCTACTATAGCGCCGAAGTGTTTCAACGTGTCACCAAGTAAACTTACTCTTATTGCCGATGTATTATATGCAAATAGTGTAGACTCTTGGGAGAGCTGTATAGCCTGTTTGCTTCTATGTCAATCTAATTCAAAGTTATCAAAATGATCCCTAACTGAATCATTCAGCTTAGTGTTAGCTTAAACAAACAATGCAGGATAAGATCTATATAATTTCATAAGCACACAGAGCAGACCCTGATCAGACAGCTCCTAGTCTGTGTGCCCAGGCGTGAAAATGCGTTCATATGGAGGAAAGGGTTAATTAATATCCAATATGCTTGAGCTAATTGTGCAGTTCCAGATCAGACGCAACCTTGTACGGCGTCTGGCCAGGAACTTCACTTTTTTGTTTCTATCTCTAGTTCTATACATTTGGTGTATTCATTTGAAATTTACTTTATCTCATTTCATCATCTGGCCAAAATGTTTAACACATTTGGGTTGCAATTAACCCATTACCTCATAGGCTATTTTTAGATCCAACAACTTTGAATGAATCTACTAAAAAGGAGCATTAATTAGAGAAAAGGAAAAATTTGTAGTATGAAACCATTGTGTTATCACAATGGTTTCAACAGGTGACTTTCTCAGAGGCGTCAAAAGGCGTCAATATGAGGGAATGGGTTAAAGATTTGGCACCGAAAGGATTAACCCTTATACCGCTGTCCAAGATATGACTTTCATCTGCGCTCGGACCAACATGAGACTTCCAGTAACTTGGCGTCCCATCAGGGACCATACTGTTTGACATTTGGTCCATAGCTTCTCATATGTCATGTCTAGCATAGAAGTCGAGATAAGATGCGTAAATTAAAACATTTACAAGAATAACTTCTTTTATTTCCCCACCAAACCCTATGTTGTGACCACTCTTTAGAACCGTCTCTTTGAGACGATTCTAAAGAGTGGTCACAACATAGGATTTGGTGGAGAAATGACGATTTTAGTATTTGAGTACACATATTTATCTATTGCCCTGCAATCATGGATAATCTCTAATACAACGTCAATAACCAGCTGTCACGTCTAATACATGTGTAATTTCTAAAACAATATCAATATCCAGGTGTCACGACTTATGCAGGTGTTATCTCTAAAACCATATCAATGAACATATATAATGTCTAATGCCTTTGTAATCTCCAACGAAATATCATTGACAATATGTATGTTACATCTAATGTGTGTGTAATTTCTAACAATATAATAAAATACCATATGTCACGTCTAATGCAAGAACAGTCTCTAACAACATTTTCAAGCTTTCAATAAACATATTGGATACTTGATGACGTACCCACTAAGAATGTTGTTATTTTTCTAGAGGTGGTCATATTGGAAAGTGTAAGTCTGTTCGTCATGCATGATACATTTTATACACTGAGAAGTGTTGGATGTATTTTGTTGATATATGTACAGTGGAACCTGTCCTACGCGACAATTCATTCATTTAACATAGCACCATGAGCAACAATGAGACGATTACTATACTGTGGCAACTGAAAGAAACATTTGTAGAAACATATTGTAATTGTTGTAGTTGTACTGTGATTGAATCTGCGTAAAACAATATTGCTAATTACAGTTTTGTAATCTTTCTGTAGCGATGGATTGCCTAGGAAATATTGTATTAAGCCAAGATAGATTAGATTTGGTGAATCATGATCGTTTCCAAAACAATCAAGAATGGTGTGTACTGTAAAATCTGTATTATGCGACCACCTCAACTTGGTACACGTCTGTGTCATAAAGGCAGGTGGTAGTTTACTGCAGGGCGAAAGTTGTGCAGAAAGCTCCTACAGAAACTTTCTGCATTACTTTCGTCTTGTATTAATCAGCCTGTTTTAAAGAGACCAATGTCTATGAATTAAGGTATGGTTTCAGAATGTTCTACGGTTGTCACTCATTCAGCAGGGCTTGTTTTGTTATCATTTTGCACTGGTTGATTGCCTAAGGAAATATAAAAATAGACTAGATCAGATTATAAGTATTTGTTAATTATACATGTACTCTTTATTCTAAATAACCAAGAATTACCTATATACATGTACAAGTAGTAACTTATTCAGTAGGCAGTAATTTGCCGACATAACGTCTTTCAAATAAAGCTGAAATTAACTTATAAATGTAGTCTGCTTGGGACCTGCTTTATGCAGTATACATGTATATACATGTGTCACGTTATTGCATAAAACATTTGTATATGAATTATTCAAAATAATACTGATTTCAGGAATGAAATACAAAAATATTATTTACCATACCTGAAATTCGATACATGTAGCTGAATAAAAATACACTGCGAGTAAATGGACTATAAGCATTTAACCCTTTCCCTGTTCTACGTTTATTTCAAATTTTAGCACCTACTGAATAGTCATGAGCAAAATAGTTATAATGAAATACGGAAGGTGGAACATTGTAGCCTTTTTAGAAAATAAAGAAACAGATCTATCACATTCCAATAGCAAAAAGAGGAGACCCTGATCAGACGGCTCCTCTAGGAGCCGTCTGATCTGGGTCTACATTGTTTGCAAATGCGTGAAAACACGTTTATGAGGGAAAGGGTTAAATCATATGAACATGTGAAGAACCTTTCGTGTTATACGAAAAATAAACAGAAAAAGATTTATATGAATCAAGCGTACACAGACAGTATTCGTACTTGAAATATATTTAATTTTGTCATTGAAGATTGGTTTCCATTTTGTTTTATTCTTTTTATCAATGTTTATTCATAGGATGGCTGTCATGAAGTTTGCATAAGATAACTACAAAACATAATTGTTACTACAATTGCGTATGCGTATGCGTACACGTGTGTATGTGGGGGTGTGGATGAGATTCTTTGGATGTCTTAACGACATGTTCACACATTTCTACGCTTCGAGGCCTGCCCAACGACGAAATACATTAGCTACACAATTCTGTCTGTAAGGCTATTTTATGGCTTCACTATACCAAAATGGACAGGCTGTGTCATAAAAAATTGTATATCATGTCTTTTACCATTTTAACGCTTACTGTGCGGGACACGAGTCATTAATGTCCTTTGCAAGCAGTGTAGACTCGGATGAGTGGGCTCCTAGAGTCCTGCATTGCTTGCCATGTTATACTTTTCTTTAAAAAAACACACCAAATATTCACAATAAGCTTGACCTGTTAGAATATTGGAATATTGGAGTTGTAATGGTAAAAACCTCAGACGTCTTGGTCTGTCTTTAGAAATGAGAAAAAATATAGTTCGTGTGAAGAAAAGTTGCAATTGATGCAAATAAGGCCAACGAGCGGCAAGGATATTACTTCCTTAGATTCCACCATAAAAGCACTTCCGAACATAATAAAAAAAACCTAAACCAGATGTTAACTTTAGCACAAATATTGGTCTTGGAAACAGGTGGCAGCTTAATACAGGATGAAAATCATGCAGAAAGCTCCTCTAGGAGCGTTCTGAACGACTTCCACCCTGCATTAACCAGACACCTACCTAAACTAATTTGAGGGTATTTATTGTCTTTCTCCGTTCGTTTGCCGTGTAAAAATATGTTTATCATGTCATATATCTTCATATGTATTAACACTTGACTCCATGAATATTCATGTAAAATGATGACATCATGAACATCCATTAACTTATATCTTATAATGACGTATTAGCATTAATGTATAAGCACAGGAGTCTTTAGGCGATGGTAAACACTGAAGTAACATATCTATATCATGTCATAAGCGAACAGAACAGACCATGTAGAAGCTGTCTGATCTAAGTCTCCTCTAATTACAAAGGGATTTAAAGGTATATCTATGGAGTAAAGGGTTAAATACAAGTACATTTATTACCATATTAGGTGGTGGACACAAGGAAGGCAGACACTAGGCAGACAAAGATATATTCTGTCTCTCACGCAATTGTCTCGCCTCCTAACGACACAGATGACACAATACGTCAGCGACAACAGAGTATACATTTCATCTTCATGTGTCTCGAACCGAAATACAAAACAACACTTCCGAGTGAATATATTATTTCGTGGCTCTTATGAAGACGGATTAACATATATTGTTAGGCGGTTTCAATTCCATTACCCCATTATCTCATATCGACACATTCTGATGCTTCTGTAAAAGTCACATTTTTGAAACCTTGTGATAAATAGAGCACTTGCTCCATACCAGCAAATGCTCTATGTTTCACAATGGTTTCAAAACTATGCAATTCTAAAATGTTCCTTTTCTCTACTAAAATCTCCTACTTTGGTAGATTTATTCTAAGAGGCTGAGTCTAAAAATAGCCGATAAAGAAATGGTTTGCCTCACTAATACAAACACATAAACTGCGCTAATCCGAATATACAAATCTCCCTAATACATGTACGAACAAACAAACATGGCTAAGCCTAACACAGAACACCCCCCCCCCCCCCCACACACACACACACACACACACGCACACACTTGTCTTCACAAACACGAACGTACAAAAACATTCATCCAAACATACCTCATTAATACGAATGCAAAAATATCGCTAATCCCAGCATACAAACCTCGATAACCATAACACACAAACCTCACTAGTAGAACACAACAATCTCGCAGATATAAACACACAGACCTCGTTCATACGAACGCACAATCCTCGTCAATACGAACGCACAGACCTCGTTAATACATACACATTAACCTCGTTAATACGAATCTCTTTAATCCCAACACACAACCCTTGCTAAAACGAGCATACAAACCTCCCTAATACGAACGCACATACCTCGTTAATTCGAATACACAAACCTCGTTAATACATACACCTTATACTCGTTAATACGAACGCACAAGTCACGTTAATCTCAACACAATTACCTAGCTAATACGAACACAGTAAACTATCTACATTTAATACGAACACCCCAACCTTGCTAATACGAACACACAGACTTCTCTAATACGAACAAAGAAACATCTCTTATTCGAACACACCAACCTCGCTTATCGGAACACACAAATTTCACAACTCTTACTAACTTAATACATCTCTAATAAATAATCTAAACTAATCTCTCTCTAAAACACTAAATCTCTAACACACGAACCTTGCTAATATGAGCACATAAATATATTCAATACCAACACACAAACCTTGTTTATACTAACACACAAACCTTGTTTATACATGTACGAACACACAAACATTGTTAATACGAACACAACACACACACTTTGCTATACGAAAACAGAGACCTTGTTAATACGACCACAAAACCCTTGCTTATTCCAACTCACACACATCTTTAATACGAACACAGAAACCTTGTTAATACGAAAACGTTAACCGCGCACACAATCGTCGCTAATCCGAACACATAAACCTCACTAGTACAATCATGTACGAACGCACATCCCTCGATAATCCGAACACATAAACATCACTAGTACATGTACGAACGCACAGCCCTCAATAATCCGAACACATAAACATCACTAGTACATGTACGAACGCACAGCCCTCTATAATCCGGACACTCCAGACTCGCTAATCTAAACTAATACGTATCGTTATCGATGGAGGGAGAAAGTGATACAGAAAGCCCCTCCTACAGTTGTTTCAATTCTTCTTTATGACAAAAAGTCCGAATAAGCGTTTATTCGGTATGAAATAAACCTGCAAACAAGCCGTCTGTTTCAGTTCTCAAAAAAACATATATTCTTATAATGTGGACATTTATTTTAAAGCACACATTAAGTGTGCTCAATACTAAGTACATTTAAATTATACCTGTACAAAATATCTTCAACAGAGCATCCATGACTGACTTCGTATACCAAGCTGTCAACAAACCATCGATTCCAACACTCTGTGTCCTACTGAACGACTGTTATTCAATCTCTCGTTCATGCCTGTACAAAATGTAATAATCCCTGGCAGAATTTAACTTTGTCTAACTTTGCATATCTACGCGACGCCGTTAAAATGGACAATATTTCACGGAGAAAAATGTGGCACGTGTTGAAACACAGTTGTAAAGTGCACTCTGGAGTGTTAGAAATGAAGAAGGTATCCGAATGGCAGAACTCCGTTATTTAGCTAGACACTGTGTTGAAACCCAAAAGTGTCAACGGGAAATAAACAATATTGTACTGTATTTAGTCCATGGATATTCATGTAAGAAATAACGATATGAATATTTATAAGCTGAATGTTGTAATGGCATACGTACCGAGGATTTTGCCTTGGTATTGGCGGAAACTATTGTCAGATATGTGACCGTTTTAGAAAGTAAACAAAAATGGCGACTAACGGCACGGGGTTTTACTGTATTCAGCTAAATTAATATTCATGCAATTGATATTTCTTACATGGACATTAATTAGGGAGTAAATGTGCTTAGTGCCCTTTGGTACAATGATACATACAGCAACCAGAGCCAGAGTAATTATGTCTTTTGCCCGACAGAGGTTCGCACAATTATCATAAATAGCCACTGTGACCAAGAGTCTTCCGTAACCACAGTGTAGCCTCTGAAAAGGAATTTTAGTAAAGAAAAGTTTAGATCTTTTTAGGCAGATGGCTGCTTAATGCAGGATGACTGTCATGCAGAAATCTCTTTTAGGAGTTTTCTGATGACTTTCATCCTGCATTAAGCTGCCCCCTGTCTTAATCCTCCATGCCTCCTCCATAATCCTCCGCCTTTCTACGCCTCTGTAATAGTCACTTCTTTAAACCATTGCACCAGTAGAGCCTTTGCTCCTATAGAGAAAATGATCTATTTATCACAATGTTTTCTAAACTACACAATTTCTCTAGTTTTTCTCTAGTAAATGTCCCTTTTCGGTAGATTTATTCAAAGATGTTGGGTCTAAAAATAGCCAATGAGGTGATTCATATGAACGTCCGGTTTAGAGAGGATTTACTATGCTGGTGTCTACGTAACCTGGGATCTGGATCTGGATTGTATTTATTCAAAAATAGTTTCGTTTTCAAGTCTTAGAGAACCTACTCACTGCATGAGACGTCGAATTACTATGCAGTTCATAAACATCCAACCTGTTTGTTAATACTAGTAAGGTTACGCATGGCAGGATAAGGAGCACAGTAAAACCCCGCTAATGCGACCAGCTTAAAGAAATTCTGGGTGCTAGATGCAGGTGGCAGTTAGATGAGCTTTCTGCATTACTTGTGTCCTGCATTAAACAACCAACTGTGTATAAAGACACCCCTTTTTATTCATTAAGTGGTCACATTAGAGGGGTTCTACTGTATATCATATCTCGAAAACTTGTAGTTGTTTCTACACTAGAAAACCATTCAATTATACAGTAGAAACCCATCTAAACCGGAATTACAGTAGAGAAGAATTGAATATTTTTAGGCAGCTGGCTGCTTTATGCATAGTGAAAAACATGTAGAAAGCTCCTCTAGGAGCTTTCTACATGACTTTCACCCTGCATTAAGCTGCCACCTGTCTCCAAGACCTATAATTATACTAAGTTTAACCTCCGGTTTAGAAGGATTTACTGTATTGCACAGTTCAACAGCTCAAAACATTTTTGCACTGAATAACGTGTGAGTAAATGACAAGCAACCGCAATTTTTGAAACCATTAGTCGGTGTTTCGTAGCTGAACCGAAGTTTCCAATTCAATTGAATTAATGGAATTCTAATAGACAACTGTAACTTCAGTGCAATTCTGCTTTCAATTGTGTATATAGAGACATTGGTAGGAACTGACCAACGTGTCAAACAACCATAATACTCATTTATAAATAAAACTACTGGTATATCTGACAGATATAGTTTTTTGGGGTATTAACCATTTCCGTGTTCTATGTTTATCACAAATTTCAATACCTATTGAATATTCATGGGGAAATAGTTACATGTATAATGAAATATGGAAGGTGGAACATAGTAGCCATTTTAGAAAGTAAAGAAACAGATCTATCAATTCCGTTAGTAAATAGAGCAGACCCTGATCAGATGGTTCATATAGGAGTCGTCTGATATGTGCGTGAAAATGCGTTTATATGAAGGAACGGGTTAATTCAGGAATGATATCGTCTTCGTCATCATCAAACCCTACATCCATTGAATGACCGCGGAAATGAGGGGATTTTAGGTACAGTAACACATCTCTATAACGGCCACTTAATTGTGTTAATTAGGGCAGATGACAGCTTAAAGTTTTACTGTGTATAGCTGCTTAAAGCAAGGTGGATGTAAAACAGAACGCTCCTATACGAGCGTTCTGTTTTACTTTCACCTTGCTTTAAGCAGCGTTCTGTTTTACTTTCACCTTGCTTTAAGCAGCCACCTGTCTTTAACACCAAATATTTGATGTAATTTAGTGGCCTTTGTGGTGAGGTTTTACTGTATATAACTGATAGGAACTTTCTCCAATCAACTATGTGACCATTCTGATCAGATATTTAATTCCCAAGGCTGGTATTGTCTTCACATTGTCAGACGAGCACTTTCAAATACCTTCAGTATTCCTCACTGAAGTGTTTGGGTAGTTTGCCATGCCGGAGGACGTAACCAACCGAAGTCATATTGCGTGTCGCCTAAACTCGTGTGTATCCACAATGCATCTGGCCAAACTCACATATTCATTGATTTGTGCTCAGTGTATGATACATGCAGACATCCGAATGCCTAGATTTGTATCTCTAACTGTGCAACTCATGTTCAAGTTTTACACTCACTCAAGACGATGAAAACGATATACTGACATGTAGAGTCCGCACTTGGTGCGAGAGTTGATTTAAATCATGTCATGGCAGCTGTAGCAGAGAGTCAATTCGAGTCAATTCGAATATGTTTCTACCCTGCAGGGACAACCTTTGCTCTTTTTGCCTTCCAAGTACTTAATCCATCCCCTGTTCAATATGCATGTGAGAAAGTTTGACATCATGAATATGTATTAGCTGTATTCTAAACCTGTGTAAAATTTTCAAGGATTTTTTTTTGCTTTGACAATATCTGTAGAATCATATCTACATGTATATCATGTCAAAAGCAAACAGAGCAGACCCTGATCAAACGGCTCCTACAGGGGCCTCCGATCTGGGTCTAGTCTGTATGCAAATGCGTTTATATGAGGGAAAGGGTTAAGCACAGAATGATTGTTTTCATCAATGGCTTTTGGTTGGTAGTTTAGCAGTATACCTTCTCTAGGTACAGTCATGGTTGCGCAACAGGCTGCAGAACTCATTCAGTCTATCAATAACTAACTATATGTTAGTCAGGCGATCGCCACCCTTGTCATGAATGATAACTGAGTATGCTTGACCTGGATTCCTGAATGCCTTTTAGCGTATTGAAGGCTACTTCCTAGATATAATATAATGTTAAAGAATGGCGACAGTAGCTCGATGGTCCGAAACCATTATGCAGTTCTTATCATAAGATATGCAAGGATTACAAGGAGAGATACGACCTATTTGAAGTACAGTTACAAATGAGTTTTCAATCGTTTCACGCATCTGCAAACAGAGTAGATCCAGATCAGACGGTTCCTATAGGAGCCGTCTGATCAGGTTATGTTCTGTTTGCTAATGGAATTTGAAATATATGTTTTTTTACTTCTAAAATGGCTACAATGCTCCACTTTCCATAATTTGTTGTAACTATTTTTTCCATGAATATTAAGTAGGTATTGAAAGTTGAAATAAACATAGAACAGGGAAGGGGTAAAGCGATCATTCATTTATTAAACACGGGAGTCTTAAAAAGCATGTGGTCGCTTAATGCAGGTCAAAAGTAATGCAGAAAGCTACAATAGCTTTCTGCATTACTTGACCTACATTAAGCGACCGCCTGCCGTAAAGCCATTAGGAACTGTAAGCTCCTGGAGTGTATTGTATAATCAGGTCACTTCATAGGAAAACATGTTGATACTTTCTGTCATTGACTCAGGTCAGCAGTCGCTTAAACAACGAGTGGTTCAATCATGTCCGGTTCGACATTAAAATACCAAACATGGTAACAATATGCTGATAGGTACACATACATTATACAGTTCTTATGAAGAAGGTATACATCAATCACAATTATACTTATTATATATTATATATATATTATATTATATACACAATTATATATTGTTGTATGGCAGCTTTCAATAACTGGATTGTTAGTAGGACAATATTAATGATTTATGTTCTAGTGAAACATCAAATACAACATCTGCTGACTTGTTTATTTACATTGAAGTTAAATCTACCTTTGCTGAAGAATTCCAAAACACCATCCATCATTAAATTCCTTCCTGTCAATTCTGATTTATCTGTAAACCTTAATCACATATGTTAGCACATGTATCAATGTTTTTGCACAAACACTAGCTCAAAGCAGAAACATTCAGTGTGAATTAATACTAATAGCATAAAGGCAACTTATCCACGGCCATATGTCGCATCTAATAAACATGTAATGTCCACATAAAAACTCCATACCGTTCAATAAGCATACTGAATGATACTGAAGGCTCGTCGAATGGGAATTTACCCTTAGTCAGCTGCAGGGAATCAATGTCTGTACAAATCGGGAGTTGATGCCATTTTGACCAGTCCAGATGCAATGCATAAATTAAAACAGTTTCAAGAATAACTCCTTTATTTCTCCACTAAACACTATGACGTGACCAATTTTAAAATCGTCTGGAAGAGTCGATTCTAAAGAGTTGTCGCAACATAGGGTTTGGTGGAGAAATGATAATTTTAGTATCTGAGTGCACACAGTTATCTATTGCTCTGGATTGTATAAAGTGGATGAGAAACTACCGATCAAGTGTCAAACTGCTTGGGGTTACCGAGTTACTCAGCGTCTCATCAGGATCCAGGCTATTTGCAAAAGCGAATAGTGGAATAGACGCATTTCTAAGGATAGTGTTGAGTTCAAAGAAAAGTCGAAATACGGTCTATTTGAATGATATGATTTGAAGGAGGGACATTTAGATTTGTCACACATTAGACACGGTCTATCTGAATGATATGACTTGAAGGAGCCGAGGGAACATATTCAAATTTGTCACATACTAGATATTTGACTCTTTTGCTGCCAAAGTTTGTCGTCTGCGAATTTGTCGTCTGCTAACTTTGTTGTCTGCTACGATATTTATTTTTTAGTTTTCTTCATTTTTGTTAACGAAACATAGTCGCAGTAATAAAGAGTTTGGATCCTGATGGCTCATCAATTACTCACGATGTCATCTAGATCCAAACTGTAGGCTTAGATGATTACAGATTCGCCGTTAGCAGTGAATTACATGTACGTAATAGAGTTACAGATAAAAGTGCATACCCAACTACTAAACTCGTCCGTTCTTCACCAAACCCTATACTGTCACCACCTTCAGAGTTACAAATAGCGGTGCGTACCCAAATACTAAAATCGTCAGTTCTCCACCATACCCTATACTGTGACCACTGCTACCACATATCTCTACAACAAACATTATATACCTCTTTTTGTGGCCATGTTAACATGTTTTACTGTACAATAATGCGTAAAGATAGGAAATTGCATTTTATAAGTTGGCACAAAGGACATAATACACAGGAAAATATAATAATTCATCGTTATCACGCAGTCGTTAAACCTAAGCACGACCAGTATCGCGTCTGATCAGCGTCTATTCTGTTTGCTTATGACATAATATGTACACTTGGTTAAACAATAATTTGATCATATGTTACTATAAAAATGCATTTAATTACTATGCATGATGTCATTACTTCGTATATGAAAACTACAGTAAACCCCCTCTAAACCGGACGTTAAATGTATCATAAATATCGGTCTTGGAGACAGGTGATAGCTTAATGCAGGGTTAAAGTCATGCAGAAAGCTCCTCTGGGAGCTTTCTGCATGACTTTCACCCTGCATTAAGCAGCCACCTGTCTAAAAGTATCTAAATTCTTCTCTGTTATAATTTCGGTTTGGAGGGGTTTACCTATACTGACGGTTTGCCTCAGATTAGGTGCATTCGTAAAGCTGGCTATTGTCGTGGAACTACAGTTGAACTTCGATCACTCGAACTTCAAGGGACCATACAAATTACTTCGAGATAACAGAAATTCGAGTCATCAGATATATGTTCTGAACAATTTCTCTAGGTCACAGCTTAATACAGGTCTAAAGTAATGCTGAAAGCTCCTGTAGGAGCTTTCAGCATTAATTTAGACCTGTATTAAGCTGTCACATATGTTTCTAGATATCTGTAGCGATACATTTTAGAGCAATTCTGTATTGTAATTTTTGGGAGGACTGAACTTTTTGTTCGAGTTATCCCGAATTTCAACTGTATATTTCAAAATTACGAATACGTGCAAACAATCACTCATTCAGATGGCTTTTGCAGTAATTCACATACAAATGCGGACATCTGATCATGTACGTGTTCCATGTAAATGTATATCATTCGTCAACTACTTCCAACCAGACACATAACATTAATTACCCGAAGTTTGGCATCTGTATACTGATAGGTTTCTAGTTAACGAAACACAGTTGAACTTCGATATCTCGAATTTCATGGGGCCATACAAATTACTTCGAGATAACTGAGGTTCGAGTCATCTGATTTCTAATTTGATCATCGTCATACGTTCACAGCTTACTGCAAGTCTAAAGTAAAGCTGAACGCTCCCTTAGGAGCTTTCAGCATTACTTTAGACCTGCATTAAGCTGTCTCATGTGTTTCTAGATATGCGGAGTGATATATCTTAGGACAATTCTGTATTAAATTATTTGGAAGGACCATACTTTTACTCCAAGTTATAGCGAAGTACGAGTTATCCGAGTTCGAGATATCGAAGTTCAACTGTTTTCAGTTTTCAACATCAATGTTTTTAAGATTGGCACCATAACAGGAGAATTGGAAAGACATATTCAGACATTTCTAACACGGTACCTGGCTGTTGTGGTAACAATGATTAGAAATATGTGCAATTGTGTCCTAAAACTTTGTTATCAGGAATACTAGTCAATATGAGCTATACATGGCACTTTATACATTGATCTGTGTAAACAGAACCTGTCTAATACGGCCCTCAAAAACGGTTCTAATTATGGATCTGTAAGGCAGGTGGTTGCTTAATGCAAGTCAAAAGTAATACAAAAAACTCATACGTTTCCCCGTACATGTACATTAAACATCCACCTGTTTATAAGAGGCCTGTGTTCAATAAATGAATGGCCACTTATGACAGGTCCTGCTGCACACTCATGGTTAGTATTGAATAAATATCTATGACGAAATGCACCTGTTTCATACGCGGTTTTAAACGATATATTCCTGAGAACCGTTATTGACTGTTACAGTAAAACCTCTCTATAACGACCACTAAATTACATCAAGTATTTTGTGTTAAAGGCAGATGGCTGCTTAAAGCAAGCTGAAAGTAAAACAGGACGCGTTCTGTTTTACTTTCATCTTGCTTTAAGCAGCCACCTGCTATAAATACCAAATAATTAACACACTTAAGTGGCCGTTATAAAGAGGTTTTACTGTATAATTCTGTCTTCATTTAGTAAAAACACAACAGTGTTAGACCACATTCGTAATGGATCACATTTGTAACATATATTTTACGAATTATAGTCACATTCGTAACAGGTAAAATGTGTTAAAAATGTGAGTGTCCGGCATGGGGGTTGACACAAGAATCATACATGTAACAGGTTGAGTTCCCGGCTGACAATGTTCAATTAGTAAATAGTAATAAGATTATCATTGTATATGTTACTATATTTCTTTGAGGGTCATGTCTCAACTTTTCACAACCTTAACAGCACATTTTAAAGATATAATGTACATGCTTGTAATAAATTTCTTAGGATACCTGCCTAAAATATATTGAAGAGTTTCCATTTTCATAGAAATTGTCATATACATGTACGTGTACATGCACCTAGGCAATGGTGTTAATGTGTGCCTATGATTAAATAAGTATTACTTCTTAGTTCCTTTGTTTGCTTTTAATTGAGTTACATTAATACACTATGCCAAATAGTTTAGAAACTATAAATCTAATGATATACCTTTAGGGAAAAAACCTAAGTCACTTCTTTTGCTAATATTTAGTGTGTTGTTAAACTTTGAACAAGGTTTCATTTTTGCGATGAGAGATGATGCACATGCACTTTTAGCTTCCTTTTCTGTATGAAAGTTGACGTGTTACAAATGTGAGTGTATGTCACATCAAAAATCGGCATCGATCACATTCGTCACAAAATGTGTTACATATGTGCTCGATTTCCGGATTATATTTGTAGCACGTGTTACGAGTTTGATCACAATAACAAGTGTTACGAATGTGATTTGTTACAAATGTGGCCTAACATAGCTGTATATGCTAGAGCTCGACGTGTGTATCGTAAGATGTGTAAATTAAAACATTTTCAAGAATAACTTCTTTATTTTTCCAACAAGTCCTATGTTTTGACCACTTTACGTGGGTAAAACCCAACTCACTCACTCACTCACTTTACGTGGTCACAACATAGATTGTGGTGGAGAAATGGCGAATTTAGTATCTGAGTACACCCATTTGTGTGTTGCTATGATACGGTAATGGAGATATAGATGGTACGTTTATAGAAACACATGTTAGATGTTTGTCACATGTTTAACATTTTCGGTGCCAAATTTCTAATTGTCATCTGCAATCCAAGTTTGTTAAATCATTCAGTAAAAAAAGGAAATGAGATAAATAAATGCAAATTTCAAAGGAATAAAGCACATATATAGAAATAGAGATTAAGACAAAAAGTGAAGTCCCTGATCAGACGCCGCCCTGAAAAGGCGGCGTCTGATCTGGGACTGCACTTTTTGTCTTGGTGCATTTACGCGACATTGGCGTTGAAAGGGTTATAGTTTGGTTGTATGTTTCTCACCGTACAACTACGTATATACCAACTTTATTCATATAAGAAATAATGCCATCATAAAATCAATTAGATGTTTATAATGGTCCATGGACGCAAGAATGTTTGGCCCTGTACAGTTTCTATATTATTCCATCATCAAACAGAGAAAACGCTGATCAGACGGTTTCTCCAGGAAGAGTCCATTCTCTGTCTACTCTATTTGCAAAGGCGCGATGAAAAGCGTCTTTATCACATAATAGGTTAAGTCTTTCCATTATGTAAGCGCATTTCCTGCATCTGCAACCAGAAAAGAGATCAGACGGCTCTTGTCTGCTCTGTTTGCTTATGGTGTAATATAGATCTGATTCTACAGCTTCTTCCTGAGCCAACATGTCCTGTGTTCATATGCCATTAAACAAAATAATCTTATTAATATTTATGACGTCATTATTTCTTACATGAATATACAACAGGGAAAGGGTTAAACATAATCTCATATAATTCTATGTAAATCTCACTAACCGAAGCAAGACAGACTACAGTCAGCGACACAGTCAGTATCTCACGCGATGTTCTTGTTTTCTAATGACACAAATGACAGATTGTTTCATCGACAAAGGCGAACATCGACTCGTTTATAATTTCCTTCCTTCGTGCATAGAAGAAACCACCGAGTAAAGAGAATGATTAATAGTTCATTAAAAGACTGTCTATCTCAAACCATTTGGATACAACCTTCCAGCTCTCTCAGTCAGGCAGTTAGAATATCGCCAATAGTACATTAGAAGTTATTCGTTTATTTTACAGAGACGCCTTTGGATGCTTTTGCAAATAGAACAAACTCAGATCAGACAGCTCATGTAGGAACTGTCGGGTCAGGGTCTGCTCCGTTGACTAGTAGAATATAAAGTACAGTAAAACCCTCTAATACGACCACAAAACAGGGGCATAGTTCTGGGTGCCAGAGGCAAATGGTAGCTTAATGCAGGACGAAAGTTATGCAGAAAGCTTTCTGCATTACTTTTGTCCTGCAATAAGCAGCCACCTGCTTATAAGGACAGCTATGTTTATCCATTCAGTGGTCGCATTAGAGGGGTTCTACTTTATAACATAGCTACATATACATTTGTTTATAACAGTTTATGATAATAAGTAAATTAATGTTTATAATGATTGGCGTCTCAGTATTCACGAAGTATAGGACTAACCCTTTACTCTATAATATTTGTATATGCCTTTCTACGTCTTTGCAAACAGAATAGACTCAGATTAGACGGCTCCTGTAGCAGCCATTTATTCAGGGTCTGCTCTGTTTGCGTATGCTACAACATAGATATGATTCTACAGTTGCTGCCATTGCCAAAATTTGTTGAGTCCATTTTCTATTATGACATTTCATCCACTATTTCGTACATGAATATTCATGGAGTAACAGATTAAAGTGAACAGGTAACACAGTGTTTGTTTGGTCTAGATCTACACAGTCTGTCTGTTTGTCTGGCTGAATATCTATGATAATTATGGTTCTGGGTATGATTTATAGGCGCTTAGTTACGGTTTATGATGGGCTATTAAATATAATACATTCCTCCCTAACCCGATTCCAACATTCACATATGTAACATCATCGGTCTTTACGATAGGTTGAAGCTTAATGCAGGTTGAAAGTCATACAGGAAGCTCCTCTAGGAGCTTTCTGCACGACTTTCAGCCTGCATTAGGCAGCCACCTGCCAAAAAAGCTTCATTTGTTTTCTTTCAGATATGCGCGGTGTAACTGTATACACAATATGTCGCCCGTTCCTGGTCATTAAAATTTGAACACTAACTTAATAGTTGCTGCAGTAATTACACGCAACTTCAACTTCCTTTATAACATTTATGTGATTACTGTAGAATCTGCTTTAAGCGGCCATCAAAAGCAGGTCTAATTATGGGTCTGCAACAGGCGGTAGCTTAATGCAGGTCAAAGGTAATGCAAAAGGCTCTCATATGAGCGTTCTATATTACTTTTGCCCTGCTTTAAGCAACAACCTGCTATCGCCAATAAATCAATGGTCGCTTAAAATAGGTTCAACTGTAGCCTACGCAACACCGAGGGTTAGGCGCAAAACTGACGTACGAATAAGCTATGAGACGAACTTGTGACGACCTTAGTAAAACGCTTTGATAGAGACGAGACGCCGGGTACATGTACATGTAACACTGTGTTTCATCAGGATCCTAACTACAGTAAAACCAATCTAAACCGGAATCCTAGTAGAGAGAAATTAAGATACGTTTAGGCAGATGGCTGCTTAATGCAGGGCGAGAGTCATGCATTAAGCTGCCACATGTCTCGATATTTATACTAAAGTGAACGCCCGGTTTAAAGGGTTTTACTGTACTTGATATATTGATAGCACTTTAAGCATTTTGACCATTTTACCTACGTATATAAAGGTTAAAATGTAATTACTAGTCTTCAACACCTGTCATGTAATTTGATATATGTAATTCTTTTTCCGGAAGAATCTCAAATACTAAAAAATGTTATATTTCATTGGTCGATATTTTAATGTTGGAATAACTAGGTCCATGTATAAAATTATTATTTAATCTCCATGGTAACTGTTTCAATTCTCAGTCTTTCGCTGTCTGAAAGTTGACAGCACAATCATAAAAGCACGTGGGTTGAACAACTCCCATTAACATACATTGACTATGCGATAAACTATTATATTATTACGCGCTGTATATTAAACGCATGAAGTCTTAATCAAGTATGCATGTTTATTAAAGCAACAGTAATGAAACGTAATTATGGTTTGCTTCCATTCTGGTCAATATTACTGTCAGACTACTTTTAACCATTTCCTCCATAAATATTCATGTAAGAAATAATGACTGTATGAACATTAATTAGATTAGATTTTTATAATAGTGCATGAACATAGGAGTTTTTAGTCATTACAGAAACTGTAGAATCATATCTATATTGATATCTGTGTCTACTCCGTTTGCAAAGATGTATAAAAGCGTATTCATGGAATAAAGGGTTAAACCAGGGATATCGTCCTAGATAGAGTAAAATCTCGCTAATCTGAAATTTAAGTAAACAAACAAAAATGAAATAAAAACACTATAGGCAGGTAACAGCTTAAATCAGGTAGTGATTTATACATAATGATCATGTGTGTCTTTAATCCTGCATTAAGCAGCCACTTGTCTTTATTATTATTTTCGTGTTCGAATTAGCAAGTATTGAGTGTTCGGATTGAGTGTTCGGATAAGCTAAATTTAAGTGTTCAGTTAAGCGAATTTGAGTGTCCGAATAAGCGTGTTTGAGTGTTCGAATAAGCGAGTTTGTGTGTTCGAATAAGCGTGTTTGAGTGTTCGAATAAGCGTGCTTGAGTGTCCGAATAAGCGAGTTTGAGTGTTCGAATAAGCGTGTTTGACTGTTCGATTAAGCGAGTTTGAGAAAGCGTGTTTGAATTTTCGAATAAGCGAGTTTAAGTGTTCGAATAAGCAAGTTTGAGTGTTCGAATTAGCGTGCTTGAGTGTCCGAAAAAGCGAGTTTGAGTGTTCGAATAAGCGTGGTTGAGTGTTCGAATTAGCATGCTTGAGTGTTCGAATTAGCATGCTTGAGTGTTCGAATTAGCGTGCTTGAATGTTCGAATTAGCGTGCTTGAGTGTTCGAATTAGCGTGCTAGAGTGTTCGATTTAGCGAGTTTGAGTGTTCGAAGTAGCGTGCTTGAGTGTTCGGATTAGCGATGTTTGAGAGTTCGGGTTAGAGGGGGTTTTAAACTTGAAACCATCACCAAACACCCGAACAATCGATTTTATGTCGAAAAATGAACAACAGCATGTACAGTAAAACGACCAGTTTATACATATATATCGATGTCTTCAAAAGCAGATGGTTGCTTAAGGCAGGACGAAAGTAAAGCAGAAAGATCCCGTAGGAGCTTTCTGCATAACCTTTATCTGGCATTAAGTTACCACCTGCTGTTTACATCCAGAATTAGATCTGGTTCAGAGGTTATAAAACATTTTGCTTGAGACTGAGATCATTCTCAAGCATCTGATTTGTCAGATTCTGTTCTTGATTAGAATCTGACCAATCACATATGTTACTTGAATATGATCTCAGACTCAGAAATACAATGACCTTGGATCCTGTTTTGGTGGTCGCATTAGAGAGATTTAGCCCTTTCCCTGTTGTATAGTCATGTAAGAAATAATGACGTCATGGATATTAATAAGATTATTTTTATAATGGCTTGTGAACACAGGATATTTTGGCCCAGGCAGAAGCTAAATAATTACATCTATATTACATCGTAAGCAAACAGAACAGACCCTGATCAGACGGCTCCTATAGATGCGTCAAAATGCGCTTACATAAGGGAAAGGGTTAATGTGCATATGAGGCATTACATTTGTGTTAGAAAACAGTATGCAGGCGACATCACTACGCTTATAACATGTAGTACAACATGCAAATGTCTTTAAAACACTTGTAGTATATAGATGAAATGATGTAAATTTGCATAAGAAATATCCAGCCGGATTCTCGTTCATCACTTATGTGACGACATAGAATTTTAATATCAAAATATCATTAAATATATTCGTGAACATTTCTTGCAATTGAACAAATGTCCTCTTAAATATGTCAAATTTAAACGTATCTTTTAAAAAATAAAATATATTTATTTACCAGAGTGCAACGAGAGTGTCATCAGCTTTTAGTTTCACGAGACCCTCTGTATTTCATTTGGATCCATACTGTATTTGAACATGTCACGTGTCACTTGTTTGAATATAGAGTGCCGCGGCAGGGCTCCAGATAAGATGCGTATATTAAAAATAGTTTCAACAATATCTCCGTTATTTCTCCACCAACCCCTGTACTGTGACCACTCTTTAGAATCGTCTCTTCGAGACGATTCTAAAGAGTGGTCACAGTATAAGGCTTGGTGGAGAAATAAGGATTTTAGTACTTGGGTACGCACCCTTATCTGTAGCTCTGGCCGGTGTGGCAACAATTACTCTGCAATATCAACCTCTCTCTGTAGTAAGGGTCTTATAACATAGCAGGTACTTTATATCCAGACACAAGACAAGGGTCGGAACAGTTTATGGCTCAACAGAATATGTAGTACAGTAAACCCTCTCTATAACGACCACTAAATTGTGTTAATTAGTTTGTATATTAGGTCAGGTGGCTGCTTAAAGCAAGGTGAAAGTAAAACAGAACGCTCCTATAGGAGCGTTCTGTTTTACTTTCACCTTGCTTTAAGCAACCATATGCCTTTAACACAAAATACTTGATGTAATTTAGTGGTCGTTATAGAGAGGTTTTACTGTAATTGGTCATTGTCCATCGCGACCATTCATTTAGTGAACACAGGAGTCTTAAAACTTAGGTGGTTGCTTAATGAAGGACAAAGGTAATCCAGAAAGCTCCTATAAGAGCTTTCTGCATTACTTTTGACCTGCATTAAGCTACAGTCTGTCTTACAGACCCACAATTTTATCCATTTAAATGGCCGCTTAAGACATGTTCTACTGTATTTCCATACAAAGTATAGAACTTGATCAGACATTTCGTCATAGACATGATGTTTTGATTTTGGTTTACATTGTTTGCGATTTAAGATCTTCACGTGGTTTTCTGCATATAACCGGGATGTAACATCATTTCTAATTATCACACTCCTTAAGCCTTTCCCTGTTGAAAATTCATGTTAGAAATAATGACGATATTAAACAGTTCCCTCATACTGACGCCTTTTGACGCCTCTGGAAACGTCACTTTTTGAAACCATTTAGATAGACAGAGCATTTGCCCCAAAGAGTTCTAAAAGTTTCCTTTTTGTAGTAAGAGGTCTTTTCAGTAGATTAAATTCATTGAGTTTGGGTCAAAAGATAGCTTATGAGGGAATGGGCTAATATCTATTTGCTGCATTTTATAATGGTATATAAAACAGATTGTGTTATACCTTAGGAGAAACTGTAGAATCAGATCTATACTAATCTTTAAGCAAACGCAGTAGACCCAGATCAGACGGCTCCTACATGGGCTGTCTGATCTGGGTCTACGCTGTTTGCAAAGGTATGAAAAGCGTTTGTATGAAGGAAATGTTTAACTCTTTAACCTCCCCAATAGTCGGAAAGAGACTCGTAGAGCCTGTAATGGGATAATTGGTGATTATCTTTGCAAACAGTTTGGTTCCAGATAGACGCCAAGCAACTCGGCATCTCATCAGTATCCAAACTGTTTGAAACTGCACGAATGTTGTTGAGAAGAAAGTTAACTTTTAAACTGCAAGCAGACAACACTATTTGCAGAAGAGAAGTTGGCGCCAAAAGGGATGATTGTGTAAATGACTAAACATTTCAATTCATTAATTATAATCGATATGCAGAGATACAGTAGAACCTGTCTTAACCCATTACCTCATAGGCTATTTTTAGATACAACCTCTTTGAATAAATCTACCGAAAAGGAGCATTAACTAGAGAAAAGGAACATTTTAGAAACTTGTAGTTTGAAACTATTGTGATAAATAGAGCAATTGTTCCTAAAGGAACAAATGCTCTATATATCACAATGGTTTCACAAAGTGACTTTTACAGAGTCGTCAAAAGTCGTCAATATGAGGGAATGGCGGATATTCATTTATTGAACACAAGCGTCTTAAGAAGCAGATGGTCGCTTAATGCAAGTCAAAAATAATGCAGAAAGCTCCTACGGGAGCTTACTGTATATCTTTTGACCTGCATTAAGCTACCACATGCCTTACCATATTTAGACCTCTTTCTGGTGGCCGTTTAAAACAGGTTGCACTGTATGATATAACGTAATTACAACAGAAGCTTAATTATGACTGTACCTGTATCAACGAATTTCAAGACACAATCCATTGTTATTGGCACAACAAATTATCCACAGAATATCAAATCGGATACTGGGAACGTGTGCTTAAGTGGACAATAGATATTCCGTTTCGTTGCCCAAGTCTGTAATAATCCATTAATATCCTATTGTCTACGCCTCCATAAAACGAGCTGAACAAAAGTGATATCAAACAACAAGAACGGTGCCCACACCAGGTCTGTTATCTGAATGCACTACGTTGAGCAAATCAGTTCCCCAGTCAGATATAGCCACGATGTTCAAGCGTTGCTTTAGGAGAATATAATTTAACGATAGCGTGAACAATTACATCTCGTGGAACCAATCAGTTCTTAACCCTTTCACCGCCGATGTCGTAAAAATGCACAACGACAAATAGTGCAGTCCCAGATCAGACGCCGCCTTTTAAAGGTGGCTTCTGTTCCGGGACTTCACTTTTAATCTCAATCTCTAGGTCTATATCTGTGCTTTATTCCTTTGAAATTTGTATTTATTTATCTCATTTTCTTCTTTCTTGCCGAATGGTTTAAAAGATTGGGTTGCAGACGACAATTTGAAATTTGGCGCCGAAAGGGTTAAGACGAATGCAGCACCAATCCTTACCCCGCTGTGAAAAAATAATGTCTGCTCAAATTTGGATATTTTAGGTACAGTAGAACTCCTCTAAACCAGACGTTATATTTTGTATATATCATTCTTGGAGACAGGTGCCAGCTTAAAGCAGGGTCTAGGAGCTTTCTGCACGACTTTCACCCTGCATTAAGCAGCAACCTGCCTAAAACTTCTTCCTTACTAGACTTCCGGTTTAAAGGACCTTTACTATACATCGATATTATCAAGCTTTTGAGGCAGTATTCAACGAGTGTAAACAGTTTGGATTCTGATGAGATGTCAAGTTACTGTTTTCAAATGCGAGTTACGTCGCAGACAGCGGTATAACGGGTTCATACTTAAACGTGGCATTCTACGTCTATAATTAATCTTTTACCTCATAGGCTACTTTGAGATCCAACATTTTTTAAAATCTACCGAAAGGGAGCATTAAATAGAGAAGGGGAAAATGCTCTATTTACCACAATGGTTTCAAAAAGTGACTTTTACAGAGGCGTAGAACTCTGTAATTCTGGAGGAAATGGTTAAGATAATAATAATAATAATAATAATAATAATAATTAGCCTGCGCTGAACCAATCAGCTCTTCAGCCACATACAGCTCCTGATACTAGTCAAGTTAACCCTTTACTCCATGATTTTTCACGCAAGAAATTATGACATCATGAATATAGATTAACTGATGTTTTATATTGGTACTATGATTCGTCATGGTAGAAACTGTAGAAGCAGTTCTATACAATACCATAAGCAAACAGAGCAGACCCTGATCAGACGGCTCCTATAGGAGCCGTCTGATCTGGATCTTCTCTGTTTGAAATGGCGTAGAAATGCGTACTTTATGGAGTAAAGAGTTAAAATGTCACAATAAGTGAATGAGTATCCCGCTATCGGTGATCTGACTCGCGGATGCAAACAGCGTGAATCCAAATGAGACGCCGAGTAACTCGGCATCTCATCAGGACCCCAGCTGATGGACACCTGGTAAATAGTTTCTCAAAAGCTTGTTCGTATCAGGAGTAGTAAAATGCACCAGAAATAAATTTGAGAAAACATTATGTTTTATAGCGAGGAATGACTTAAATCAACACTATAAGAAAGTGTTGTCTGCTTACAAAAAGTGTAGTCTGTTGTAAGTTGAAATGGTAGATATTTGTATATGTTTGTCTATTAAATAATAAATCAGTCTGTTTTACCTTAATCAGATTCTCCGCTATTCGAATTCAATATCTTGATACTTTCTGTATGGGAAAACATGTACTGCGTGCACAAACGTCGAGATTTATCGAGTTAGTGGTGACAACTACAGTTATAAGTCGATATCTCAAACTTCAGGGCACCATATAAACTACTTCGAAATAAAATATGTTCGAGTCATCCGATTTCTAATCTGGACAATTGCTCACGTTCTCAGCTTAATGTAGGTATAAAGTAATGCTGAAACTCATGTAGGACCTTTCAGTATTATTCTATACCTGAATAAAGCTGTCATATATGTTTCTAAATATGCGTAGTGATACATTTTAGAGCAATTCTTTATTGTAACTTTTGGAAGGACCGAACATTTCGTTCGAGTTAACCCGAAGTTCGAGTTATCCGAGCTCGAAATATCGAGATTCTACTGTATATCAGTGATGGTAGAAGAAACTGTTTCTTGTTGAAATATATTACCGTAAATAACCACCTGAATCTGAATATACCAACAAAATGAGGCCCGGGAGGTAAAGACAGGTGGTAGCTTAATGCAGGGAGAACGTTATGCCGAAAGCTCCTATTGGAGTTTTTGCATTACTTTCGTCCTGCATTAAACAACCACGTGCTTTTAATCCACGTCATGCTAAGTGCGATCTCACTCGCATTTGCAAACAGTTTAGATCCAGATGAGACGTCGAGTAAATCGGCGTCTCATCAGGATCCAATCAGGGTCAACTCTGTTTGCTAATTGAATTGGGTAAATGTGTTTCTTCACTTTCTAAAATGGCTACAAAGTTCCACCTTCAATATTCTATTATAACAATTTTGTTCATGAATATTCTGTAGGTATTAAACTTTGGGATATACATACTAGTACAGCAAAGGGTTATACACAATTATATTAGCTTGTCACTTTAACTCCTTCGCTGCCAAATGTTGTCGTCTGCACAATTTGTCGTCTGTTGACATTTTTACTTTTCATAAACAAAATCACAGCACCAACCTGTTTGCATAGGGAATTTTATCAAATTCGACATTGATAGCTAGATAGTTAACTCTTACTGCTAAAGTTAGGCTCACATTGCTTGTTGTGGATTACCGTTGAAAACAGTATGGATGAAGATGTGTTGCCGAGTTACTCGGCATCTCACCAGAATCCAAACCATTTAATACACCATTTATGATTTAAAGAAGACATTGAATAAAAGTCCACTCTAAACTTTTAATACATACGACATTGTTTGCAGACGACAAATATGTTGCACCAAAAGAGTTTAACCCTTTCCATCATATAAACGCTTTTTCACGCAGTTGCAAGCAAAGAAGACCCGGATCAGACGGCTCCTAGAGGAGCCGTCTGATCAGGGTCTGCTCTGTTTACTAATGGAATTTCATAGATATATTTCTTTGCTTTCTAAAATGGCTACAATGTTCCACATTCCATATTGCATTATATCTATTTTGTCCATGAATATTTATTAGGTATTAGAATTCGGAATAAATATAGAACAGGGAAAAGAGTAAACCCTTTACTCAGCAAACACCTTTCTACGCCTTTGCAAACAGAGTAGACCCAGATTAGACGGCTCCTATAGGAGCGGCCTGATCAGAGTCTGCTCAGTTTGCTTATGGTATAATATAGATAAAATTTCTACAATTTCCGCCATGGCAAAAAATTCCTGTGCCCATGTGCTATTATAACACTTAATCTAATTAATATTCATGACGTCATTATTTCTTACATGATTATTCATGGAGTAAAGAGCTAAAGGAGTTATGCTACGTACAGCTTTCATTACCACATCTCTGAAACATCTGAACGCATAAAATGTTTTCTCGGTTTTCTAACAAAGAAAGCTTTTTGTATATATTCCACAAACGAAGGAAAAGCATTGAGAAGTCAGACACGTAAAAGACAAGCTCTGTCTCACACGCAATTATATGGTTTCCAGCAGACATGAATGACAGGTGTGTCGTCGAATAAAGAGATCGTCGACTCGTGTGCCACCACCTTCGTGAGAAACTCAGATCAACCATACACAAATAGAATGGTGAAATTACTTTGAGAAATGTCTGCAGACATTTTTGTAAGCAACTTCAGAATACATTTTCTAGCACTAAGAAGCTGCTTAAAGAAAAATATAAATAAAATTGCCTGAGAGTGGAAAGCACGGCGACAACTTCAAACTATTATAAATCCCTTTCGGCGCTAAGTAAATTTCATCCATCAAGATTATCGCCTGCTTCGGGTTTTAAAAAGGCGTTTTCTTCTATTTCTTTACAAAAATATAATCAGTGTAAAACAATTTGGATGCCGAGGAGATGCTAAGTTTCTCACCGTCTCCTCCGAGTCCAAACTGTTTCAAAGGCTATTACCGATTCGCCTATGGCGACGAAAGATATACACACATTCTCATTCCTTACAGTATCATCTGTAGGTTTGAGACGCTAAGCTGTTAATTAAAAACTTCTTTAACATGTTCTTGGTCAATAGTTTCTACCATTTAGTTAGCAAACCAGTATGTTTGAAAATGTTCCCGGCTGTTTAATCTTGGAACATGTCGGTAAACCCTATTCGTAACCCTTACAGTGCGGGACACGAGTCACTAATGTTCTTTGCAATCAGTGTAGACCAAGATGAGATGGCTCCTAAAGGAACCCTCTCATCAGTCTGCACTGTTTTTCATTTTACAATTTTCTTTAGAAAACTCACTTACTTGACCTGTTGGACTTTTGGAATAGTCCATTTGAAAATCCATAGTTATAAGGGTTAACAGTCGTCATGAATAGTACAGAAACGTGTTCCATAAATAGAGTAAGCAGCATTATATGAAATATCGTACGTGTGGGTAGTTGAGGTTTGGAAGACACAATTGAATTGCGGTAATACATAAACAAGCCAGTTCAACGTACAAAAACAGGAATTTGTATCTGCAGGGTGGTACTTGGTGGGCGTCAGTGGGCAAAACCAGCAATATGACATTTGCTAAACCTTTCGCTCATACATGTAGTAACGCCTTTTCACACATCTGCAGACATAGTAGACCCAGATAAGACGGCTTCTACATGATCCGTCTGATCAGGGTCAACTCTGTTTGCTAATGATATTTGATAGATCTGTTTCTTTACTTTCTAAAATGGCTGAAATGTTCCACCTTCCATATTTCATTATAACTATTTTGTCCATGACTATTCAATAGGTATTGAAATTAATATAGAACAGAGAAATGGCTAATATTGTGTTCGACATTAATCACCTTGCAAGAAGTATTGAGTCACCTTATGTCACTTTTCAGAGACAGGTAAGATCGTGCAAATGAGCCAACATGGCATGCAGTTTGAACAATAAATTTGACACCCCAAGTTCTCGACTGAGAAAGTCGGTACGGATGTGAGAACATATAAGTTTGTGTGTGGGGGGGGGTTACTTTTCGAGACGTTTCTGCTTTACTGTACAGTGACTACTCTTTAGAGTCGTCTCGAAGAGAAAATAAGGAAGCAATGAAACTGCATCCACAGTTCAGTGTCCTAACGAGACCTGAGTTGTGAATGCGTTTTCATAAACTCCAGACATTTCTCTAACATACTCTCAAACATGTTTGTTTGTTTCACGGTATCTACCATTCTCTGCTTGGGAGTGTGTTTGTGCACTCCATGCTGTTTGGAATGCAGTAAGAATAACTTTTGTGTTACAAAGTTTAGAAATACGCAACTATCAAAATTAATAATGAAATTCGATGGCAAAACGACAATTACAAAACATTACAAGTCTGTAACTTTTACTTTTCACACCATCGTCGTTCACACACAAACTTATGATCTTTAAATTATTAAATCACAATTAAAAATACACCATCGTGTAGAAAATACAACTTTGTCTACGACACTCCTCCAATGCAACCGTCACAACACAGGTATTTACGTGGTGTGCCATTTCAAAAACATAATTCAATTAATATTTATGATATCATTATTTCTTGCATGAATATTCAACGGGAGTAAATGGTTAACCCTTTCCTCCATAAATACGCCTTTATATGCCTCTGTAATAGTCACTTCTTGAAACCATTGTGATAAATAGAGCATTTGCTCCTATATGAGCAAATGCTCTATTTATCACAATTGTTTCAAACTACAAAATTATATTTCTTTCCTTTTCTCTAGTTAATGCTCCTTTTTGGTAGATTTATTCAAAGAGGTTGGATCTAAAATAGCCTATGGGGGAATGGGTTAAATAAACATCCATGAAGTAAAGGACTGGGGATAGACAGTGAGATTTGAGTTTCATCATGGGTACTGATGACGTCTGTTCGTAAATCACGCTAAAAATCAATAATCAAAACCTTGTCTAAAACACATTCACTGTTTTCTAGACTTAATGTTCCTCTCTTACGTAATAACTCTTCCGCGATTGTGTTACTAAACCCTTAACATCTTGTAAAAGTGAGATTTGTTTGACTTAAACTTTCCAATGTCGAATCTGTGATTACCTAGGCAAACAGTTTGGATCTAGATCAGACGCCGAGTTACTCAGGATCAGGATCCAAGCTATTTGTTACTGTGACTGTTGGTTTTTATAAATATAAATGAAGAAAACAAAATTGCAGCAGACGACCATGTTTGTAGACGACAAAATTTGGCAGTGAAAGGGCTCAACTCCGCTCTGTTAAAAGAGTTCCACTTAACTTGATACATCGAAGCATTTGTGACGCTTCTGACAGAATATCAAACACATTGACTCTTAATGAGATGCCAACTTTGTCGTCTGCAAACTTTGTCGTCTGCTACAATTTTATTTGTTTTGTCGCAAAACCCACTGTCATAGTAACAAAAAGTTTTGATCCTGATGAGACGCCGAGCTACTCGGCGTCTCATCTGGATCCAAACTGTTTGCATAGGTACATTTAATCACAGATGCGACATTGGCAGCGGCAGAGTTCATGAGATGCCAACTTGCTCATTTTATATTAATCTAAGCTATCTACAAAATTTAAAGTGAGTTAAGTCAGGCATAGGTCAGGCCTTTTCACGCATTTGCAAACAGAGTAGATCCAGATCAGACGGCTCCTGTAGGAGCCGTCTGATCAGGGTCTGCTCTATTTGCTAATTGAACTTGATAGATCTGTTTATTTAGTTTCTAAAATGGCTACAATGTGCCACGTTATGTGTTCCATTATAACTATTTTGACCAGGAATATTCAATAGGTATGGAAATTTGGAATCAATATAAAACAGGGAAAGGGAACAACAGTGTCCATTTGGTGCAAAAGTATTCAGTTTGCGAGAGGACCTTGAATGCCAAACAGTGCAGATCGTGATCGGAGGATTACTTAAATAACCTTCTGACCTTGGACACATGCATTGACATCGTGTTCCGCATTCGGAAGGTTTAAGTTGGGGTTTTACATGTATCGGGACACTTTGGATATTTAATTGACGACATTTGTTCTACCTTTATAGATAACGAGTCGGTCCCAATACCTAATTCAATGTATCATGTAGATTGAATCCCCTCGTCACGCTCCTCAACCCAGATTCACTAATGTCACTTGCAAACAGTGTGTACCCAGATAAGAGTGCTCTTAGAGGAACCCTCTTATCAGGGTATGTACTGTTTGTCATATTGCACTCCATTTTAACCCTTTCCTTCATGTAAAGACATTTTCATGCATTTGCAAACGGAGTAGACTGATCAAACGGCTCCCATAGAAGCCGTCTGATCTGTGTCTGTTCTGCCTGCTTTAGACATAATATATATCTGACCACAGGGGGCCATTTCGTGGGTCTAGACGGTCTAAAAAGTCAAAAGAATTGATTGGGTCGATTTAGTGTTATATTATATACACTAAATCGACCCAATCGTTTTTTGTTTACTTTTTTGGCCGTCTAGACTCACGAAATGTCCCCCTGTGGGTCTGATTCTGCAGTTTTTGTCAAAGCAGACAGTTCCATTGAAAAGTTTATAATATAAAAATTAAACTAATAAATATTCATGTTGTCAGTATTTCTTACATGAATACAAATCAGGCAAATGGTTAAACAATCCCCTGCATATTCACGGTTAATTTGATATGTCTGAATTCTGAAAAATCAGCACTGAAAGGATTAACCCTAGAGTGACAATAATTAACCCTTTCCCTCATATAAACGTCTTTTCACGCATCTGCAAACAGAGTAGACCCAGATCAGACGGCTCCTATGGGAGCTGTCTAATCAGGGTCTGCTCTGTTTGCTAATGGAATTTGATAGATCTCTTTCTTTAGTTTCTAAAATGACTACATGTACAATGTTCCACTTTCCATATTGCATTGTAACAATTTTGTCTATGACTATTCAGTAGGTATTGAACTTTGGACTAAATATAGAACAGGGAAAGGGTTAACACATTATTTGACGACTATTGGTGTAAGTAGTATGTACAGTAGAACCCGTCTTAACCCTTTCCCTGTTCTATGTTTTAACCCTTTCCCTGTTCTATGTTTACTCCAAATTTCAATAGTCCGATTCTAAATAAACTTGAAAAGCAACGTTCACAAGCACGCGGTACCCGGTGCAACAATCAAATCAATGATGTCCGATGTAAAACTTTTCAATATGAAAATATTGAACTTTGTTGTAGTCTATATACATGTAGGTGGAAATGATGTTGCAAGTGGAGAGGAGTCTGAACTCATTGAGGGATACTACGATCAGTTGGTATCACAACTACAAGCTGCAAACCCCTCACTCGAAGTGTACTTATCGAGAATAGCACCTAGGGGCGACGCTGATGTTTCACAAATGAATTACATAGTAGATAGACTGTCTGGTGACCATAGCGTTAATGTTATTGACATTTTCAACGCATTTCATGACAAAAATGACTTTGTATGCATGAGATATTTTGAGAAAGATTCCATCCATCCATCATTATCCGGAGTAAAGCGCATCCTTGGCACAATCGACACAAATGTTAACATAGTTCACAATTTTAACAATACTGTCTACATGAGGGATAGAAACCGGTTTCAAAATAGGTTTAGTGCTAAGGAACACACACAAGGTAGTTCTTGTTCTAATGTGGGGAGTTTAATCACGACATTGGGCAGTGTAGGCATCGTACACATGTAAGTTACTGTGGCTGCGGTTTCAAAGGACACAAGCAGCAGCATTGCCGAGGTTATGTTTAGGGATTCGGCGATGACGCCAAAACAACTTGTGTAAACCAAACTTTTGAATTAAGCCTTAATTGTCACTCCAAACGATGTAAATGTATAGTTGGCGGATCAAAAGAATGGGATCAAGAACAATCTAGTTATTGTCATGATTTAGGTTTGCATAAACCAGGCCAGGTTATAGACCATTTGAATATACAGGGGTTAGATGAGCTCCAAGTACTATTAAGATCTGATATAATAGATATATGGTGTAACAGAGACGAAACTTAGTGATATCCATCAAACACAAAGTTTTACTGTAAATGGCTATCAAGCACCTTTTAGAAAAGATTCGTTTAAGTAACAATGGTGGAGGACTTTTATTATATGTACGAGACAACATAAATTGCACTAGAAGGATTGATCTTGAAGATGTAGATATGGAGCACATTTGGATAGAAATTAAAAACCCTAATTCTAAACCCTTTCTAATATGTATATTATACAGGCATCCAAGTGCTGTCAATTCTTGTAATACTTCGTTTGAAACAAATATTGAAAAAGCGCAACTTGAAGCTAAAGAAATCTTAATTCTTTGAGACTTTAATAAAGATTTGATAACTGGTAGATCAAAAGGAGGATGGCTAAAGTTTACATCATCACCAGGTTTGTCACAATTAATTATAGAACCAACTCGCGTATGCAATACCTCAAAGACATTGATTGATCACATTTACTCTAACAATTCTCAAAATGTGATCTGGACATTTGTTCCAAAACTAAGTCTCAGTGATCACTACCCCATATTTTGCTCTCGAAAAATAAACCATAAACATAAAAAGTCAAATCATCACTATGTCAAATACAGATCCTTTAAGAATTTGAATGAAAATGCATTTTTTAAGGATTTAAACAGTTTAGATTTGGATGGAAACATCAGATGTTAACGAAGCGTTATCTATATTTATGGATTTATTCTCGTCTATAATTAATAAGCACATTCCTTTACGCCAGCATAGGGTCAACCGAGCTAAACAGTCAGACTGGTTAAATGGAGAAATATTAGATGCAATGAAGGAAAGAAATAAATTTATAATAAGAAATGACGAAACTAACTATAAGATTTTCAGAAATAAAGCATCATATGAAAAGAAAAGAAATGAAGGACAAAATGACCGTCCTCTATCTGGAAATTATTCAAAGAATTTAAATCTCCGAATCAGGACAAGTGCTTCATAAATAGTCTCACAATAAATGGCCAAGATATTACAGAGCCTGGTTTAATATCAAATGAATTCAGTTCTTTCTTTACAAATATTGCCGCTAAACTTAAAGAGCATGTTCCGTCATCAGACTTTAACCCTGTTAAAACATGTGTTAATGACAGAGTTCCAGATCCAATGTACTTCAATATTCCATGCGTTGATAAAGAAAACGTAACAAAAATGCTTTTAAGCCTGGATGTGTCGAAATCTACTGGGCTTGATGATATTGGTCCCAGATTTTTAAAACTGTCAGCTATAGTTATTTACTCCATTATTCATCACATTCTTAACTTAAGTATTTCACAAAGCATATTTCCAGATATATGGAAGTCTGCAAAAGTCAATCCACTATTCAAAACAGGCTCAAAACTTGATTATAGAAGTACAAAAATGAGTCATGCAGGAAACACCACATACAGAACAAACACTCGCCCGAACAGCAACACAAGGAAACAGCAAATGTACATAACTAGAAAAAAACAACAAGAGACGCACAAAGACAAAACAAACATACAATAGGAGGAAGATGGAAGTACCGCCTTGGAACGGTCAGTGACAAAAGTCACTGGGGGGTTAAACCGGTTTATGGGCGCCCAACCTCACTCTTATTCCATCCCCACCCTAAAAGACAAACAGTGTAAATAAACGTATCCCCTCTCCGACTAATCTACAACAACCGCGACGGCAAATACAATGGTAAAGTGCATGTACATGTATAACGAAAAAACATTTAATTGAACATACTGTATCCACCTATCGCTAGTGTACTCAATGATTGAGCTGCAAACAGAGTAACTGTAGAAAAGTAATAAAGGGTACGACAAAAATGAAAGAGTACAGATATCCGACGTTCTCCTTCCATTTCTGGAAATCTGTACCAATTTCAGTACTTCCTGTTTTCTCAAAGTTATTAGAGAGACATGTACATGACAGTTTCATGTCTGATTTTAACACTTTTAATCTAATTATAAAAACTCATAGTGGATTCAGGAAAAAACATAGTTGTGAAACGGCTCTTGTTCATATTATAGACAAATGGCTGAAAGCGATAAACGACGGATACATTGTTGGTGTAGTTATGGTAGATTTCAAAAAAACATTTGATCTTGTCGATCACCGTATTTAATTACAAAAACTGACCAAGTATAAATGTTCAAGGAAACCTATAAAATGGTTTAAATCATATGATTATGACTGATAGAAAACAATATGTTAGCTTAAATGGGTTACTCTCATCTGAGCAAAACATAACATGCGGAGTACCTCAAGACTCTATTCTATACTTGTTCCATTGTTGTTTCTAGTGTTGTTTCTAGTGTTGTTTCTAGTGTTTATCAATGATCTTTCACTTTCTATTTCAACAGATGTTAATAAAACTAATACCGTATGTATGCGGACGATACAACAATTAACAACACCCAGTATGCATTGGAAATAGTCGAAAGAAATATTTTATCATATTTATCCAGTTTAGACATATGGTGCAAATTAGATTGAATGCAACTTAATACCGACAAGACAATGATATTATTGGTAACAACCCCAAGAAGCAATACTTGCAAATATAACACTCTCTCTAACATTTAAAAAAATATCTTGCTTAAATCTTCAAAAGGAGAAGAAATATTAGGTGTAAACATAGATGAAAACTTACGATGGGATGATCATATCAATAGACTAAGAAGAAAACTGACAAGCACCATTTGGCTATAATCAAGAACAAAGTGGTAAAGCCAGGATTTTATTCTGCAATGCTTATGCTCAACCGCACTTAGATTTTTGTAATATTGTCTGGGGATTTACACATATAGCAAACATTCAAAGGTTATTAATCTTACAAACGAGGGCCTGCAAATTGATATTTCGCAATGACTATGTATCGGTGCCCGATATTTTTTTGAAAAATGAATTCATTGAGTGTTACAGATAAGATAATTCTACAAAAAGCTAAGTTCATGTACACGCTTTCAAAAATATTAGTTCCTGAATATACTGATAATATGTTTGAGAGGGAATTCAAATTAAACAATAATTTACGTTCATCGAGTTTGCATGATTATAAGAGGCCGAGTCCAAAAATCGAATTATATAAGCCAAGTATTTCATTTTCAGGACCTTTCATTTGGAATAAAATACCTGATTCAATTCGTTCCATGAATAGTATCGAAAGCTTCACATCTCATTTCATTCGATGGCTTAAATCGCAAAATTAATTGTATCCATTGTCTGTAGTTACCTTCAATCTCAATCTATGCTGTTTTATCAGTTAACATTTTCATATTTTATATTCACTCCAAAATGACTGAGAGCTAGCACTTAGAAAGTTAGAGGTGTATTGCATACCCTTTTTCACACATTACTGTGTAGTTGTGCATTTTATAGTTAGAACTTGCTATTGCACATGCTTATTCTTTCAAACTTTAGCAAACTCAGACCAAAACCTATTTGAAGACAAAATTATTATTATTCTAAAGGAATATAGATAGTTCTCAAAAGGACCATTTGGGCTAGTTCACTTTAGATATTGCTGAAAAATAGGTTTGGAACCCTACATAAATTTGAATGACTTGTTAGCATTTTCATAAGTAATTAACAATTAGCAGTACAAAATAAATGTATGTCTTTTTTCCAAGATATAACTCTATCTTGTAAAGCAAAGTTTTTTTAAGGTCTACTATAATTGATATTTTCTTTTTAATCTAAAGACTAATGTTCACATTACAAGTGTTATTTATTCAGCAATGTTTCTTTCATACAGAGTGCTGAATTAATATCGCCTGTTCTGAGTCACTATCTGAGGCTTGGCACTATTTGTACATTTTTGTTAGATTGTTGTTTATTTCAAAGTCACTCTAGTTTTAAATCAGTTCTAGCCTTTTTTCTTTTAAACATTTCATAGTGACTATTTAACACTCACCAACAACAACTAAAATACTCTCTACACTTATTTCATTATCTATTATTGTTACAGGCGCCACGTGTACTTTGAATTATTGTACCATGTCTAGTCGTCTTGTTGTTCGAAATCATTTCAATTGTGAGGTCAAAGTTTCTTCTGTTTTAATTCAGTGTAAAACAACCACCATTTAACAATGATGATTTACAGATTTAGTCTTGTACATTAACAAACAAGCAATTCCGTATCAGAAAAGCTCTGCAGGAATTTCTGAGTTGGGTTTGTCCTGTTTGAAATGTGTGAACAATATTTTTATACTTTCCATAGCATATACATACAGTGTTGTATTGATAAACCACTTTTGTTAATATGTTTTCTTATATCTATCACTATGGGGTTTTTTTTCATATGTTATATGAGTACAGACTATGTACAGAGTAATACTTGAGGTTTAGAATTGAGTAATACAAGAATGGAAACTTTCTGTGAAAGTTTCTGTTCTTGATATGCGCAATTATAATGTCATATTTCATTTTTCAAACTAGTCTTCGCTTCGGTTTGTTTTAATCGATAAAAACGTGCATTATATGGCTACTCTGTCCTGTCTTTTAAATTATAGATACTGTTTATATTTCTGTTTGTTAAATATTTTGTATAAAATGCTTCTGTTAGAGGGCCCTGGGGTAGATTAGTCTGTTGACTAGCCGGGTAACCCTCTTTAAATAAATAAAGTCTTTCATTCATTCATTCATACTGAATATTCATGGACAAACTAGTTTTAATGAGATATAGATAGTGGAACAGTGTAGCCATTTTAGAAGGTAAGGAAACAGATCTATCACATTCCATTGGCAATCAGAGCAGACCCTGATCAGACGGTAACTATAGGAGTCGTCTGATCTGGATCTACGCTTTTTGCAAATACGGGAAACGCGTTTATATGATGGAAAGAGTAAAACGGCCATCAAAAAGGTGTCTACTTATAGGTCTGTAAGGCATATGGTAGCATAAGGCAGATCGAAATTTTCGCATAACCTTTGTCCTGCATTAACCAACTACCTGCTTTTAACCCATTACCTCATAGGCTATTTTTAGATACAACCTCCTTGAATAAACCTACCGAAAAGAAACATTAACTAGAGAAAAGGAAAAAAATAGAATTTTGTAGTTTGAATCCATTGTGATAAATAGAGCATAACATTTGATCCTATAGGAACAATTGCTCTATTTATCACAATGGTTTCACAAAGTGACTTTGACAGAGTCGTCAATATGGGGTAATGGGTTAAGACTCCTATGTGCAATAAATGAATGATCGCTCAGGACAGGTTCTACTGTAAAATGACATCATTTATATAAATTGGATTGTTTTTATTATGGCATATGAACACACAAATGGTTGGCATAAGAAGGAACTGTTGAGTCAGGTCTTTAAAGGCTATTTAAAGGCTATTATTAGATACAACCTATTTTAATAAATCTACCGAAAAGGAGCATTAACTAGAGAAAAGGAAATGTTTTAGAATTTTGTAGTTTGAAAACATTGTGATAAATAGAGCATTAGCAAATGCTCTATTTATCACAATGGTTTCACAAAGTGACTATTACAGAGTCGTCAAAAGTCGTCAATATGAGGGAATGTGTTACTCAGATAAAATATCAATATGAATTGGCTCTATGGGAATGGTGTTATGGACATTATAACAGACAAAAATCAAAGTTTCCAAGAACAAATGTCATTTGTAATAAATATCTAATGTCAGCATGGATTTCCGTGCCACTTAAAAACCAGTCTCTATATTTTATGAGACAAAAACAGATACGTGTCTTTCGATCATTTAGTCTGTATTAGAGGTTTTATCCTCCGTTATATTTTTAACTAGATAACGTAACTCTTTACACCATAAATTCGCATATTAACGCCTTTGCAAACAGAGTAAACCACAAACAGTGGACTTCTGCAGTCTAATCAGGGTCTGCCATGTTTGCTAATGGGATAATAGGTATCTGATTCTACGGATAATACAATGGCCAACGCTTCCTGTGTTTATGTGCCGTTATAAAAATAATATAATTGATATTCATGATGTCATTATTTCCTACATGAACGTTCATGGAGCAAAGTGTTAAGAAAATTTACAACTGATGTGATACTATACTTGTCTAAGAAAAAAAGAACGAATACATGAGGAAATAGACATACAGACGAGCTTGTATATACCTGAACCTGTCTTAAGCGACCATCAAAAAGAGGTCTAATTAAGAATATTTATGGTAGGTGGTAGCTTAATGCAGGTCAAAAGTAATGCAGAATGGTCCTATAGGAGTTTTTGCATTACTTTCGCCCTGCAATGAGCAACCACCTGCTTTTTAAAACTCCTATGTTCAATAAATGAATGGTCGCTTAAGAAAGGCTCTACTGTATAGAAACCACATATTGAATAAACGATGGGTCCATAAGAACAGATGGTTACTTAACCCGTTACCTCAGAGGTTATTTTTATATACAACATCTTTCAACGAATCTACCGAAAAGGAGCATGAACTAGAGAAAAGGAAAAAATTTAGAATTTGTAGTTTGAAAACATTGTGATAAATAGAGCATTTGCTCCTATAGGAGCAAATGCTCTATTTTTCACAATGGTTTCACAAAGTGACTTTTACAGAGTCGTCAAAAGTCGTCAATAACAGGGAATGGGTTGATGATGGACGAACGCTATGCAGAAAGCTCCTAGAGGAGATTTCTGCATTCCTCTCGCCATGCACTAAGCTACCACCTGTCTAACAAACCCATATTATTTAGACTTATTTTGGGCGGTCTCTCTATATATCATTTACTGTGCCTCTTGTTACACCCAACGTTCGTCGCTTTTTAATAACGTAGTACAGTTGAACTTCAATATATCGAAACTCAAGAGACCATACAAATTTCTTCGACATAACAAAAGTTCGAGTCATCCATTTCAAATCTAGATGATTTCTCGCAGTTCGCAGCTAAATGCAGATGCAATGTAATGCTGAAAGCTAATGCATTAAGCTCTATCATGTGTTTCTAGATATGCGTAGTGATGCATTTTATTGTAAATTTCGAACATTGTATAACAATTCTTTATTGTAAATTGCGAAAGGACCGAACTTTTACTTTGAGTTATCAAGAAATTCGAGTTATCCGAGTTCGTGATATCGAAATTCAACTGTATATTCGTAATATGCGTCAACAAAGAGTGCCGTCTGACTTAATTTTAATTCTAAATGCATTTTGTTTCTTTCGCACATTTTGTAAAACATGACCAAACTGACACTGAGTTATCAATGACTGTTCTCAGTGACTTTGGTACCAGTGACTGTGGTATCAGTGATGGCTATGCTAATCAACTGATAAAAATGATTGTTATAAATGACTGTTATCAGCGACTGTTATCAGTGAGTGTTATCAATGACTGTTATCAGTGACTTGTCAACGACTGTTATCAATGACTGTTATCAATGACTGTTATCAACGACTGTTATCAACGACTGTTATCAGTGATTGTTATCAATTAATAGTATCAATGACTGTCATCAATGACTGTTATCAATTAATATTATCAATGATTGTTATCAATGACTGTTATCAGTGATGTTATGACTGTTATCAATGATTGTTATCAATGACTGTTATCAACGACTGTTATCAATGAATGTTATCAGTGACTGCTATCAATGACTGTTATCATCGACTGTTATCAGTGACTGTTATTAATGACTGTTATCGGTAACTGTTCTCAGGTACTGTTAACAATGACTGTTATCAACGACTTTTATCAGTGAATGTTATCAAGTAATATTATCAATGACTGTTATCAATGAATGTTATCAATGAATGTTATCAATGATTGTTATCAATGACTCTTATTAATGACTGTTATCAGTGACTGTTATGACTGTTATCAATGACTGTTATCAATGACTGTTATGACTATTATCAGTGACTGTTATCAATGAATGTTATCAACGACTGTTATCAGTGAGCGTTATCAACAACTGTTATCAGTGACTATTACCATAGCGCTCAACACATAAGTATAGTTGTAGAAATTGTTGGCCTTGGTTCACAAACACATGCCAGGATCCTACATTGCACCAGACTTTTATATTTGCCACAAGAGGTCAATATAAGATGAATAAATTAAAACATTTTCAAAAATAAGTCTATTATTTCTCTCCCCCCAAACCCTGTGTTGTGACCACTCTTTGGAATCCTACCAAAGAGATGATTCTATAGACCATTCACAGCACAGCTTGGTGGAGAAATGACGATTTTAGTATCTGAGTACGCACATTTTTCTACTGCTCTTTTTGTCACGCTACTGAACCATAAATGACAAAAACACAACTACCAGCTACCCATCCAACATCGAGAAAATACTGGATCAATAGGTCTCTCTAAAATACAATTGCTAGCACGTGTTTATTTAACCCTTTCGGCGCCAAATTGTCGTCTGTAATCCTTCGGTACAATAAGGAAATGAGATAAATAAATGAAAATGTCAAAGGAATAAAGCACAGATATAGAAGTAAAAAATTAGACAAAAAGTGAAGTCCCTGATCAGACACGCGTCTGATCTGGGATTGCACTATTTGTCGTGGTGCATTTATGCGACATTGGCGGTGAAAGAGTTAAACCATTACTTCCCATATCATTAAAGGAAAACCCCAGCGTCCTGTACCCGAGGTTATAAAACTTAAAAAGAACTCTGTGCTCAAAACTCAGTTTCTACTACAGGCTATACTTTTTACATAACATGCTTTAACTGATTCTAGTAACCTCATTTGGACATATTTTTACAGTAAATATTATGTATGCAAACACTGGCTATATATAAAATGTTTGCTGAAGTGTTTTGAGCTGAGAAAAATTCTGAGTTTTGAGCACAGAGTTTGTTTTAAGTTTTATAACCTCGGGGCCAGATCTTACTTTGGAACCCATACATTGTTCATGTTATAGGAGCACGACACACAACATATTTGCTGGTATAAGTACAGTCGAACCGCTCTAATGCGACCACTTAAAAAATAACCATAGCTGTCTTGATAAGCAGGTGGTTGCTTAATGCATAACTTTGGTCCTGCCTCAAGCTACCACCTGCCCCTGTCACCCAGAAGTATGCCCCTTTTTGGTGGTCGCATTAGAGGGTTTTTACTGTAATTGGCATCAATGGCTTCCCTATCAGAGGGCCACTGACCTGAATCTACACTATTTGCCTATAATCTACACTATTTGCCTATAATCTACACTATTTGCCTATAATCTACACTATTTGCCTATAATCTACACTATTTGCCTATAATCTACACTGTTTGCCTATAATCTACACTGTTTGCCTATAATCTACACTGTTTGCCTATAATCTTTTTGAAGGATACTGGGCACAAATAGGTTAACCCTTTATGTGTAAAATAAATTCCATATGCTTAAATAATCGTCCACTTAAGACGGCACTTTCTTCAATTTCTTTACAAAATATAATCAGATCGTCAAAGAGTTTGGATCCTGATGAGATGCCGACTTACTCGGCGTCTCAATTTGATCCAAACTATTTGCAGACATAATCACGGAGTCGTTTAAGGCGGCAAAAGAGTGAAGAATCCGAATGACACTAGTGTTTTGGATTTCAAATTGTTAGCTTTTGTATCCTTGTTTAGTGTCTGTAATTAGCTATCTAGGATTAATGGAGAACCTGCTGTGGATCTCCGGATACAGATAAACACCCTTTTGTCTCCTTGGTTCCCTGACGTAAGGTTAAACGGTGTAGTACTTCGCGTTTCTAATGTCTTTTGTAAGACCCCAGTCAGAGATTGGAACAGCTCCGTCTATCGACTTCGTTATTGATACAATATGTCATGAGACTTATGCCTGAAATACTGCAACGACTGTTACAGTACACCCTGCCTTAAACAACCGTCGAAAAGATGTATAATTGTGGGTCTGCACGGCAGCTGGTAGCTAAATGCAGGTAAAAAATAACACAGAAAGCTCCTATAGAAACTACCTTTTTAAAAAACGTGCGTTCAATTAATATATGGACGCTTAAGACAGATTCAATTGTATATAAAACAAAACCAATCTGCAACTAACAAACAAAGATTTCTGAGAATGTTCAGCAGGTGAACGCAGTGTGGAGTGCTACAACAACGCGTAACAATACAAGTTTACCGGCGTCATATCTGGATCCAAACTTGTTGTTTTCAAAGGTAATCACAGATTCGCTTTATTGTAGCAAGCACTGCGGGTTACTTTCCATCGCCATTAGTAGTGAACGAGTTAAAACCCAAAGCCATTTGCGATTCAACAACAAACTCCAATGTTATTGTGCAATTTGGCACATTTGCAACTTGTCATACTGAGTTATCGTTGTTCATTTACCAATTCTAATATACAGTCTGCATGCGTAGTGGCATCTAAATTGCTAATTTAGTTTAGCAATAAAAAGGATCGATCGCCGAGAATGTCAAATATTTATTATGGAAACCGTGTTCCTTTAACCTTATTTTATAATTACCTCCTGCAGCTTTATTACAAATATTTGAAAAGGCAAACCATTATTGTAAACCAAATGTTACATTGTTTGACTCTTGGTGTACATGTATTTGGCGAACCACAACACAGTAGCACACGGTTCAGTTTTTAAACTTAGTCTTTCAGTTGGAAAATATCACAGATGTGGCGTCAAGCCAGTGTATATCAAGACCAGTCAACAACTCACAAACGTGGCTTCAAGACAGTGTTTACCAAAATCAGCCGTCATATCACAGACGTGGCTTCCAATCAGTGGGTACCAAGACCGATCGCCATATCGCAGACATGGCTTCAAGTCAGTGTATCCCAAGAGCAGCTACCATATCACAGACGTGGACTCAAGTCAATGTATCCCTAGACATATCGCCATATCTCAGACTTGGCTTTATTGTCAATATACCAAGACGAGTCACCACGTCAAAGACGCGGCTAAAAGTCGTTGTATAGAAAACTAGCCACCGTATCACAGACAAGCAATGTTTTACGCAAGCGTAAAATGGCTGCGTAACGTCTTTAAGCAGGATAGAAGAGAAAGAGGGAGCAATATTGTTTAGTAGTTTTAATTAACAGATACATTGGGAAAACATGACTGTAATGTATAAATTAACAGCAGAAACGGGGGAATGTTTTAATGAGTCATGCTGCATAATACCTGTGTATGACACCAATAATACACATTACGTCACAGGTCAATGGTATTCATGCACAATGGTGAAATATTCAAAACGGTCAAAAAAACCACGAGTTAAATAACTTTACCATAGACAAATTCAAACAAAGGACTTATATTTTTACAATATTTTTGTACAAAATTGTTTTTAAACCAAAAGCACGTAAACTAAGGGTGCTAACAAAAAAAATGAGAGAAAAAAAATTAAGCTTCCGCCGAGGATCGAACCCACGATCTCACGCCTCCTAGGCCACCGTTATAACCCTTCGACCACGCTGACTGCTACATGTATAGCTGGGGACGTGTTTTTAAATAAATTATACCTAATACGCTAGCATTTTCACTGGCAGGAAAGAAGTAAATAACCTCGACAAAAATATGTGCCCCCGCTAAGCAAAATGTATGAATCAAAATGAGTAAAATAAATTAATATATATAAATAAAAGCTTGTCTCACAGTAACCCATAGTTATTAAAAAACATTGGCTTTTATAGAAACACAGGAACGCAGAAACGCATGGTCAAAATTCAAAGCCGTATAATTGTGGGCTGCTTTCGCAGCCCAATGAAGCAACAATCAGAGTATACCAAGAACGGACGCCAAATCACAGACGTGGTGACAATTCATTATATACCAGACCAGGCGCCATATCACAGACTCGGCAAAAAATCAATGCATACCAGACCAGGCGCCATATCACAGACTCAGCGAAGTCAATGCATGCCAGACCAGGCGCCGTATCACAGACTCGGCGAAAAGTCAACGCATATCAGACCAGGCGTGATATCACAGACTCGGCGACAAGTCAATGCATACCAGACCAGGCGCGATATCACAGACTCGTTGACCAGTCAGTGTATACCAGACCAGGCGCCATATCACAGACTCGCTGACAAGTCAATGCATAATAGATCAGGCGCCATATCACAGACTCGGCGAAAAGTCAGTGCATACCAGACCAGGCGCCATATCACAGACTCGTTGACAAGTCACTGCATAACAGATCAGGCGTGATATCACAGACTCGGCGATAAGTCAATGCATACCAGACCAGGCGCCATATCACAGACTCGGCGAAAAGTCAATGCATACCAGACCATGCGTCATATCACAGACTCGGCGAAAAGTCAATGCATATCAGACCAGGCGCCATATCAAAGGCTCGGCGAAAAGTCAATGCATACCAGACCAGACGCCATATCACAGACTCAGCGAAAAGTCAATACATATCAGACCAGGCGCCATATCACAGACTCGGCGAAAAGTCAATGCACACCAGACCAGGTGCCATATCACAGACTGGTTGACAAGTCAATGCATAACAGATCAGGCGTGACATCACAGACTCATCGATAAGTCAATGCATACCAGACCAGGCGCGATATCACAGACTCGTTGGCCAGTCAGTGTATACCAGACCAGGCGCCATATCACAGCCTCGGCGACAATTCAGTTTATACCAAACCAGGCGCCATATAACAGGCGGGTAAAGTGAATGCAAACTTTACTACATGTATATAGCGACATCTGAAATACGTCACATATAATGGTCATTGTTCCAGTTTGTTTTTCTGTTAAGTGGCCATATGTTACCACTGTGTGTACGTATGACCCAGAGGAAATAGGGTTCACTGGTACTTTGACAAAACTGTGATGTGTGACATATCCGCACATCTGCTTCACACATCCAAACAATATCCCAAAATTCTAATCGTACATTCCATGGATAACTTGTTATCTGTTAGTAGTTGTTTTGTAAGACCCGGCGGAGGATCAGCAGTCTCTATGACGCCTCTATCCATTGACCTATATCTCGAGGACATAGAATGTGACAATATGGACAAGTGAGGAAATCTAACTACTGGCTTGCGATAGGTCGGTGGTGTTGCACAGGTTTGCACTTAACTTGATGTTGCAATATGACTGAAGTACAATTAAAACGACGTTGACCCCCAAATACAAACAAAAATAAAACAATGGACGTTTCCATATGCCGAACATACTATGGACGTAACCATATACCGGGTCTACTATAAACGTTACCATAGCTCGGATACACTATAAACGTTACCATAGCTCGGATACACTATGGACGTTACCATATACCGGAACTACTATGGACGTTACCATATCACTCGCCTACTATAATCGGCCTTTACATAAGCTGGACCTACTATGGAGGTTTCCATATGCCGGACATACTATGCCGGATATACGTTACCACGAGCCGAGTCTGCTATGATTTCTATATGTTCGGTCAACTACAGACGTTACCATATCACTGATCTATGGTGGAGGTTACCATATCATGGAACTAGTGTAGACGTTTCCGTGTGCATGGTCTACTACGGACGTAATCACATGTGTGGTCTTTTATGGAGACCAAAATATACCGAGCATGTTATGGACGTTACCATATGCCGGGCTTATCAGACATGTCCATGTCACGGGTTTACTATTAACATTACCATATCCCGGGACTACACTGGATGTTTCCATATACCGGGTCTACTATGGACGTTACCATATCTCGGAAACACTATGGACGTTTCCATATGCCGAACCTACTATGGACATTACCATATGCCGGAACTACTGCTGGCGTTACCATATCCCAGTCATAAATATATATTTCCATATGGCGGACCTACTACGGACGTTACCATATCACTCGCCTACTATAATCGGCCTTTACATAAGCTGGACCTACTATGGACGTTTCCATATGCCGGACATACTATACCACGAGACTAATAGAATCAAGCATGGGTTTTGTTAAAGACGGGGGTTTCTATACCCGAGGTTGGTCCGTTCCAGTCGGAAACGATCTTTAACGAGTTTCCGATAGGAACAGACCAACCGAGGGTATAGACCCCCCCGGATTTAACAAATCCCATGCTTGATTATTTTTCTCGCTGAAATACGCCCTAAAACCAAGAAAATTAACGAATTTTGTGAAGTACTACTTTACATTGCGTAATACGACTTCCATATCTAATAGCAACAGACCGCAGCATAACTTTAGGCGTGACACCAAATTCTTGCATAAAACGTGCTGTTATAGTCTCGCTAGACCATGTATTAACAAGGCGATTCTCGTGCTCACGCGCTTGACCGGGTTTAATTATACCTATTACGGGCCTAAGGTAAACAATGGACGCGAATGTTACAGCGTTTTGGCCTAAGCTAGGTGAACGCCGGGGTGTGAGTATTTCCAGGAGCACCGACAATGAACTGTTTTTAGTGATAGACATATTGAATGAAATTCCGTGTAAACGGTATTTGATACTATCATGAATTGACGTCGAAAAGAAAACAGTGGCCCGGAAACAGCATAAATCGACGAAGTGTCAAAGAAGTGTATAGTTTTGCTGCCGTTGTTTTGCTTGTATTTTGAAGAATTAAATTGATGCAGGAGAGCATAAAATTGGTTTTATGCAAGAATAGCGTTAATACACGTTTGTTTTCGGGCAATAACATCTGCAGTGTCACTCGGGAATGTTGTTGCCCTCGCCCTTCGGGCTCGGGCCAACAACAGTCCCTCGGGACACTGCAGATGTTATTGCCCGAAAAAACGTGTATTAACCCTCTAATGACGTCATTTGTTATGACAACCACAAACGTTACGTTTTGGCGTAAATATAAAAGACTGAATGACTACAAAACAACGTCTTCGGTTAATTAAATAGGCTTTTAAAGTGTTTATATGATAAATAGAATTTCATATTCGTGCTAATTACTTATATTAATTTCAATTCATAAGGTTGTTGCCTATAGAAATGTTGGTATAATTCTGTAAGAAGTCCTTCCCTTGTATTGATTTTACCCAATCGCGCGTATGAATACACTAGTCACGGGGTGTTCCAGATAAGGATTTCTAGTACGGCTATTTTTAGTAACTCAGCTTATCTAGCACGACTGAGAAGCGAGAACAAAAGATACCGAGCATGTTATGGACGTAACCATATGCCGGACCTATTAAAGACGTGTCCATATCACGGGCTTGCTATGGACTTTACCGTATCCCGGGCCTACAACTACTATACCATATCAAAGACCTATTATAATATGTACTGAAAAATGAAACAACTTAGTAACAAACGGCAGCCATGTTCGGGAATTCGAATTTTATAACACCTCCTCTTTAGTTTAATCCTTTCCTCCATAAATACTCCTTTTTAAACCTCTGTAAAAGTCACCTGTTGAAACCATTGTGATAAATAGAGCATTTGCTCCTATAGGAGCAAATGCTCTATTTATCACAATGGTTTCAAATGACAAAATTCTAAAACAAATCCTTTTCTTTAGTTAATGCTCCTTTTGGGTAGGTTCATTCAAAGATGTTGGGTGACTTGGGTCTAAAATTAGCCCATGGATGAGTGGGTTACCCCTTACAATGCTGAATTTTCAAATGGACTATTCCAAAATTCAAACAGTCCATGCTTACGGTGAATATTTAGGAGTTTTTCTAAAGAAACGTGTAACATGACAAACTTGGAGCCTCCTCATCTGGGTCTACACTGTTTGCAAAAAAAGTTAGTGACTCGTGTCCTGTCCTGTAAGGGCTAATGCTTCAGCTCGTAACCTATTTCTAAGGACCGAATCCACTTATGTAACTACAAACGCCTGGATAAGTCTACACTTGCCAATTGCCACTTTAGACTCGTTGTTCCATTACTACCTCTAATATTCTGTCTGCAGACACGCTGTGTTCCCAATAACTCATTTAGAATAGAAACAAGAACTGGTCGTCAAGAAAATGTGAAATGTTTATGATGGAAATGCGATGGTCTCGTTTGGTTATGTACAGTAGAACATGGCTTAACCCTTTACTTTATTTAATGAATCATGACTATCAATAACTCAATTCATAATTAATTAGTTTAATACAGTAAAACCCCGCTAATGCGACCACCTAAAAGAGGTATAAGTTTGGGTGCTAGATGCAAGTGGTAGATTAATGCAGGACAAAAGTAATGCAGAAAGCTCCTCTAGGAGCTTTCTGCATTACATTTGTTCTGCATTAAGCAACCACCTGCTTATAAAGACACCCATGTTTATTTATTAAGTGGTCGCATTAGAGGGGTTCTACTGTACTTATAATGTTATACCAACCAAAAAAGTTTTGGCTATGGTAAAACTGTAGAATCAGATCCGTATAATTTCATTAGCAAACACGACAGACACTGGTCTTGGTCTACTCTGTTCGCAAAGGCACGATAAGACGTAACTATGATCTAAAGGGTTAAACGATCCTTTGAAAATAGGTATACAGTAAAACCTCTCTATAACGACCACTAAATTACATCCAAGTATTTTGTATAAAAGGCAGGTGGCTGCTTAAAGTAAGGTGAAAGTAAAACAGAACGCTCCTATAGGAGCGTTCTGTTTTTACTTTCACCTTGCGTTAAGCAGTCACCTGCCCTCGATACCAACTAATTTACATAATTAAGTGGCCGTTATAGAGAGGTTTAACTATACAATAAAACATGTCTACAGCGACCACCTCAAAGAAGTCAAGTCTTGCTTAGTAAGACAGGTAGCTTCATGCAGGGCAAAGTTATGCAGAGAGCTCCCCTAGAAGCTTTCAAAATCCACTACCAAACAGGGCAGACCCTGATTTGACAGCTCCTCTAGGAGCTTTCTGCACTATTTTTGCTCCTCTCCATAAGCAACACCTGCTCTTATAGCCGCCCACGTGTATATAGTATGTGATCAACATATGCAGGTTCCACAATAATTCTGGATCTTTAAGACAGGGGTTAGCTTAATGCAGATCGAAAGTAAAGTAGGAAGCTCCTATAGGAGCTTCTTGTCTTAATTTGCTCTGTATTAACCCTTTCATTGTTCTACGTTTATTCCAAATTTCAATACCTACTGAATATCATTATGCATGGGAAAATTAGTTACAATAAAATATGGAAGGTGGAACATTGTAGCCATTTTGGAAACTAGAGTAACATATCTTTCAAATTCCACTAGCAAACAGGGCAGACCCTGATCAGACAGCTCCTCTAGGAGCCGTCTGATCTGGGTCTACTCTGTTTGCATATGCGTGAAAACACGTTTATATGAGAGAAATGGTTAAGCCATAAATTCAATCAATAAATGGTCGCTTTAGACAGAGTCAACTGTACAAATAGTGTCTGTAAGTAAATAAATAAATTGTATTCATGCTAAGCGCGACCTGTGTTATCTTTGCAAACAATTTGGATCCAAATAAGATGCATTTAATCAGGATCCAAGCTATATGACACTTAGCAATGTGTTTCTCAACAGCCAAAGACCTCGTTCGGAATTACATGTAAATACAACGAAGCCCAGGCATATAAACCGGAATTTTAATAAAGAAGAAATATGTATTTCCAGGCAGGTCACTGCTTAATGCAGGATGGAAGTCATGCAGAAAGTTCCTGTTGGGGGCTTTCTGCGTGAATGTCACCCTGCATTGAGCTGTATCCTGTCTTAAAGACCGGTGTTGATACATTGAACTTCCGGGCGCCAAATTTCTTATTGTCGTCTGCAATCCAAGTTTGTTAAACCATTCAGTAAGGAAATGAGATAAATAAATACAAATTTCAAAGGAATGAAGCACATATATAGAAATAGATATTTAGACCAATAGTGAAGTCCCTGATCAGACGCCGCCTTTTCAAGGCGGCGTCTGATCTGGGACTGCACTATTTGTCGTGGTGCATTTGTGCAACTGCGGCGGTGAAAGGGTTAAGAAGGGTTTTATAATACTTTTATTGTAATCAGAACACGTCACGTGCTAAAATAACAACACGTGGACACACATGTGGACACGTACATGTATGCGCACATAGTGGCAGATATGCCAGAAATCGTAAAGATACGACCTTTACTTTCGAACAAAATTATGCATAAACTGTCGCCTGTATTAAGAACATTTAAAACGAATATAAAAAAAATTATGCTATAAGGCATATATAATTATCTTGAATGGACTCATTTTGCTATTTTTCCAAGTAAAGATGTTTTTAAAACTCTCAAATTTTTAAGACAAATTTGCAAACAATAATGTATGTTAATGTAAATACTAAATCCACTATATACTATATTTAAAAGGTACAAATCAGAAGAATTGGTTAGCCTCTAGCAGTTCATGTAAAAATTGAATGACGTTGAAGTTTTCGATATTGGCTAAATGAGTCAGAATCGAAACTACTAGTGTAAGCCCATTTTCACTGTGCCTGCATGCTAATGTACCAGCGCTGGAAACCAATACGAGGTTAGAAACCAGCAACAACAAACCAAAGTTTCCTTAATCATTTATTTCATATATAAACGCTTTGGCAAACAGAGTAGACCACGATCAGACGGCTCCTGTAGGGGCCGTCTGATCAGGGTCTGTTCTGTTTGCTAATGAAATTTGGTAGATCTACATTTTTAGTTTCTAAAATGACTACGATGTTCTACCTTCCATTTTTCATTATAACTATTTTTATGCCCCACGTGACGACAGTCAGGGGGGGGGCATTATGTTTTGCACTTGTCCGTCTTTCTGTCCATCCGTCCGTCCGTCACGCTTTTACGTGCAGTTGGTACATGCAGCTGGTTGCCACAGTTTTTTCATTGTCTTATGTCTTACTAACCGCTATAGCTATTGGCATGGAATTGCATACACTCATTAACCACAATCCATATTTTAAATGCGCACCTAGCCCATGCTGCCCGCAAGCCCAAGATCAAGGTCAAATGACTTAGCAAGCCCAAGATCAAGGTCAAATGACTTAGGAACTTTACGTGTAGCTAGGCACGCACCATGCACCACGGGGGCATCGCTGTGTCTTACAGACACAATTTTCTAGTTTACTATATATTTTTTTTAATTTCTATCTTTTATTTAAATCTTGTATTTTCAAAGTGAAACAGTACATCATTGTTTAACCCTTTCCCTCATATAAACACATTTTCCTGTATAAGCTGTCTGATCAGGGTCTGCTCTGTTTACTAATGGAATTTGATAGGTCTGTTTCATTAGTTTCTAAAATGACTACAATGTTCCACCTTCCATATTTCCTTATACATGTAACTATTTTGTCCACGAATGTTTAGTAGGTATTGAAATGTGTAATTAATATGAAACAGCTAAGTGATAAGCAATGAACTTTTCTGCGCCTGCACAAAATTACAAAAGCAGTACAAAGTAGCACTCGTTTACCTGTCTCGAAAAATCTAAGAACCGAGTCCATTTCCGCTGAAACAGTACACTCCTGGCTAAACAATACACTCCTGGCTAAATAATACACTCCGGATAAACAAAACACTCCTGGTTAAACCATACACTCCTGGTTAAAAAACACTCCTAGCTAAATAATACACTACTGTCTCAACAAAAAGTTTCTTGGTAAAACAATCCACGCCTGGTTAAATAATGTACACTTGGTTAAACAATAAACATCTGGTTAAACAATACACTCCCAGTTAAACAATACACTCCTGGTTAAACAGTACACCTGGTTAAACGATACACTCTTGATTAAACAATACACTCCTGGTTAAACAATAAACTCCTGGTTAAACAATACATCTCTGGCTTACCCTTACACGCCTGGTTAAGCAATATACTCTATTTCACTTGTAACTTATCACGACGACTTGTCGTTTTACCAAATCCGTCTGCAAGCATATCATAATTATTAATTCAGATTGGACACAGGCATGGGTCGCAACAGTCAAACGTTTATAATGGAAATACGTTGGCTTCCGAATGTGTCTGCATCTAAATATGGCAACGAAAACTTTTGTCCCGTTGAAAACAACATTCTGGCCTGGTGCATTTGTTTCTACCTTCCGGTTCGTTCGTGCTTTTGAGATATCAACTAGGCGTCAAACAGCTTGGATCCAGATGAGACGCCGAGTAACTTGGCGTCTCATCTGGATCCAAGCTGTTTGCAAATGTCAGGTAGCGCCTATCGAGAGAAGGGTTTGGCCAAATGTTACATATTTGCTGCCAAGCTGCACATGGCATACTAGCGATGTCGCGGTAAATTATTGACAAATGAGCCTATCAATGCTGGAACACACACGTACTGTATTCAGGCGTTTTGCACATATTGTAGACTCATATATGTTATAGGTTATGGGACATTATACGGTAAGCGTATATATTGTATATCCAGTTGGGTTATTGGATATTATACAGCGACTGGGGTCTACACTGTGTAACGATATAGGTTATGGGACACGGTGATTTGGTAAGCGTCTTTATTGTATAGCAAGTTGAGTTATGGAATATTACAGGGTGACTGGTAAGTGTCTTCATTATGTAACACGTTGGGTTATGGGACATTGTACGTTTACTGGTAAGTGTTTACACGGTGTAGGAAGATGGGTTATGGGGCATTATACGATGACTTGTTAGACATATGGGACATTAAACCGTGACTGGCAAGTGTCTACATTATGTAGCGAGATGGGTAATGAGACATCAAATCGTGACTGGTAAGTGTCATTATTGTGTAGCGAGCTGGGTTATGAGACATTAAACCTTGACTGGTAAGGGTCAATATTGTGTAACAAGTTGGGTTATGGGATATTAAACCGTGACTGGCAAGTGTCAATATGATGTAGCGAGATGTGTAATGAGACATTAAACCGTGACTGGCAAGTGTCATTATTTTGTAGCGAGCTGGGTAATGCAACATTAAACCGTGACTAGTAAGTGTCAATATTGTGTAGCGAGCTGGGTTATGTGACATTAAATCTTGACTGGTAAGTGTCTACATTGTTTTACAAGTTGGTTTATTTGACATTGCGATGAGAATGTTCATCAATATGAAATTTAGGACAACCCTGGAAAGGCTGGGTCACAGTCTGTCCTCTGTATTAAACAAGGTAGATTCAAATAAGACACCATTTCTAAAATTACAGTCACATTTAAACAGCCATCTATGCGAATACTGCTTTATTATGATAATGTTACGTGTACCATTATAGACTCAAAAGACATTTGTATTTCCTTCACCTACAGGACTTTCCACAACAATTCCATTTCTAAAAATAAACATAGTTTTGAAGATAAGCATACATTCTGAAGATAAACATACATTCTTTTAAGATAACCATACGTTCGAAAGATACGCATTCTTTTTGAAGAGAAGCTTACTTTCTTAAAATAAGCGTACTGTTTATAGAGCATTAACCATTCTGAAAAAGGCATATTATTTAAAAGATACGCATAGTTTCTAAAGATAAAGCAATTTTTTAAAGATAATCATACTTTCTAATTAATATTAAAGAGTTTCAGATGTTGCAGTAGTCTTTGCATGTCATTAATGTGTTGAAAATCAAATTTCTGATATCGAATAAGATCGCTTTGGCATGAAATCGCGTATCTATTAGGGAAAGGGTTAACACTCTTTCCATATGGGCAATTAGGTTGCAGCAAGCACTTCAGCCGTTTCCCGCTATGCTTATTGTTAAACTAATCACTCGCAGTTTATGGGCGTGATTACCTAATCGCTTGCATAAGGTCATCCGATGCGCAATTCTTTATTCATTGAGTAACTGCCTCTGGGAGAATACTCTCATTCGTATTATGATCGCGTGATTTCGTCATGTGACAGATATTTATATATTCGTGCGCCCTCCTTACACTTTGCTGTATGTTGTGGATTTTGTTGCACATACTAAGCCGAAGTTAATGTTACGAAGCATTATTAAACGCCTTTTGTATCCATCGAATGCAGGTCAATAATTTGCACTAGACTGCTATGCGGAATGGCAGCTGTCAGGTAGGCGAGTTTACCATGGGTTCGACGGTGGAACGCCACCTCTGTATTCATTGCTACTTAAATAATACAAAAAGAGTGAGTGAGTTGGGTTTTACGGCACTGCAACACTGAATAGGTCATATAGCGCCGATAAAAAAAGGAGAAAGATATGGAAAATACATTATGTTACATAACTCGAGTATAGTATCGATACTTCCTTAAGATAAGTATACTTAAAATTAATAAATACTAGAACAAATGCAACTTCTTATCGAAAACAATGTGTGTTGAAACATTAGAGTATGGTACCCGTTACGAAATCCACATGGTACGGTTACAAGAGATTAAACACAACTATATTTCTTCCTCTTACCCCTTTACTCCCCTGTGAAAACAAAATATTTCATAAAATTAAGATCTGGTGCAATTTTGACTTCTTCCGAGTCGATCCAGCTTTTGAAAATTATTAACTAGTCTCCAACAGATCGACAATCTAATGAGACAAAACTGTTTGAAATTGCGAGTCAGTTTGTGGGCAGCCCGATAAGAGTTAATCCTTTCCCTGTTCTATGTTTATTCTAAATTTCAGTACCTACTGAACATCCATGGACAAAATAATTATAATGGCATATGGAAGGTGGAACATTGTAGCCATTTAAGAAACTAAAGAAACAAATTTATCAAGTTCCATTTAGCAAACAGAGCAGACCCTGATCAGACGGCTCCTGTAGGAGCCGTCTGATCTGGGTCTACTCTGTTTGTAGATGCGTGAAAACACGTTTATATGAGGGAAAGGGTTAAACATGGAAATCTCGGTCAGACAATAGCATGTTGCTGAATCATAATGACAATTTAAAGCTAGAGTTTGCCCGGAACATGTGTCACAGATAATAAACGTGTTATGTCAACATAAACGCCGGCCATGTTCAATAAATGCATCGGAAAAGTCCAACACGACAGGGCATGTATACAGCAGGGCATGTTTTAAGCGGACATTTATTTATTGAACACATGCGTCTTAAAGGTTGTTGCTTAATGCAGGGCAAAGGTAACGCCGAAAGCTCCAATAGGAGCTCTCTGCTTACTAAATTACATCAAGTATTTTGTGTTAAAGGCAGGTGACTGCTTAAAGCAAGGTGAAAGTAAATCAGAACGCTCCTTTAAGCAGCCACCTGCCATAAATATCAACCAATTAACACAATTCAGTGGCCGTTATAGAGAGGTTTACTGTACCTCTTTTTGAGGGTCGCTTAAGAAGGTTTTGCTGCATGTAGTCAATCAATTCTGCGCAATATTAAAGTAATATTTAGTTATAACTAATTATACACTAATTACAAAATGTACAATAAAACCTGTTAACAGAATCACATAAACATGTATTCTGCTCATATTTTCGAAAATGTTGCCTAATAAACTGACTTGAGAATCTGAATTTATGTAACTTGAAGCTATCTTAGCGTTAACAAGCACTAGTTAGGGAAGTGTTATTTTCAGAAAAATTGATTACCGCGGAAACCAGCGGAAACACGTCCGACATTAACCGAAAACGTCGTAAATCAATCATGTGGATCTCACGTACTCTACACAGTTCTTTAATGAATGAAAATAATTATATTAAAACTGGCGGTTGCTTTATGCAAAATGATAATATAACTTCCGGTCTTCATTAACCCTTTACTCCATGAAGATTAATGTGAGAAATAATGGCACCATGGATATAAATTAGATTAATTTTTGTAATGGCAATTGGACACGGGAGCCGTTTGATCTGGATCTACTCTGCGTGCAAAGGCGCAGAAAGGCGTGTCTATGGAGTAAACGGGTTAACCCTTTCGCTGCCAAACTCTGTCGTCTGCTAACTTTGTCGTCTGCTACAATTTTTCATTTTTTTGATTTTCTTCATTTTTGTCTCAAAAACATAATAACAGTAACAAACAGTTTGGATCCTGATGAGACGCCGAGTTACTCGGCGTCTCATCTGGATCCAAACTGTTTGAATAGATAATCACAGATCCGGCATTGGCAGCGAAAGGGTTAAGCTACATTCTGTCTTAACCCTTTCGGCACCAAATTTCTAATTGTCGTCTGCAATTCAATATTTGTTAAATCATTCGGTACAGTAAGGAAATGGGATAAATAAATGCAAATTTCAAAGGAATAAAGCACAGATATAGAAATAGTGATTGAGACAAAACGTGAAGTCCTTGGTCAGAAAGGCGGTGTATAATCTGGAACTGCACTATTTGTCGTGGTGCATGTATGCGACATTGGCGGTGAAAGGGTTAACTGTTTGAATGCTGGATGTTCAACGTGGAAGGTGCACCATTGTTTAATTATAGAATGCATATGAAATATAAAGGTGTAATTTGCGAGAGGCTTTTGAATGTCAAACAGTGCAGACTCTTATCAGTAGGCTCCACTAGGAACTCTCTGATCTGGATCTCTACACAGTTTGCAAACGCCAGTATACTATTTTGCCACATTTAAACTGTAACATATCTACAAATATAATGTCTTAAAAGTATACTTTATATAGTAAAATCCCTCTAAAGAAACCACTTTATGAATAAACATAGGTGTCTTGTGAAAGACTGGCTGTTCCATAATTCAGGACGAAATTAATTGATAAAGCTCCTGTAAAAGCAATCTGCATAATTACTCCCTGCATTAAGCACATGCCTCGAAACCCCAGATTGAGACCTTTTTGTGGTCGCTTAAGAGTGGTAATACTGTATTACTGTAGCTATGTGAATTGCATCGCATCTAAGTATAGTATGTAACTAGTAAAAAGTATTTATGAGTCTATATAGTACAACACAACCTCACTAAAGCTACCATAAAGTATAGGTCTATGACAGTATTGAGTCACTTGTGCACGCGTCCAGTAGTATAACGGAACCTATCCACAGTTACCATAAAGTGTAGGTTCATGGCAGTGTTGAGTATCAAGTGTACAGCAGACCATGTCTACAGCTTTTATAAAGTATAGGTGTATGGCAGTGTTGGGTCACTAGTGTACAATAGAACATGCCTACCGCTACCACAAAGAATAGGTCTACGACAGTGTTGGGTCACTTGTGTACAACAGAACATGCCTACCGCTACCACAAAGAATAGGTCTACGACAGTGTTGGGTCACTTGTGTACAATAGAACATGCCTACAGCTACCACAAAGAATAGGTCTACGACAGTGTTGGGTCACTTGTGTACAATAGAACATGTCTACATCAACCATAAATTATCTTTAGGCTCATGGCAGTGTTGTGTCGCTAGTGTAAACGTTCAGTAGTACAATAGAACCTGTCTACAGCTTTTATAAAGTACAGGTGTATGACAGTGTTAGGTCACTAGTGTACAATAGAACATATCTACAGCTACAATAAAGTATATATTCATGACAGTGATGAGTCACTAGTGTAAACTTCTTGTAGTACAGTAGAACCCATCTTTAGCGACCACTATAGAAATAAACATTAAGTACATGCATATGACCACGACATTGTTGAGGGACACTTGGAAATTTCCTGTAGTACGATACAACCTCTTTATAGCGACTACTAAATAGATAAACAAGTTTTTGAGAAACTTTTCACCATTTAGCAAACACTTTGGATGCTAATAAAACGCCGAGTTACTCGACGTCTCATCTGGATCCAAGCTGGTCGCGTTTAGCATTCAACAATTGTTGTTATAAGCTCGCTCTCACGTAGTCAATTAATGTCACTTCTGAAGCGTAGCTGAATTCAAAAGTAATGTACGCACCGTGGCTATAGGAATCCAAGGGCATGCTACCCGGACAAAATTAGAATTGTGTAGGTTTTAAACCATTATGATAAATAGAGTATGTGTTTCCTGTAGGATCAAATGCTCTTGTGATCACAATCTACAAAACCCTTTACTTCACGAAAATATATATTAAAATAATTAATGACTTCAGTAATACTTATTTACTAAATCATTTTTATTGAGCTTCCAAAGGCAGTCCACTTCTTTATGAGAGTTCAAAACGATCATGATTTTGACCTCGAGACCAGGTTTAGAACAAAACAGCTGCACTAGTTTTCACTGTGCTCACTAATGTCAAACAGCTATCTGATGTTTGATGTGCTGTTAGCATTCTGCAGGTCATATGCAGGCCATTTATTGTCCATTGTAATGTACTCCAAATACCTTCTGCACTCTGAGCAACTGATATCTGCAAATAGTGTCGTCTGCTGCTATTCTAAAACTACTTTTTTCTTCCATATCTTTTAAAAAATAAATGTCAGATTGACAAACAGTTTGGGCCCTTATGAGGGGCCAAGTTACTAGGTACCTCATCTGGATCCAAACTGTTTTCAACGGTTACCAAAGAAACAGCAGTTTGAACAAAACTCATACACAATTAAAGGAACAGTTGCTTATTTCAGATATCAGTTGTACAATTTACTTGCTGTGTTCAAGGGTTCACCTATACCTTTCATAACACTTTCAGGAGATGATTGTCATTGGCCAGAATTTGGTATGCCCTTGCATAACATTTCTTATTATAAAAAGTGCATATTAAAAGGAAAAATTTGTATCAGAAATAAGAAAAGATAATTCAGTCGCAGCTATTCACTTTGAATGACGTTTCAAAGCATGCTTTAACTAACGCCTTTAAAAAATGAATGTCAGAAGGTCTTATCTGCGCCTGAAACATCACATGAGAACTATGTATTTCTGGGTTTCCAAATCGATAACTATTACATCAATGACTATAACAGCGATGACGATGACAGTGATGACGATGACAGTGATGATTACAGTGATGACGATAGCAGAGATGAAGACAGCGATGACGATGACAGTGATGACGACGGAGGTGATACAATTACAGCGATGACGATTACAGAAATGACGATGACAGCGATGATGATGACAGTGATGACGATGGCAGGGATGACGACAACAGGGATGACGATGACAGCAATGACGATGACACATATCTATGACGATGATATGTTAATGGCATTATTGAATCGATTAAATCTATTAGCAGTAGACTGTACGGGTTATGTTACAAGTTACAAGTAGAATGCGTTGGTTATGTTACAGTAGAATGCGTTGGGTTATGCTATCAGTAGAACGCGTTGGTTGTGTTAAAAGTAGAATAATTATGTTGGTTATGTTACAAGTAGAATGTGTTGATTATGTTACAAGTGGAATGCGTTAGTTATGTTACAAGAAGAATGTGTTGGTTGTGTTACAAGTAGAATGCGTTGGTTATGTTACAAGTTGAATGTGTTGGTTGTGTTACAAGTTGAATGTGTTGGTTATGTTACAAGCTGAATGTGTTGGTTATGCTACCAGTAGAATGCGTTGGTTGTGTTACAAGTTGAATGTGTTGGTTATGTTACAAGTAGAATGTGTTGGTAATGTTACAAGTAGAATGTGTTGGTTATGTTACAAGTATAATGTGTTGGTTATGTTACAAGTAGAATGTGTTGGTTATGTTACAAGTAGAATGCGCTGGTTGTGTTACAAGTAGAATGGCTTGGCTATGCTAAAGTAGAATGTGTGAGTTATGTTATTATTAGAATATTAGAATGCGTTCGTAATGTTGTAAGAAGAATGTGTTGGTTATACTATAAGTATAATGTCATGTTGTAAGTTGAATGCGTTCGTTATGTTGTACGTAGAATGAGTTGGTTATGTTGTTAGTAGAATGCGTTGGTTATGCTGTAAGTAAAATGTTTTGGTTATTATTATTATTTTATCCAGTCACCAGGCTTCTCTAGTGACATAATAAAGGGGGTGCAAATAAACTTAGGTTTATTTGGTTACTTCCGGTAGTGGAAGGTTTATTAGGTTAGTAGATAGGCGTAATGATTCTATAACCATGGAACTATTTTAGTTTTCTGTAAATATTCATAAACATGTTGATGGAATAGATCTAACAGATCTATTTGGTCACCAGAAGAATTATTCAAATGGGAAAAAATAAAAATAATTGGCTACAGCTGGATTCGAACCCGCGCCTGATCCTACAAAAACTAATTCTAATCTCTCTAGAGACGTCGCCCTTACCGATTACGCCACTGAGGCCACATACAAAATGACGTTGATTTATCACTTTTATTAATTTAATCCACCGCTGGCAAAACCCGTTTTTGATAAAATCAAACCTGGAAGCAAAGATTGACAGATAAATAGTAAATGTTTTCTTTTCACTCTCATGATTATTTCATTGATAAACTCTTACAGGGGCGGTGATAGTCATAAACCTAAATATAGCCTGTTCAGTTCCATCGATTTCTGAGTGACGTTAGGTAGAATCTAAAAATAGAAACCGAGACTACGTAACTCGAATTTGACCAAAGAATATAGATCATGTCTGTTTGAAATAACTTATCGACCCTCGATTCAAATCATCTTATTTTTCAAATTCAACCACGTTTCCCTTCTAGTAATACAAGTATCGAAACTATATTCCTCTGCGGTAGCTCATTAGATCTATTTACGTCTAAATGGAAGTGAAAAGGGAGGGATCCGTTGATCGAAAAACTGCATTTTCAATGTAAATTATTTCAAGAGTGTTATGAGTCTATAAAAATACATTTAACTATATTGACTGGATAAATCGAATAATAGGTTAGTGCCGTAGATGGGACGCCTTTATCCGACTCGGAGAGAAAACAGTTGAGGCTCGGCAAGCCTCGCCTCAACGTTTTCTCCCCTCGTCGGATAAAGCGTCCCATCTACGGCACTAACCTATTATTCTCTATACATTATTATACCACATTTATATAGCGCTCTTTTCATACAGGATATGTGCGTTCAAAAGCGTTGGTTACGTACATTATAAGTAGAACGCATTGATTATGTTGTAAGTAGAATGCGTGTGTTATGTTGTTAGTAGAATGCGTGGGTAAGAAGAACGTGCTGGTTATTTCATAGTAAAATGTGTTAGTTATGTTAAAAGAATCATGCGTTGGTATTGCTATAAGTAGAATCGTGCATCTTTGTTCCAGATTTACCATTTCTTTACCTTGATACATCTTCCTTAAAAAATGGACAAGCTTCCTTTTTGGCATTTTAAATACTCGTGTAAATAAATCAAACTAAATCTAAATCGTATGAACACATGTAAGATTCCTCTCACTCTTAAGTATTGCTTAATACGTCGCTATCTAATAATAAACTCTAATTAAGAGTCATTCAGATATGTCATGATTAGAAATCACTCCATAAATCTGTCATTTTCATGCCGTAACTCTTCATAAGCCATGACGATGGTCTCAGACAAACCAATAAAATACTGGTATAAAACTTGTACACCTAACATTGATTAGCTGTGCAGTAGCATCGTTAACCATCACTCCACCGTAAGAAAAATAATGATCGCTCAAATTTTGATTTTATATAATTTGACTATTTCCGATTCGATTAAGCCTTTTTGGGAAGTATTGACCGAGAATCAAACAGTTACTCGGCGTCTCATCTGGATCCAAATTGTTTTCAAATGCGAGTCAAGTCGCGCTTAGCGGGGTACGGGTAAACCCCTTATTCTGGTGTAAAAAGTGTGGTGTTTTGTTATTGTTTGGGTTTGTTTTTTCTTTTAAGCATTTTCGCGATTCTGTGTAGATTGTTTAACAATTGAACTGGACACAAACAGCGTGGATCTTGATACGATGTCGTATCGCACCCTGTCTCCTACAGATACAATCTGTTTGGAAACACCAGTCACGCGGTGAAATGCAGCTTAAGGGTGAAGGTCGCCTTCTTCATTAGTGATGTCTGCAAGAATGCATATAAGAACACATACGTCTTGATATGTCTCCGTAGCGTGCTAAAGATCAACACGGCACTTCGAAGCGAAGACATGTTTGTCACTTGATATTCAAACCAAAAGAGAAATGAAAGCTGCGTTGTGAGGCAGATATAACCACTCCATGAATATTTATATACGATAGAACCCCTCTAAACCGGAATTCTAGAAGAGAGGAATTTTGATACTTTTAATCAGGCGGCTGCTTAATGCAAGGTGAAATTCACGCAGAAAGCTCCTACAGGAGCTTTCTGTATGACTATCACGCTGCATTAAGCTGCCACCTGTCTACAAGATCGATATCTATACTAGAATTAACGTCCAGTTTAGAGAATTGTAATAGAGAAACAAAGATATTATGAATACAAATTAGCTGATTTTGTACAATTGCACATAAACACATACCTTTTTAGCATAGCATACACTGTAAAATTATACTTATGCTATCACATAAGCAAACAGCGTAAACCCTGGTCAGAAGGCTCCTGCATGGGTCGTCTGATCTGGGTCTAGGCTGTTAGCACATGCGTTAAAAGGGAAATTTAGGAGAGGGTTAATATAGTAAAATCAATACCTCCCCCCACCCACCCCCCTTTATTGTTTTACACCGCAGTTAATCATGCGCGCTAATAGATACGCTTATTAACCCATTTGCGCCGAGTGGATTCTTCTATGTTTATATATTGGATTAGTCCATTTTTTGACCTAAGGGATGATTGGCCTAAATCTTCAATTTCGTTTTGTTTTATATTGAAATTCCTATCAGCAAACAGTGTAGACTCTGATCAGACGCCGCATGCGGCGTCTGATCAGGGTCTACACTGTTTGTCTATGTCCCATATATCGTCGGGATCGTTGGCACAGATGGGTTAATATTATATTTGCAAACAGATTAGACCCAGATCAGACGGATCCTATATGAGTCGACTAATCAGGGTCTGATTTGTTTGCATGTGGAATAACGTATGACTACTTCTACAGTTTCTGCCATGGTCAAATATTACCCAGTCCATGTGCTATTGTACAAATCGTCTACATATCTATTATTACTTCATGTGGAACCGGTCGTTATAGTAAACCAAATATATGTACACCTTGTTGCGTGTATGCGTAAATTCTGCAATACAATACTCTTCATTTTAAAGTGTGATATATACTCAGATATACGTGAACATTTTATATCTAAAGTTCGCTTGTTTAATCCGCATTTTCGAAAACTTAAATGACGATGAAAAGATTATATGAAATCAAACGATAACAAAATGTTTAAAAGGCGTAAATGATTGTCCTAAAGTCATAATAACCATTAATTTCAAACATCAAAACGTTTTAAAACGATGTTTTAGTTACTGCAGTGCAACTTTTACCTACTTTTAAAAGCAAATTATATGGTGTCCTCTGTATATGAAAGACTTATAAACATATATGTGTGTATATTTCATCTTGTAGTTTAAGATGTATGTAATGTTTTATTCGGTGTCATATACATGTAAGTCGCAAAGCGGCTGGATGTCAACATGATGTATGTTGTTATAGTGATTAACTGTACTTTTTAACATGACACACTAATAAACTACAGTTGAAATTCGATATCTCGAGCTTCATGGGACCATACAAATAGGTCGAGATAACAGAGGCTCGAGTTATCTGATTTCTAATCTGAACAATTTCTCAACTCTTCGCAGCTTAATGCAGCTTTCAGCATTACTTTAGACCTGCATTAAGCTGTAACATGTGTTTCTAGATATGATTATTAATACATTTAAGAGAAATCCTGTATTGTTAATTTTTGAAGGACTGAACTTTTAGTTCGAGTTATCCCGAAATTCGAGTTATCCGAGTTCGATATATCGAAGTTCAACTGTATTTATGTATCCATCCTATTATTCATATTCCTAGGGTCATTTAAATCATAAATGAATATTCATTAATCATCAGATAAAGGATAACCCCTTATTTTGCTGTAAAATATGATGACCGACCAATCATGAATGAGCTGTTGTTGTCTTTAAAATCTTATGAATTAAACGTCTGAATTCAAACAATTTGCAAATGCTTGAAATTAGCAGGTACAAGCATAAATAATGGTTTCTAATTAAACAGTCTTTTATCAGCAGAATTCTGCCTGTGTGCATTTGATAAAACAAATAGAGCCTAGCAGATCTCGACTAGCCTTTAACAAACAATTCGGTAAAACTAGAGAAGAACACGGTCCATGGGACCCAGTTCAAAGCAGAGTGCTATCTGTTAGAATTCATCTAAGCTCCAAAAGTCTTTTCAGTAATTTAAAAGCGACAGATCGCTTTACATGTATTATGATCGATGCATTTCCGATGGAAATATAGAAAGGGACGTTTAGGACTTCAAATGACAAAAAATTGATTATCTCTCAGCCCAGACAGTTTTATTTCCCATGCATTCATCGCTCTAATATAACATGTCCTGATTACATGTCATTGCAATTAATATTTTAACTTTTGTCCTGCCAAGCATAACCTAACCGCAAAAAGTGATCCAGATGAGACAATGTCAAGTAAAATCAGTAGAGCCTGTACAAAGCGATCATTTATTTGTTGAACATAGGAATCTTAAAAAGCAGGTGGATGTTTAATGTAGGTCAAAAAGCAATGCAGAAAGCTCCTATAGGAACTTTCTGCATTACTTCTGACCTTCATTAAGCTACCGCCAGCCTTACAGACTCATAAGTTGACCTCCTTTTTTTATGGCCGCTTAAGACATGTTCCAATGTACACTGTTGTCTTATCAGTATCTAACATTGTTCCACACGACCACCGTTTCCTATTCAATGTGTGTAATTTGTTAATATATCTGGACTGTAGATAAGGTCAAATTTCTCAAATTCTCCGCCCTATCTTATTTCTCAATCCTATTTTACTGCCATAGAGGGACGATTCTAATGAGTTGCAGCTTCATAGATTTTGATGTTTTAAAACGTTTTGCTTGAGACTGAGATCATAATCAAGCATCTGATTGGTCAGATTCTGAGCTTGCTCAGAATCTGACCAATCAGATACTTGAGAACGATCTCAGACTAAGTCTCAGAAGTTTTACAACCTTGGTTTACAACAGACGAGAGATTGAACAAACGTCCTACTAGTCTGACAGTTTCATGGCCATCAAACATAATCCAATTATATCTTGATTAGATCACGACGTTTTGATAATGACTTATTTATGGCCAGTATTCCATAAATGTGACAAACGGTACCGGTGTAGACTACATTTAGACAGTAATAAAAAGCCATCATGCATGTCAGGATATACCCTACTTGTCGTTCACGTGTAATGCATTTTTATAAGATGCTTATGCATGCTGGTATCAATAGTTTTTGCACGAATCTATTAATATGAACAAAACATTGAAATCAAATATCAAATAGAGCTGTTATAATGAAAATCGTGGGCATGGCTGATTAGAAAATTGATATCCACTATATGACAGAATTATTACAGTTAATGACACTTTGAGTAGTACAATAAAACAAGTCTATTGCGGCCTATATTTAACTCATTTCTCATAGGCTATTTTTAGATCCAACCTCTTTGAATAAATCTACCGAAAAGGAGCATTAACTAGAGAAAATGAAAATGTTAGAATTTTGTTTTTTGGAACCATTGTGATAAATAGAGCATTTGCTCCTATAAGAGCAAATGCTCTATTTATCACAATGGTTTCAACATGTGACTTTTACAGAGTTGTCAAAAGTCGTCAATATGAGGGAATGGGTTAAACAGAAACGACGACCCTGGCAGTTAGCTTAATGTAGAATGAAAGTGAATTTCTAAAATCAACTCATTAATGCGTTTGGTATGCTTATATCCGCATATGGTAGCTAAATAAATGTACTTTGAATTATTCTTTGCACGCGCATGGATCTTTAACGGATAAACTAAGTTTGAAACAGTGCATACTTACATAATTCGGAGGTCCAGATAAGGTACTTAAATTAAAACATTTTCAAGAATAACTCCTTTGATTTTCCACTAAACCCTATACTGTGACCACTCTTTAGAATCGTCTCGAATATAGACGATTCTAAAGAGTTGCCACAGTAAAAGGGTTTGGTGGTGCAATGACGATTTAAGTATTTGGGTACGCACTTTTATCTGTAGCTCTGCTTACATTACATATAATTATAAACATCATTAAGTACTTGTCATGTATTTCAAATAAGGGAAATACAGATGCGAGTACAATAATGACTTGCATTTCCCGTATGTTGATGAGAGTTTCCCGAGAGATTGTGCATGCGCCTGACAAATTAAACACGTATGCAATATTACCACTGACTGTATAAACCTGCACATGCGCCATATCTGTTTGTCTACTGAAAACTCATGATTGGTCTCTAAACTTTGTATATCACTTGTTATTGGCATTGTATTAAGTTTTGTGCAAAATAAGATAACATTCGTACATGTATTCGTAAGTATGGGATGAACACTCAAACCTCGCTAATTCGAGCAATCAAACCTCGCTAATTCAAGCAATCAATCCTCGCTAATTCGAACACTTAAACCTCGCTAATTCGAACACTCAAAATTCTGTAATCCGAAAACTCAAACCTCACCATGTGAGCTTTATTCGTGTATTCCATCCTGCGTTAAGTAGTTTCTACCTTAACATTTGTCTTTTCTTCTTTCCTAAATATTCGGATTAGCCGGGGCTTTACTGTCAGTACTTCGGACGAAAGAAGACCAGAAGTTTGATGTCTTTTGAGTGACTGCTTTAACCCTTTCCTCCATAAATACGCATTTCTACGCCTCTGTAATAACCACTTCTTGAAACCATTGTGATAAATAGAGTATTTGCTCCTATATGAGCAAATGCTCTATTTATCACAATGGTTTCAACTACAAAATTCTGAAATTTTACTTTTCTCTAGTTAATGCTCCTTTTCGGTAGATTCATTCAAAGTGGTTGGGTATAAAAAAAAAATAGCCTATGGAGGAAAGGGTTAAACCTTTGCCTTGACACACATGCTTTGTTCACACCTTTGCAAACAGAGTAGACCAAGACAAGACGGCTCTTGTAGGATCCCAAAATATACAGTAGAACCTCTCTAAGCCGGAATTCTGGTAGAGAAGAATTCGGATACTTTTGGGCAGGTGGCTGCTTAATGCAGAGTAAACGTCATGCAGAAAGCTCCTAGTGGAGCTTTCTGCATGATGTTCACCCTGCATTAAGCTGTCACCTGTCTCCATGACCTTGGTCAGCACTGCGTTGAGGTTTTCTTAAAAATCTTCCATAATAAAGGCGTATATGACAACATCATATTCTTCTCACCAAGAACTATTTGGTCGAATTCTTCATTCAAGCCAATCACAATTAATTTCTCCAATTCTGAGAATGATACATGTATGATCGATGTGGGTTATGCATATGCTATTATTTCACATTATTTTCAGGTCGACCTGTTTTTAGGGGGAATGCGATCACAAACGAATCTCTTAGACGTACAGAAGTCCAGATAAAATAAGATAATGATAAGATAACAATTTCAAGAATAACTCGTTTATTTCTGCACTAGTCCCTAACTTGTGACCACTCTTTAGAATCGGCTCGAAGAGACGATTCTAAACACTGGTCACAACATAGTGTTTGGTGGAGAAATGACAATTTTAGTATCTGAGTACACATATTTATCTGTTGCTCTGAGTCCTCAGAAGTATATGGTCTTGGAAAAGTGACGTCCTATGAAGGTGTGTTCGATGATTGCAACATTTTACTCTATATAATTATATGCCTTTTAACACACTCCCTCCTAGTGACGTATTTTGGCGCCTCTGTAAAAGTCACATTTTGAAATCATTGATAAATAGAGCATTTGCTCCATAGGAGCAAATGCTCTATTTATCACAATGGTTTTAAAACTACACAATTCTAAAATTTTGCTTTTCAATAGTTAATGCTCCTTTTCGGTAGAATTATTCAAAGAGGTTGGGTCTAAAAATAGCCTTGGAGGGAACGAGTTACGCTAAGCGCAATCCTACTCGCATCTGAAAACATCTTACACCCAGACGAGACGCCGGGTAACTCAACGTCTCATCAGGATCCACGCTGTTTGACATTCGGGCAACAGTTTGTGAAACTCTTCTACGAATCAGTAGTAAGTAAAAATGCGACAGACCAGGGTTTTAGCAGAAACTGTTTTACAGCAAGATAAAGGGTAGGATATTATAGATTCACCTCTACATGTCACGTGAAAAGGGTAAACATTGTACTCTGACAAACACGCCGTGATTAGATCACGTAAATATAACACCTGCAAAACACATTTGCATATCAATATCCAATTTAACCCTTTCCCTCATATAAACGTGTTTTCACGCATCTGCAAACAGAGTAGACCCAGATCAGACGGCTCCTCTAGGAGCCGTCTGATCCGGGTCTGCTTTGTTTGCTAATGGAAGTTGAAATATTTGTTTCTTTATTTTCTAAAATGGCTACAATTGTCCATCTTCCATATTATATTATAACTACTTTGTGCATGAATATTCAGTAGGTATTGAAATTTGGAATACACATAGAATATGGAAAGGGTTAACACTTTACTTTAACACTTTACTCCATGAATGTTCGTGTAAAAAATAATCTCATCGTGAATATTAGTTAGATTAAATGTCATATCAATACATGGATATAGGAGAATTTGGTCATTGCAGAAACTGCAAAATCATATCTGTTTTATAGCATAAGCAAACAGAGCAGACCCTGATCAGACGGCTCCTACCAGAGTTGGCTGATCTGGGTATACTCTGTTTGCAAGGACGTAGAAAAGGGTACACCCAGATCAGACGATCCGTGTAGGAGCTATCTGTCCAGGGTCTGCTTTGTTAGGTTATGGGCTTATATAGATCTGAGTCTGCTGTTTCTGCCACTGCCAACATTTCATTGTTAACCCATTTGCTCCCAATGGATTCTTCCATGTTTATATATTGGAATAGTCCATTTTTTATCTAAGGGATGCATGGCCTAATTTTTCAATTTAGTTTTGTTTTATATTGAAATTCCTATCAGCAAACAGTGTAGACTCTGATCAGACGCCGCATTATGCGGCGTCTGATCAGGGTCTACACTGTTTGCCTATGTCCAATATATGGGGTCGAGGGAGCAACTGGGTTAATGTGTCATTATAAAAAAGCAGTTTTCATTTTTATCAAGTAAAAAATTCGTAACCCTTTACTCCATACATACGCCTTTCTATGCCTGTGCAAACAGAGCAGACTCAGATCGGACAACACCTGTAGGAGCCGTCTGATCAGGGTCTGCTCTGTTTGCTTATGATATAAAATAGATAATAATATTTCTACTGATTCTGCCATTGCCAGATATTCCTGTATTCATATGGTATTATAAAACGTATTCTTATTAATATTCATGATGTCATTATTTCTTACGTAAACATTCGTGGAGTAAACGGTTAAATGAATTACCATGGAAGAAAGTGTTTTAACAATATCTTCTCGTTTATGTAATGTACTTACTGCTTTCAAAGAAGCCTTTACTTTTCTTCTTCTCCTTATATCTCTCAGTTGTGTATAGCCATTCGAAACACATTTTGTTTTACTTGTGGACTGTTCCAAAGCGCTTCAAACTTTAATTATGCGGACTTTATTTCCTTACGCCCGCATTTAACCAACACTTGTTTCCAGTGGCCGAAAACCCAATCTGAAGCGAAACGAAGCAAATTCAATATCAACGATTTGTTTTGAAAACACTCACTTAACTCTTGGCTTGCTGAAAAAAGGTGATGCCTGCTCTAACAGTTCCACTTACTATCGATTAATTCGCTCTCTTGTGAAGCTACTGGCCGAGTATCAAACAGCTTGTATCCTGATTAGCTGTCTGTCGAGTTACTCGGTGACGTCTATGGACCCAAGCTGTTTTCAAATGTCAGTTAGGTTGCGAGTCGCGGGCTAAGTGTTAAACCAATGAAATACTGTTGAATTTCTCTAAACTAGTTGATCAGTAAAGCAATGTTTAAGTTAGTGACCGCTTAATGCATGTTAGATATAGAGAAGAGATGCCTATAAAAGGTAGTGGCCGCTTAATGCAGGTCAGACCAAGCGAGCGAGTGAGGGTTTATAAAAGATAGTGGCCGCTTAATGCAGGTCAGGTCCAGCGAAGGGAGGGTTTATAAAAGATAGTGGCCGCTTAATGAAGGTCAGACCCAGCAAGGGAGGGCTTATAACATATATTGGCCGCTTAATGCAGTTCAGAGGCAGTGAAAGAAAGTTTATAAAAGATAGTGACCGTTCATTGCAGGTCATACGCACTGAATGAATGTTTATAAAAAAAAACAACTAATTGCCACTTGAAACATACCAGATGCATTGTAGAGAGCTATCAGAGAGCTGTCATACAGGAGATTTCTGATCAGTTTCTACTCTGTTTGCTTGGAAGGCGTATTTATATAACAAAGGGTTGATTCAAAACAAAAGAACTGATGGACTGAGTTCTTCCAATGTCAGCGTGCCGTCTGCTGGACACATTTTCGTCTCCTTCAAAATTTACATTGGGCGTTTATTCATTTTATTTTATAAAATATAAACAATGTCAAACAGTTTGTATCCATGTGAGAGTTCGAGTTATTCGGCGTTTCAGCAGGAACCAAACCCTTTTCAAATTATATCAAAGACACGTCTTCATGGCAGTGAAGGAGGCCTCTTTGTTCATCCACTAACTGGCCACACGCACAACATACAGGTCAAGTTTACCAGTCAAATCACGCACAAACAGTCAGGTCACGTATACCAGTCAAATCACGCACAAACAGTCAGGTCACGTATACCAGTCAAATCACGCACACACAGTCAGGTCACGTACATGTATAACAGTCAAATCCCGTATACCAGTCAAATCACGCATGACAGTCAGGTCACGTTTACCAGTCAAATCACGGATAATAATCAGGTCACGTATACTAGTCAAATCACGCACAATCAGTCAGATCATGTATACCAGTCAAACCGCGGATATCAGTCAGGTCACGTTAGCAATAAAGAGTCATGTCACGCGTAGCAGTCAGCAGTTATGTCACGCTTAGCAGTCAGCAGTCAAGTCACGCTTAGCAGTCAGCAGTCAAGTCACGCTTAGCAGTCAGCAGTCAAGTCGGGCTTAAAACGAACGTTGCAAATTAGTAAATGAAGTATTTAGATGTTTATGAGTATTGTGTGCTTCTTTAGTACTCCATGTATTGGCACCTAATAACACAATTAGACAAACAATTTATGGCTGTTTTTGTCACCTTGTTAGGACAAAGACTTTGCGATATACGTTAAATTGTTTTCTTTTAACCTTCTTTTAACACTGCATGGATGTTCAAATTGAATGTTCGAATTGACTTTATTGTGTTCCAAAATTCAAACAGATCAAGCTTACTGTGAATATTCGGAGAGTTTTTAAAAGAAAATTGCAACATAGCAAACAGTGCAGAACCTGATGAGAGGGGTCGTCTAGGAGCCCTTTAATATGGGTCTACACTGTTTACGAGGACATTAGTAATACGTGTCCCGCACTGAAAGTTTGAACGAATACAGTAAAACATCTATATAACGACCATTAAATTGTGTTAATTAGTTGGTATTTTGGGCAGGTGGTTGCTTAAAGCAAGGTGAAAGTAAAACAGAACGCTCCTATATATAGGAGCGTTCTGTTTTACTTTCACCTTGCTTTAAGCATCCACCTGTCTTTAACACACACTACGCGATGTTATTTAGTGGTCGTTATAGAGAGGTTTTACTGTACGTGTGATGGCAATGGAAAAACCTCGGTATCTTAATGCCAGTTAGAAGTAATGCAGAAAACTCCTATTGGAGCTTCCTGTATTACATGTAAGCAACCATCAGTTTTTTTCAGACTCCCATGTTCAATAAATGAATGACCGCTTAGGACAGGCTCTACTGTTCTACGTTCTGTGCGGACAATGCTAATTCCCATCTTATGTATCTGACAGCTCATTGTACAATAATTAACAGTCATGTTTCAGGCACCCTTCGGCTATCATGACTTCCGGATACTGCTACATGTTGTGAGGTACATGTGACAGGGGCGAATTGTCTGCTCTACAACATAAACACTCTCCATTGTTCCAGGATACTGGTGTATCTCAGTAGAAGTTTCTAGTGTTGTCATAACAAAGACATAAATTAAAACGAAACATATTTAATTTGATTCCAAAATGGTCCCAAAACTCTCACATTTAGCGACAGAAGCGAAAACGTCAGGAGAGACTGAATTCATAAATAATAAACAACGCAATACTCACCAGTGCGTTAACGTGATACCTGGCTCCGGGGTTATAAAACCTTTTGCTTGAGTCTAAGACCATTCTCAAACATCTGACCAATCAGATACTTGAGAATGATCTCAGACTCAGACTCAGAAGTTTTATAACCTTGGATCCTGTGATCGGTGGTCCGGAGTGGGGAGGGGGGTTCGTGGGTAGCGTTGGATGTCCCGCGAGGAATCAGATATCAGGGGAGGGGTTTAGTACCACTTGTGGGTTCATTGGTTTAGTATCAATTATATTGAATTATTGATGTTCATCATGTCTACACAGTGGACCAGAAACCAATATCCAGTCATATTATTCTGATAGTAATGTTATTCTTCTGTACTAAAATGGGCCATTATTTAGGATAAACCCATAAAGTGTTGGTTTGGTTGATTTGTTAGGTTGGTTACATGTAACGTTCATATCTGCCAACATTTGCTAATTGGACGCCCCAGAGAGAGGGGGCGGACACAGAGAAACCAATGCGTGAAACTGATGTTCTACTCTTATTATTATGGATAGGGTTGGTCCGATCTCACTATCCACTGAGCGCTGAATACAGAAAAACTTCCCTACAGCATAACCCATTACCTCATAGCTATTTTTAGATCCAACCTCTTTGAATCTATCTACCAAAAAGTAGCATTTGCTGGAGGAAATATTTTTTTTAGTATTATGTAGTACTGAAACCATTGTGATAAATAGAGCATTTGCTCCTATGGAGCAAATGCTCTAGTTATCGAAATGGTTTCAAAAAGTGACTTATAGAGACTTAGAAAGGAGTACAAGTTTATGGAGGAAAGGGTTAGTCAATAAGGTTGACGTTTTATAAGGCCATGTGTTTGATTAATACAGAACTAAGGTAATACAGAAAGGGAACTTACTAAATTATTATCCCTATCCTTGTAACTAGACGTCTCATCAGGATCTAAACTGTTTGAAACTCTGCCAATAGTTTTTCAATAGTTTGTCGGCAGCTTAATCGAATCTGAAGACCCCTGTTTGAGCAGGCAATACACAGTAGAACCTGTCTTAAGCGGCCGTCAAAAAGAGGTATAAATATGGGTCTGTAAGGTAGCTGATAGCCTAATGCAGTGTAAATGTAATGCAAAAAGCTCCTAATGGAGCTTTCTGCATTACATTTGTCCTGCATTAAACGATCACCTGTTTTTTAAGACTCCTGTGTTCAATATATGAATAACCTCTTAGGACAGGTTATGCTACATTTTTACAGCGGTATAAAAGTACTGTATCATGTGTCTTAAAAAGAAAGTTATCACTCGCTTTAGTGATCGTTGTAAACACGGTTTACTTACCACAGACCCCATGTGTTACAAACTGTACTAATGCAACATACTATCATTATATTTAATAACATTGTCAATCATTTGAAAAAAAAGTAGAAAATATCGCAGAAATGTTAAAGTAATGGTACACCCAGTCTAGTCCGTAATGGTACACCCAGTCTAGTCCGTAATGGTACACCCAGTCTAGTCCGTAATGGTACACCCAGTCTAGTCCGTAATGGTATACCCAGTCTAGTCCGTAATGGTACACCCAGTCTAGTCCGTAATGGTACACCCAGTCTAGTCCGTAATGGTATACCCAGTCTAGTCCGTAATGGTACACCCAGTCTAGTCCGTAATGGTACACCCAGTCTAGTCCGTAATGGTATACCCAGTCTAGTCCGTAATGGTATACCCAGTCTAGTCCGTAACGGTATACCCAGTCTAGTCCGTAATGGTACACCCAGTCTAGTCCGTAATGGTACACCCAGTCTAGTCCGTAATGGTACACCCAGTCTAGTCCGTAATGGTATACCCAGTCTAGTCCGTAATGGTATACCCAGTCCACATATACGAACATTTCCAAACCGTAATGGTGCACCAAGTCCGTATGCAGGCATAGTAATGGTACACCCAGTCAACATACAAACATTTTCCACTCAGTAAAAGTACACCCAGTCCGCATAAAGACATAGTCTATACTGCAATGGTACACCCAGTAAGCATGCATACATTAACCTCTCTGTAATTGTACACCCAGTCCGAATACATGCATAGTCCAAACCGTAATGTACACCAAGTCCGTATACAGACATTGTCCGGTCAGTAATGGTACACCCAGTCCGTATACAGACATTGTCCGGTCAGTAATGGTACACCCAGTCCGTATACAGGCATTGTCCGGTCAGTAATGGTACACCCAGTCCGTATACAGACATTGTCCGGTCAGTAATGGTACACCCAGTCCACATACAAACATTGTCCAGTCAGTAAAAGTACACCCAGTCCGCATACAGACATAGTCTATACCGCAATGGTACACCCAGTCAGCATGCATACATTACCCAGACCGTAACGGTACACCCAGTCCAAACACAGACATTACCCAGACCGTAACGGTACACCCAGCCCATACACAGACATTAACCAGACCGTAACGGTATACCCAGTCCATACATAGACATTACCCAGACCGTAACGGTACACCCAGTCCATACAGACATTACCCAGACCGTAATGATACACCCAATCCACACACAGACATTACCCAGACCGTAACGGTACACCCAGTCCACACATAGTAATTAACCAGACCGTAATGGTACACCTAGTCCACACACAGACATTATCCAGGCCGTAATGATACACCCAATCCACACATAGTAATTAACCAGACCGTAATGATACACCCAGTCCAAACACAGACATTACCCAGGCCGTAATGATACACCCAATCCACACATAGTAATTAACCAGACCGTAATGATACACCCAATCCACACACAGACATTACCCAGACCGTAATGATACACCCAATCCACACACAGACATTACCCAGGCTGTAATGATACACCCAATCCACACATAGTAATTAACCAGACCGTAATGATACACCCAGTCCACACACAGACATTATCCAGACCGTAATGATACATGTACACCCAATCCACACACAGACATTACACAGACAAAGTCTAGTTCATTACAGTTCAAATATTCTTTACCATTTTCTCCATAGATACACATTTTGGCAAAAAGACTAGACTCCGATCAGACGGCTCAATGTATTGGTCGTTTCCTCAGGGTCCGCATTGTTTGCTTATAATAAAATAAAGATCTGAAGGGTTAACCCTTTCCTTCATATAAAGGTGTTTCACGTATTTGCAAACAGAGTAGACCCAAATCAGACGACTCCTATATCAGCCCTCTGATCAGTGTCTGCTCTGTTTGCTAATGGAATTTGATAGGCAAGTTTCTTTAGTTTCTAAAATGGCTTCTATGTTTCACCTTCCACATTTCATTATCTCTATTCTCTTCATGAATATTCAGAAGGTACTGCGATTTGGAATAAACATAGAATAGGGACAGGGTTAAGAGCAGTAAACACATTTCAATGACAACAACCCGACCCTGTGTGTACAACAAAGAAACACTTGAAGGTGTCCTAGATTACTGGAAGAAAAGTTTAACATGCTTGCTTGGTTTATTATGTTCATCTAGCGTTATTCTATAATTTATAAACCTATTTTGAGGTTGGAGTTACATGTAAATGCCGTTCCGGGTACCCTAATTGCCTTATGCATTTGGAATGACAAACTTAGAAAATCAAGCAGACTCAAATCAAACGGCACCTGAATGAGCCTTTTAATCAGAATCTACATTATATAGTACCCTCTTTGCTATTATTAATTGAAAGTTGTTGAAAGGGTGATAGATTATTCAGCTTATTTGGTTTTAAAAAACGAATAATTAGGATATGAAACACGTGGTAATTAAGATATGTAACACGTGGTAATTAAGATATATAACACGTGGTAATTAGGATATATACCACGTGATAATTATAATATATAATACGTGACCTATGTAAACTATTGGATCCAGATCAGGCAGAAGTTTAGGATTGTTCTGCGTCACTTTCATTCTGCATTTGCCCTTTACTCCATAATTATGCATTTTTACACCTTTGCAAACAGAGCAGACCCATATCAGACGACTCCTGTAGGAGCCGTCTGATTAGGGTCTACTCTGTTTGCTTATGACAAAGATATGATTCTACAGTTTCTGACATGGCCTAAAATTTGTGTCCATGGTTTTAATATTAGTAGTCATTATGCATCATTTCTCTCTTGAATATTAATGAGGTAAAGGTTTAAGCAAATACCTGCTTTTAAGACGCCATTGTATCGCTATCGGAGGCGCAGCTAGCGATACGCACTTACGCACGTGCTTAAAATCAATCTGAAAGATGAAAACATTATTATGACCAAAATGGAACAGACCAAAGGCTAAGGGGTAGACTTTGATAAACGTTCTGTCTTGTCATGCAAGCTTTAACACATTCCCTCATATTGACGTCTTTTGCCGCCTCTGTAAAAGTAACGTTGGAAACCATTACGTTAAATAAAGCATTTGCTCCTGTAGGAGCAAATGCTTTATCACAATGGTTTCAAAACTACAAAACACTACATTTTCCCGAGGTAGCATGTCCGCGAACCCCTATAGCAATGGTGGAAATATTACATTCGGATTCAGGTACGGTCCTGGCTATAGACAGGCCCTTAAGTAAAATAAAAAAGAATGAATGAATTACCTCGTTACTTTGTAACACGTCGGCTGCAGGTAAATACGTGTTTAATAAGTTACAATATCCGAGAACATGTAAACACTAAGTAGTGACTGTATGTACATGTATACAAGGGCAAACACCAATACACTGTACACGTCATATACCTACATCAAATACAACATTCCCCTTACCCAGCTATGAACAAAACATACTGTCCACTCAAAGTTAGATTTTGGTGCAATTTGCATTATTTCCGAATCGGTCAAGCTTTTGACAAACAACTGATCGAGTTTCAGGCAGCTTGGCGTCTCATCAGCGTCTCATCTGGATCCAAACCGTCTACAAATGTGCGACAAGTCACCAATAGCGTGATATGGGTTAAAATTGTACGAAATGATTTAGTCAGGAGCGGATGTACCGATATAAGCTTTATTTTACCTTTCTCCCTATCATAGCGTACTAGCTATTGTCTTGCATACTTCTGTTTTTTCTGTTTGTCCTTCACTTGTCTGTCTGTCTGTCTGTTTGTCTATCTATTCATTTATCTGTCTCTCTAGGTATGTATCTCTCTCTCCTGCTCTCTCTCTCTCTCTCTCTCTCTCTCTCTCTCTCTCTCTCTCTCTCTCTCTCTCTCTCTCTCTCTCCCTCCCCCTCTCTCTCTCTCATTCTCTATTGTTTGCTCTCACAATATACGTGCGCCGATGTTCTCATTTATCGATCCATCTGCTTTCAGTTTTAATGAGTAATATTCTTTTATGTGCATCAATATGCCTCAAGTTAATTAAAATATAATCGATATCTACGATAGATCGTCTGTACATAGTACAGGTATATCTTAAATTTAAATTTAAATTCTTTGTTGTTGAGGTGTGCACTATAGTGTCGACACGTTATAACTTTGCAATAGAACCTGTCATAAACAGCCATTTATTTATTGAACATAAGAGTCTTTAAAAGCAGGCGGTTGCTTAATGAAGGGTACAAGTGATACAGAAAACTCCTATAGGAGCTTTCTGTATCACGTTTTCCCTGCATTAAGCTACCACCTGTTCTAGAAATCCAGATTTAGACTTCTTTTTATGGTCGCGTAAGACAGTTTGTACTTTGTATTGTTCCATTTAGTTTAGGTTAGTTCGTTATGGGCCAGTAAGGAATGACACGCATGACTGAGATCCATCATTGTTTATATCTATCATGAAAATAATGACTGCTCAATTTTTGATCTAGGTAAAGTTCATTTATGATTAGATCCTTCTGCTTACGATTCAATCAAACATTTCAGAAGCCATTGACTGAGTGTCAAACAGCTTGAATCTTGATGAGACGCCGAGTTAGCCGAGATACTAGGTGTCTCATCTGGATCCAATTTAGTTGTGAAGTCGAGATTAGCCGAAGAAGTTAGTATTTCATTTTGTGATTGTGTAAGGTACAGTAAAACCTCTCTATAACGACCACTAAATTATGTTAATTATTTGGTATTTAGGGCAGGTGGCCGCTTAAAGCAAGGTGAAAGTAATACAGAACGCTCCTATAGGAGCGTTCTGTTTTACTTTCACCTTGCTTTAAGCATCCACTTGCCTCTAACACAAAATACTTGATGTAATTAAGTGGGCGTTATGGAGAGGTTTTTCTGTATTGATACACAATTTGAGTTTTGACTCGACATTTTAAAGGTTAATGAGAGAAAATGATTTTGAGCAAACATGCACCAAACATACATCACATGAAATAGCAACTATACATCACACACAATATCAAATAATATATTTTCACAATATATACATCGCATATAATAGCCAATATACATCACACAGAATAGTAAACATGCAATAAACAGAATAGCAAGCATACATCACACAAAATAGCAAACATACATCACGCATAATAGCAAATATACACAATACAAACTGACAAACTTACACCATACATAATAACAAACATACATCACACAGAATAGCAAACATAACTTAGACAGAATAGCCAACAAACAGTGCAAAGAATAGCAAACATATACCACACAAAATAGCAAACATACATTTCACAGAATAGCCAAAATGCAGCACAGAAAATAGCCAGCATACATTACAAAGAACAGCAGACATACATCACACAAAATATCAGACTTATATCACACAGAATATCAAACATTCATCACACAGAATATCACTCACTCCCACGAACGCACGCATGCGCGCACGCACCCACGCACGCGCGCACGCGCGCACACACACAACTCAAAGAATATCAAAAATACGTCACACAGAATATCAAATATTCATCCTACAGAGTAGCAAACATATATCGCAGACAACAGCAAACTCACATGCACATAATAATTAACAGAATAATTAACATACAGAACACAGAATATAATCGCAAACATACAACTGACAGAATAACAAACAGATTATACAGAATTGTAGACATACATGCTTCAGAATAGCAGTCATATATCACGCAGAATAGCAAACATACTTCGCACAAAATAGCAAGCATATATCGTAAAACACAGTCAACATACATGCACAGAATAAAAAACATCCACCGCACAGAATAACCATCATTCATCTCAGAAATTGAAAACATACATCACACAGAATAGCTAGCATGCATCTCACAGAATAGCAAACCTACTTCACACAGATTAGCAAACCTACGTCACACAGAATAGCAAACGTCACAAAGAATAGCAAACCTACGTCACACAGAATAGCAAACCTACGTCACAAAGAATAACAAACATACGTCACACAGAATAGCTAGCATGCATCTCACAGAATAGCAAACCTTCGTCACACAGAATAGCAAACCTACGTCACACAGAATAGCAAACCTACATCACACAGAATAGCAAACCAACATCACACAGAATAGCAAACCTACGTCACACAGAATAGCAACCTACGTCACACAGAATAGCAAACCTACGTCACACAGAATAGCAAACATACATCTCAAAGAATAGCAAACCTACGTCACACAGAATAGCAAACCTACGTCACACAGAATAGCAAACATACACCTCACAGTATAACAAATATACATCGCACAGAATCTAACATATTATACCGACATACTATCAAATAGTGAAGTCTTCCAGGAGCCATTGGATTTTGGTTTGTACTATTTGCCTATATTAGTCTATTAGATAACTTCGTGTAATTGTCGCATCTGTGATATCCATATATTATTTCGTTAAGCTAACAGTGTAGATCCAGACCAGAAAGCTCCTAAAGAGACCGTCTGAATACATGTGTACGATGTACTATTAGTTATGTAACATGGCGAAAAAAGTTGTGACTCGACTGGGACTCGAACCCAGTAGGGCCTCTGGCTTACCATGCCAACACTCTACCGACTGAGCTACCAAGCCACACAGTAAAGCCTATAAACTGATTCACCACAATCACTACCCGGCTACACGTCCCCTCAAAACAAGAATTCGTCCCGAATTCTTACACAAAGAACATTCCACGAGTTTCTCACCACCACAAATTGTCTTCATATAATCTCCATATATTCATAAAAATCACCCAGTGGGTTATTAACGCTGGGCGCCAAATGTAACATGGTGAAAAAGTTGTGACTCGACTGGGACTCGAACTCAGGTCTCTGGCTTACCATGCCAACACTCTACCGACTGAGCTACCAAGCCATACAGTAAAGTCTATCAACTGATTCACCAAAATATCTACCCGGCTACAGTTATACCAGTTATTGTCAAAGGTTATAACATGCATATGTCTTTGTTTTACCATGTACCATGGCTGAGATTTGATTGTTGTAACAACGGACCCCCCCCTCTCTCTCTCTCTCTCTCTCTCTCTCTCTCTCTCTCTCTCTCTCTCTCTCTCTCTCTCTCTCTGTGTGTGTAGATCGGCCAGTTATACACATTTAAAGCCTTTAACTCCATGAAGATTCATGTACGAAATAATTACATCATGAATAGTAACTTAGATTAATTGTTACACATGTATTAGCAAATGGACACGGGACTTTATGGGTATAACACAAACAGTAGAAACGTATCAACATTATATCATACACAAACAGAGCAGAACCTGATCAGACGGTTCCTACAGGAGCCGTCTGGTCTGGTTCTACTCTGTTTCCAAGGGCGTAGAAAGGCGTATCTATGGAGTAAGGGATTCAAGTTATAAATAGAAAGTTTCGTATTCTGAAGGAACGCTTTTAATATCTTATACCAGTTTTGACATAGGCCAATCATTAGAATCGTTAGGTATTTTGAAGATGTTTGAGATTATTCGAGTCTTTTTGAAGTGCACGCTACTTATAGCTGTACTTGCTGCGAAACCAAGAAGACATTTAGTGTTATTATTACACTGCTAACCTTGGATCATTGGCTCCAGACAGTTTCGTCGACTGTCAGCCGACTTGGTCACTGGTGAACTGTGAGATGTGCTCTGGGATTACTTCCCATTTTCACTGTCGGAACCAGCCCACTATGAACAGAGGTCCGTGGGGGAGGGGGGGGGGGGGGGGCTACAGTGGCATTTACAACCCGTTGTTCGCCGCAAAGCCCTGCGGAGAAAAGGGGAGGTAATTCCAGAGCACATCTCACAGTACACCAGTGACCAAGTCGGCTGACAGTCGACGAAACTGTCTGGAGCCAATGAACCAAGGTTAGCAGTGTAATAATAGCTTTGTCTCCATGCATCATTCCTGCTAGATGAACCTATTCTCTAAGCTGAGAAACCAAGCTTTCGATCCGACCCTGTAAATAGTTCTCCTTTATTTATACAACACAGCCATGTCCGGATTATCAACTTGCACCAATGAATGGTTAAATGGGTGATATTGGTGAAAGTAGGAGTTAGTGGTACGTGACGGTCTACAAATATCCATTGAGATCGCGGTTGGTTATAAAAAAAATTAAAGTGTAAGCGATAGCGTACAGTCAGTATGAAATGATATAGTTTTAAGATCGATGTTTTAATTATAAACAATACATACTGTTATCAAGAGCCCTGTGATATGGGTCTACATTGTTTTCAAATGTCAGTACACCCTCTCGTTTCCAGCATTAACACATTACCTCATAGGCTATTTTAGATACAACCTCTTTGAACAAATCTACCAAAAAGGAGCATTAACGAGAGAAAATGAAACGTTTAGAATTTTGTAGTTTGAAACCATTGTGATAAATAGAGCATTTGCTCCTATAGGAGCAAATGCTCTATTTATCACAATGGTTTCACAAAGTGGCATTTACAGAGTCGTCAAAAGTCGTCAATATGAAGGAATGGGTTAAGGGTTAAACATATCTGATTGGTTGAATCTCTCTCTCGTATTTATTAACCTAGAAGTACATCCATGTATATTGAACGTTTACATAAATCATTCCAAGTATGAATACAATTTATTAATTGTCGGTGGTAAACATGTATTTACCGTTGAAACTGTCTAAAGCAGTTATTTATTTATTGAACGTAACCTTGAGTCTTACAAAGCAGATTGTTGCTTAAAGCAGGGCCAAAGTAATACAGAAAGCGTCTACAGAAGCTTTCAGCCTTACTTTTGTCCTGCATTAAGCTACCACCTGCCTTACAGACGCATAAGTAGACCTTTTTGTGATGTCCGATTAAGACAACTTCTGCCGTATAAATTGTCACTCGTTTGTTTTCACAATTACTTTATCAATAATCTTTTCAAAACACAAGGACATAAACGGATATAGATTTGACAAATTGTCCCACGGTCACTTGAACCAAAAACGCGGATCGCTCTAAATGTCCATAGAAAGGTAACTGTTATATCACGTGAACTCTTCAGTTGACATTAGGTATATACGAGCAGTTTCATTGTATTGTTCAAGTTTCAAGAAGATGTTTCATTTTTTTTATTTTTCAAAACATTTTGTCACTGACTTGATAAATAGACTATGTTTTGAAGTTTTATTTACGTTTATCACTTAAAAACTCATTCTACATAATTATCACTCACACACGAGTCATTGAAACGCATATTGCTCATGTGTAAGACACTTTATCGCATATCACTCATACATGTGTCACTATAACGCAAATTAAACGCGCACGAACCACTGTACAAAGCGCATATCACTTAGGCATGAGCCACTGTAACGCAAATATTTACGCATATAGCGTATGCCTGGCGTCCACTACAGCGCCGAAGACTTGCCGAAGGGTTGCAGAATAAATTTTGCTCGATTCGGGAACCATTCGGGATCAGCTTTGTATTCGGGGTCATTCGGCATGCATTCCGCAAGTATTCGGGAAGTGGCTTACGAAGCGTTGCGGAACAGACGCCGAAGTGATGCAGAATCATGCCGAAACCTTGAGAATTACCTCCCGAATGCTTCCTGAATGGTTTCCGATCGTGCGGAAAGGTTGTGGAAAGGGTGCGGAACCGTTGCAGAACATGCCGAAGGGATGCCGAAAGTTGCAGAAATAAGGCCGAAGGGTTGCTGAATTGAGTCTGGGTATATAACGATAAAACAGAAAATGTGTCTTATGCAAGAATAGCGTTAATACACGTTTGTTTTTGGACAATAACATCTGCAGTGTCCCTCGGGAATGTTGTTGCCCTCGCCCTTCGGGCTCGGGCCAACAACAGTCCCTCGGGACACTGCAGATGTTATTGCCCGAACAAACGTGTATTAACCCTCTAATAAATACTGACAGTTCCTTCGTCCGGATGAACCTTCTTATGCTTGCTTTATATTAAAACCCCTTTTTAAACTGTATGTATTACCTTCTCCTCCTCTCCATGCATGATGTCGTAATATTTCAATATATGTGACTGGGGATTGCTTAAAAACCTCTCATACTTAATTGAGAAAGGTTCTTATTGACTGTTACTTATGTATGTCTTATTTCCATTTCATATCTTAATTTGCATCTAAAGATAGTTCTTAGGCTTCTATAGTACAAGTATAGATCCACTTACTCATAACCATACTATATGCACACAGCCTTATACTATAAAATAAATAAGTGTCTACATGAGAATTAATGTAAATAAATATTATCTATTATAGCTATAGATGTGTTGCAAAATAACAAACTCTATGGACCCTGTTTGGGTGGGTCAAACACGAATCCTTTTTTCAAAATCTCCACTGTTTGCAAAAGACTAGTACACTCTTTGTAATTATACTACTTGTAAAGGATACACGCACATCTATATATTAATACAAACTCTGTAGACCCTGTTTGGGTGGGGCTCAAATACACTCTTAGCTAGTACTTGGGAAGAGCACACACAAACGTACGCACACACATACATCTACATATAAATGTTTCCCTCTCATGTGTTTTATTTCGTTTTCGTCAAAACAAAAAATATAATTACGAGTATAAGGGATTGATTATATACATGCTATCTTAAGCTATTTATAGTAGGAAGCAAAAATGAGGTGTGTTATATTTTATAGCTATTCCTGTTCTTTATACATGCATTTTATCAATAGGTAGTTAGTAATGGAATGTATTTTGTTAAGAAGCTATTGTTTTAGTCGATAAGTAACTTCTAGCTTATGTTAAATAAGATGTTTTGTAACATCCGACTATAAGTAAAGTTTCTTGTATATTGTATTTTATATCTCGAAATCCTTTCGTCAATATGACAACCGTTCTTTTACAGATATAAGGTTTGCTGACATCAGCGTTTTCTGAGACTATTCAGGTCCCAGTTTCACGAACATTCTTAAGTAACAACTTAGCTAGGCCTGTTACTTAAAAATATACCAGAGCATAACTTTTCATAAATTAGTGTTTATTTTGTAAAAACAAATTGTAAGACGTTTGCCTAATTGTCATTTTAAGAATACATATTATATTTGATAAAACTGAGGGAGATCTAATTCAAAAACAGTATTTAAGAATGTGTAACAGACTTTTGGTTTAATTAGATATTTCATGCACAAACTGTTATTTTCTGTTTAAAAAATATAACATAATGTCTATAAGAATTCTGCTTAGATAAAAATTATTCCACTTATCTTCTCTATATGTAAGTGTAATACCCCTAATAATTTAAGCCTGATATTAAGTATATGAATCGTTCATAATACATTCGACATGTCTTCCGCGTGGATTCGGGAACCCTTCCGCGTCTTCGGGAAGCCTTCGGGAAGCATTCCGCATCGATTCGGCTTTATCTGGAACCGCTCGGGGTGGATAGGAGACCCCGAAGCCTTGCAGAATGACCCCAAATCTATCCCGAAACCATCGCGAAGGGTTCCCGAACGTCCCGAAGGGTTCCAGAAGGTCCCGAAGCCTTCCCGAATAAGATTCGACGTTTAAATCTTAAAACTTTTAAAACTTGGATGCCGAACCTTTTTCGATCCCGATCATTCCCCGAATCACGCAGAAGGGTTCCCGAAGGGTTCAGGAATGACGCGGAAGGGTTTCCGAACATCCCGAAGGCATGCCGAATCATCCAGAATCTGCGATATCCACATTCGGGAACCCTTCGGGAACCATTCGGCGTTCTATTGGACGCCTGCTCTTACGTATGAGCCAACGTAACGCATGTAACTCATGAACGAGTCACTAAAACGCATATCACTCAAGCACGAGTCACAGTTACGCATACAGCTCTCGCGTGAGTCACTTTAATGCAAACCATTTAAACATGCGCAAACTGCAATGCGTACAATCACTCACGCATGAGCAACCATAACGCATAGCACTTACATATTGTGAGCCATTTTATCACATGTACATGTAGCTCACGCACGAGTCACTGTAACGCATGTAGCTCATGCATGATCTACTGAAACGCATATAACTCAAGCGCGAGTCACTGTAACGCATGTAGCTCGCGCATGAGCTACTGAAACGCATATAACTCAAGCGTGAGTCACTGTAACGCATGTAGCTCGCGCATGAGCTACTTTAACGCATATAACTCGAGCACGAGTCACTGTTACGCTTGTAACCCACACGTGAGCCACTGTAACGCATGTAACACACGCGTGAGCCACTGTAACGTATGTTACACACACGTGGTCCATGGTAACGCAAATCACTCACACATGAACCACTGTAGCACATGTAGCTAACACATGGACTATTGTAACGCATACAACTCTCGCACGAGCCACTGTAATGCATATAACTAATACAATCATGATCATCTTTAACGCATTTTACCATGACCACAGAATGCGCATATGTTCTATTCGCATAAAGTGTACCATAATAGTGTACCAAATAATGTACCATGTAGTGTACCATATAGTGTACCATGTAGTGTACCATATAGTGTACCATATAGTGTATAGTAAAACCCCCCTAATGCGACCACTAATGAACAAACATGGCTGTCTTCACAAGCAGGTGGTTGCTTAATGCAGGACGAAAGTTATGCAGAAAGCTCCTCTAGGAGCTTTCTGCATAACTTTCGTCCTGCATTAAGCTACTACCTGCCTTTGCCACATTGAATTATTTCCCTTTTTGGTTGTCGCATTAGACGGGGTTTTCTGTATAGTGAACCATATAGTGTGCCGGGTAGTGTACCATATAACGTCAAACAGCCGCTGCTCAAAAAGCAGTTTATGTCTGGATTTATCAAACAAATGGTACATGAGTACTTACAAATGTACAGTAGGTCCTCGCTAATATTAACACTTTAATAGTATCACCATCAGTTATTAACCTGGATGACAGCTTAAAGCAAGATGAAAGTCGGGCGGAAAGTCGGGGACACTCTGGGAGCTTTCTGTATTGCTTTCACCCTGCATTAAGCTGTCACATAATTAATACGTTTTATTATTTACTAAAAGTTCGGATTAATGAAGTTTTATTGCAAATGTAGAACACGGTAATGCATTGCATTTCCCTCATATGATTATACAGTAAAACCTCGATTAATCAAAGATTTAGTATAAAAGAATTTAGACCCTTTTAGGCAGGTGGCTGTCGCCTGTCTTAACCCATTCCCTCACAGGCTATTTTTAGATCAAACCTCTTTAATGAATCTACAAAAATGAGCATTTGCTAGAGAAAAGGAAAACTTTAGAATTGTGTAGTTATGAAACTATTGTGATAAATAGAACATTTGCTCCGAAGGAGCAAATGCTCTATTTATCACAATGGTTTCAAAAAGTGACTTTTAGAGAGGCGTCAAAAGGCGTCAATATGAAGGAATGGGTTAAAGATCGATGATAAAAATAGAGAATATTTGGTTCCTAGCTTTGAATGAGAAATGTTATCTGGCAAGGCGGATGAATATATCAGGTGAGTCGAAGGCGAACCTGATATATTCAGAAGCCGAGCCAGATAACATTTCTCATTCAAAGCTAGGAGCCAAATATTCTATTTATCCTTGTCACGACAGCAAAATATAATCATTATTATTTTGTACCGAATGTACCACAAAATGCACCGCAATGTGTATACCCGACTCTACTGGCTCTAGACTGTTGATGACGTCACTATAAAGGCGTTAAATTACGTACGTCACTGGAATGCCAAAAAGTCACATTGCTTTAAAAATGCTCAAAACAAAGCCGTTGGCCCGGTTGGTTATGTGAGAAAAAGAACCTGTCACTTGACGATATCTAGACGATGTATGATTCTTGATGTGGATTTATCTAAACACGGTAATTTCGCGACAAACAACTAGATCTAGTCTAGATCTAGATCTACTACTAGATCTAGTCTAGGCCTAAGAATATAAGTTTGAGAGAATGAAGTGAAATAATTAGATCTAGATCTATTTAGTTTAATGGGTAGCGATTGAAATCAACAAATTCGCTTTGTTAAACGTTTTTATTCAGTACTCAGTAGACGTAAATTTGTGTATTGACGAAATAAGCGTCTCGGTGTAAAAAGGTAGTTTCAGCTACAGGTCATGTGACCAACTGACATAATAACAAAAAGTTTATCAGTCACCTTGCTATCCGTCAGGAAAATAGGCACGTGACAGGATAATAAGTATTTAGTGTGCGTATAATCGAGCGTTTACTGTATCTAATATATATATATACATGTACATGTATATTGTTTAACGTAATAGAGATTATGTTTTAATCCTTATCCAGCTAGTCCTGGCCTGACACATTTAAAAACAGTTTTGATCCAGATGAGACTCCGAATAACCCGGCGTATCATCAAATAGTAAACATGTAGGTAGGATGCATTACATGTTACGTTTTGATAAATCTATGTACGACAAAATCTCTAAAATCTCTAAACACTTTGATACTAAATTGATTAATGAAATGGAAGAAAACATGACTTGACATTGGTACAGGCACGCCACTATTTACATGTGACACTTACAGGTCACTCTTAGTTCCAATCTATCTTCACGATAGTGACTTATTAAATGCAAAGCTATAGATAAAACAACGTACTCAAATACTAACATCGTCATTTCTCAAACAAACCCTATGTTATGACCAGTCTTTAGAATCGTCTCGAAGAGACGATTCTAAAGAGTGGTCACAAGATTATGTTTGGTGTTTGGTTTTTATTCTTGAAAATGTTTCAATTTACGCATATTTTCTGGACCTCTGTTAATGTCTACTACAGTAAAACCTCTCTTAACCGGCAGTTAAATTTAGTATGAATATCGGTCTTGGAGACAGGTGGCTGCTTAATGCAGGGTGAAAGTCATTCAGAAAGCTCCTAGATGAGCTTTCTGCATGACTTTCACCCTGCATTAAGCAGCCACCTGCCTAAAAGTATCTAAATTATTATCTACTAGAATTCCGGTTAAGAGAGGTTATACTGTATTTATGTCTGTTGTTTGTATGATTGGATATGTTTAGAGTGGACGTTTTATAGAGACTTGTCTGTGCTTCTGGTCACGGGAAATAAAACGCCTTAATAATAAACATTGCTGTCAAGTTACGTTACTATGGACACGTAGAGCAAAGACAATCGAATTGTATATTAATACCTTTTTATTGATTATCAAAATAACAAACAAAATAATTAACAATCAGAAAAATATACATCATCAAATTAAAAGTTGCATCAATAAAAAAACGTTGGTGTATGATAAAAGGTGCGTCAAGAACGTTTATATGATAAACAGATCAAAGGGAGTTAACAACAATGTTATATTTACAATTGAAAATGAGGTAGTCGCCCTTTAGTAGGCAAGAAATGTATCATTCATTTGAAAAGTAATCGACAGTGTCATATAGCTTGGACACTGACCAGACACTGATTTACTCATGGTCTGGTATGACTGCAAGCTACTGTCATAAAGTCAAAAGGGCCCCATGGTTATAAACTTCTGAGTTTCAGTATGATTTCATTTTCCAGAATATACTCAAACTCAAGCATTTTAACGTTTTCCTGACAGGAGCAGGACTCAGTGACATGAAGAAGTCTCAGTTGCAGTTTCCATAACAACCACGTTTATATGTAGGGATATCGTACAGAGTAATGGAAGATGAATAGACACTAAAGAAGGGTTGGTGATAAATTAATAAATTAAATCCAGTTTTAGAACAAAATTCTGCACGCGACATATATCAGTTACATATGAATATGGCACAGTTTAACTTTGAGCAATACTGTTGATACATACATGTACTAGGTATCATAAAACCCAGGCATCATGACACCAATGGCCTCATGAAAACCAGGAAAACCTTGAGGTCATGAAAACTAGACATCATAAAACATAAGCATCATTAATTCCAGGCATAATAAAAGCCAGGCATTATAAAACCCAGGCATCACAGAACCCATGCGTCACAAAACACGGCATCAAAAACACAGGCATAAAGAAACCCATACTACATGAAACCCTGATAAAACACAGACATCATGATAACCCGGTATTATAAAAACTTTTTTTTCTATGTAGGTACAATCCTACTAGTGTCTGTCTTAATTATACACAAACACAATATGCTAAATTATGGTTACTCTTTAAAACGTCCAGTTTAAGGCGACATTTTCCAACCAGAAATTCCGAGATAGCACTCATTCTTCCCCCACCAACCCATTCAAGAAATCAAAGAAAGATATCCCACAAAACAGACAATTGATAAAACATATATATATGGATAAGCATTAACAGTAAACTGGCACAGCACTAAACCCAATATCCATACTGGCCAGTAAACTGGCACAGCACTAAACCCAATATCCATACTGGCCATTAGATTACACAATATAACCTGTCTTGTGTGACCACTCCAGCACGTCTTCGCTGACACATATTGACGTCTGTAACATTTGTCGTCAGCTACAATCTTCATTTTGTTTTCTTTTACATATAATAATCACACTATCAAATACAGTAGAACCCCTCTAATGTGGCCACTTAATAAATACACATGGTTGTCTTTATAAGCAGGTGGTTGCTTAATACAGGGCAAAACTAATGCAGAAAGCTCCTCTAGGAGCTTTCTGCATTACTTTTGTCTTGCATTAAGCTACCACCTGCATCTAGCACCAAGCATTATACCCATTTTAGGTGGTCGCATTAGCGGGGGTTTACTGTTGGATTTAACCCATTTGCTCCCACGATCCCATATAAGGGGCATAGGCAAACAGTGAAGACTCTGATCTGTAGAGTCTTCACTGTTTGCTGATAGGAATTTCAATATAAAACAAAACGAAATTGAATAATTAGGCCAGGCATCCCTTAGATAAAAATGGACTAATCCAGAATATAAACATGGAAGAATCCACTGGAAGCAAATGGACTAAACTCACATATTCGCTCTTGGCAGCGAACAAATGCGACATGTGGTAGCTTAATGCAGGATAAAAGTAATGAGGAGGCTTCAAAAGTGGCTTTCTGCATAATTGGTTCCATGCATTAAGCGGACATCGGTTTTTAAGACTGCCATGTTTCAGTCGGTGGTCGTTTTAGACAGGTTTCACTAGTTTCAGTAGCAGATCAAGTAGTAATAAAAAACATCCAATTACAGTAGGATCTGTCTTAAGCGGTCATCTAAAAGGTCTGTAGGCAGGTGGTAGCTTAATACAGGTCAAAAGGTCCTAAGCGAGCTTTCTGCATTACTTTACCCTACATTCAGCAACCAATCTGATCGGGGGGGGGGAGCATACAATTCAGGAACGGAGTTGCCAGACAGTGTAGATCTTGATGAGAGGTCAATTTATAACAGCTTTTCATATAACTTCAAACTGTCTGATAACAGTGCTGTAAGTGTTGTAGCAGTTATGTATACCTGTAAATGTATATCCGAATACAAACATATATTACTAACCTTAACTTATAGAAAAGATGAAGTTAAAAACATTTTACACTAGTGGTTGCTTAATACAGGATGAACTCATGCAAAAAGCCCCTCAATGAGACTTTTGCATGACGTTCACTCTGCATTAAGCTGCCATCTATCGACCCATTCCCTCATACTGACGACTTTTGATGCCACTGTGAAGGTCAAATTTTAAAACCATTGTGATAAATAGAACATCGGCTCCATGGGAGCTCCATAGGAGCCAATGTTCTATTTATCACAATGGTTTCAAAACTGCACAATTCTAAATGTTTCCTTTGTTCTAGTAAATGCTCCATTCCAGTAGATTTATTTGAGGCTAAAAATTGCCTATGAGTTAATGGATGACCGAGTAATACTCATGTGAGTGGTAGAACTAGCGAGGTGTAACCGCATGCCATCATAACATAGTCAAAGCATACTTTACCATATAAGTCTATACATATTTTAACCCATACATTGCTGAAGAAAACAGATGCCTGATCGAATTTGGACATGATGTCATTTTGACTACTTCTGACTCGAGCAGGTTTTTAATTACCTGTTGACCGAGTGTCAAACAGCCCGAGTGTCAAACAGCCAGAGTGTCAAACAGCTTGAATCCTGATAAGACACCGAGTCACTCTGTGTCATGACTCAAGCTGTTTGCAAATGCCTTACAGGTCGCTGCTTGAGAAGCGTTTAAAAGGTGCGATCCCTTTAATCCTTTACTCCATAACTACGCCTTTCTACACCATTGCAAACAGAGCAGACCCAGATCAGACGGCTCCTGTAGGAGCCGTCTGATCAGGGTCTGCTCTATTTGCTTATGAAATAATATAGATGTGGATCTACAATGTCTGCAATGGCCACCAATTCCAGTGTTCACGCGTCATTATTATAACAGTCATATTAAACTAATTAATATTCATGATACCATTATTTCTTACATTAATATTCATGAAGGAAAGGGTTAACATATGAAGCAGAACTTGTTACATATATGTAAACGTCTCCGAAACAATACAGCGGTACAGCGAATGTTCAACACAAAACTATTGCAAATGTTCGAATTAGCGTGGTTTTACTGTACTGACAAAAGTTCTTGTTTTCCTTATATAGATCAACATTTAGTTTACCTAATTACCCTTAGTATTCAGACACAAAAAAGTATTCGGACACCCAAAATACTCGGACATCCAAAGTATTAGGATACCCGCAATATTCGGACATTCAAAGTATTCGGACACCGCGTTGCCCTTTCCATGCGGTTATATAGCTAAATTATTCAATTTGGCACGGTATTGATAACTATGATTCGACTGGCACAGTAGCAAACGGTGAAAACCCTAATCAAACTGCTCCTTTAGGTTCAATCTGATCCGGGTCTGCACTGTTTGTCTGAATACGTAGGATAATTAGGGACCGTGTTATTTCTAGGTACATAATAGTGTATATGGGACAGAGAGCAAATAGGGCGAGCGTTAACCCTTTCCATGTTCGATGTTCATGTAAGAAATAATAACATCAATAATGTTTATTAGCTGAAGATTTGTAATGTAAAAAAAATTCTAGGATTTTGCTTGCTTTGACATACACTGTAGAATCAGATCTATATCGTGTCATAAGCACACAGAGCAGACCCTGATCAGACGGCTCCTATAGGAACCGTCTTATCTTGGTCTACTCTGTTTGCAAATTAGTGAAAATGTGTTTATATGAAGGAAATGGTTAACTGACGTGTGATGGGGATAATACTAACTCGATAATGAAACTAATTGATTAACAACAAAGAGGTAGACACGTAGACTCGTGACTGGTTTCCCGTCCCAGCTCGGGCTAAATACATGTGCTTATAAACAAGTGGTGCTGGATACCAGTCTTAGCTTGAACTACATGCCAGTTGGATATCCTCGTACATTGTATCATTCCGGCGATGCCAATCCCGGAAGCTGTATTCTAACCCTTATCCCATTGTTAATATAATATCATCTCAAAGTTTGACCTGGTACAATTTTTACCTTCTGAATGTTTTAGAAACTATTGACCGAATGTCAGAAAGCTTGAGTCATAAAACTTCCGTGTCTGAGTTCATTCTCAAGTATCTGACCAATCAGATGCTTCAGAATGAGCTCAGGGGCTTGGTGAGCCCGGGGGATAATGGTTCAGATGAGGATGTCCATCTGTTACTAACTGACTACTAACTGTATCTACATCTGGTACCAACAGGTGACCAGGCTCCAATGTTATAAAACTTTTTGCTTGAGTCTGAGATCATTCTCAAACATCTGATTGGTCAGATTCTGAGCTTGCTCAGAATCTGACCAATCAGATACATGTACTTCAGAATGATCTCAGACTCAGACTCAAAGTTTTATAACCTTTGACCCATGTCTACATGTATCTCTAACACACATGTATATACAAGAAAGCAAAATACATGTGAAGTCCGAAAGCATATCAACTTGAATATAATACATTTCTACACTACTGACATTAATTGTTTGAAGTTTATCCAGTAAAGTAGAACCTTCTTTAAGCGGTCTAAGTATGGGTATGTAAGACAGATGGTAGTTTAATGCAGGTCAAAAGTAATGCAGAAAGTCCCTATAGGAGCTTTCTGCGTTACGTTTGCATTGCATTAAGCAACCACCTGCTTTTTTAACACTTAATGGTCACTTAGGACATGTTCTACTGTATATGACTCTTAACCCATTACCTCATAGGCTATTTTAGACTCATTACCTCATAGGCTATTTTTATGCCCCCATAGACGATAGTCGGGGGGCATATTGTTTTTGCCCTGTCTGTTGTCTGTCTGTCTGTTTGTCTGTTTGTTTGTCAGCAACTTTAACATTGGTCATAACTTTTGAGCCAGTATAGATAGAGACTTGATATTTGGCATACATATGTATCTCATGAAGCCGCACATTTTGAGGGGTGACGTGTCAAGGTCAAGGTCATCCTTCAAGGTCAGAGGTCAAATATATGGGTCAAATCGCCGACTTTAACATTGGCCATAACTTTTGGACCAGTAGAGATAGAGACTTGATATTTGGCATGCTTGTGTATCTCATGAGGCTGCACATTTTGAGGGGTGACATGTCAAGGTCAAGGTCAGAGGTCAAGGTCAGAGGTCAAATATATGAGGGGGCATAGTGTTTCACAAACACATCTTGTTAGACTTATTACCTCATAGGCTACCTCATAGGAAAATATTAGAATTTTGCAGTTTGAAGCAATTGTGATAAATAGAGCATTTGCTTCTATTGGAGCAAATGCTCTATTTATCACAATGGTTTCACATAGTGACTTTTACAGAGTCGTCAAAAGTCGTCCATATGAGGGAATGAGTTAAAGTGTGACTAACACCAAATGAATACAGTAAAATATATCTCAAGCCACTACTTAGTGAATAAAACAGACATCTCATTAACCCCTTACTTCATTAATATTCATTCAAGAGTCCATCCATTATGAAAATAAGTTTAGGCTTTGTTTAAAAATGGAAACTCATTACATGTACCATGGTAACCACTAGAGAGATTTTTAACATTGAAATATTAAATCGTCATTTCTCAACCAATCCATATACTTGAATCGTCTCTTCGAGAAGATTCTAAAGAGAGGTCACAACGTATGGTTTGGCGGAGAAAAGGAGCTTTTCTTGCAAGTGATTTTGTTTTCTTTTGGTATTGGTAGAAACTAGTCTCAAATATGTTATATTTTCATAAGCAAACAGAGCAGACTCTGATCAGACGGCTCCTACAGTAGCCGTCTGATCACGGTCTACTCTATTTGCAAAAACAACAACATTTGAATAAAGGAAAGGGTTATAGCATGAACCAGCAGAGATCAATGGTACATTCTGGACTTTGAAAAAAGGTGTAGACTCTGACTGGTCTATATTTCTGACAAGGTTCTACACAAATTGTCAAGCTAGATAACTGCATGATATCAATATAACAAGACACAGTCATTACAAAACAAAACAATGGATACCATTGTGTAATATATTACTTTTATGAAGTCATGTGTTTGAGAAAAGGAAATTACGTAACGTCATCATCATGTATTATAACAAATATGACATTGACACATCTAAACTAAACTATTACATACAGTACGCGTAAATGGGAAATGTCTGAAACAGAACAATAGATAATGATGCGTATTGAGATATTAAAACGTCATTTCTCAACCAATCCCTATACTGTGAACACTCTTTAGAATCGTCTCGAAGAGGTCACAACTTATGGTTTGGCGGAGAAAGGGAGATTTTCTTGCATAACATTTAATTTACGCATCTTATCTGGACCTATGCTGAAACACACGTGTGCTGTAAATAGAACAATATTATGGCACTTTGTATAACTTTTATACAGCAACAAATCAAATCAAATCAATTCTGTAAATTTAAGACAGACAAAACATCTACTATGAGTTTACTACAGTATTTGTGTCCTATGTTACACTACTACCTGCTTTTAACAACATCTTTATTAATAAATCAAGTGATGGTTTATTGTATATATACATGTACCAATAACCATACATTGAAATTGTATTTTTCACAGCGATAGGTCTGTTCATAGTAACTGAAGTATAATGAGTGCACATGTAACCAATTGGACAGTACTGACCATTTGAATGCTAAACTTTCAGAATGGTATGACCCATCATTGTTTAACCGTGTAGACCATTTAGCAGAAAGGTTTTGATTTTGCTAGGAAATTCTAAATGACAAACAGTGAATATCCTGATTGGAGTAATCCTCTGGGAACAAGGAGCTCTTTCGTCTGAGTCTACACTTTTGTAAATAAAAGATAAATCGTTTCCCGCATTAAAGTGTTTAATAGAGAAATTAATTTACTTATACGTATTAAAATGAAACAATAAAAGCTATCATTAAAACGAAGCACGCTTGTTCCTGTACCATTAGATGCTGAAAATGTATAATTATTTCTTGATTACATAAGTACTTTATCTTATCGCGAGAACAAGTGTTATCCGTGGAACGGGGTTATAAGGCGTTTTGAGTCTGAGATCATTCTCAAGTATCTTGAGAATAATTCTGACCCAAACAGTGCCTCTACAACCACGAAGCCAGTGGCTTTTTCATAGTCGTCCACGTGACACATTGTACCTCTGTTTGTAACATTTAATAAGACGTCATGAAAAAATAGAGGATATTGTTCTTAATACAGTAGAGACCTTGACCGGATGAAGTGTCTCTGAAACGGCAGCTGATCTGGATCCAAGCTCTTCCTAACTTGTTTTTTGTTAGAAGACTGATATTTTAACAACAACAATGACCTCAATGTTATAAACGCCTTTGCTTGAGTCTGATGTCATTCTTGGACATCTTACCAATCAGGGTTCATGCTTATAAAGCTTTTGATTGGTCAGATTTGAGTTCAAAGGCTCAAATCTGACCAATCAAAACCTTGAGAACGATCTCAGACTCAACTAAACGTTTTATAAGCATGGACCCAGATACTTGAGAATGAACTCAAGACACAGAAGTTTTATAACCTCGGACCCCGGTGATAAGGCTGAAATGCGTGCAGGACAACGTCTTATCCCGTTTCTCCATAAATACGCCTTTCTACGCCTTTGCAAACAGAGAAGACCCAGATCAGACGGCTACTTTAGAAGCCGTCTGAGCTGGGTTTGCTCTGTTTGCTTATGATATAATACAGATATTATTCTGCATTTTCTTCCATGGCCATAGTCAAATTGCTTTTATAAGAATTCATCTAGTTAATATTCATGACGTCATTATTTTTGCATGAATATTCATGAAGTAAAAGGTTAATATTGGTGAAACAATCTGTATCTGATTAAAACACACTTATTATGTCTGATTGTCGTTCTAACATATAATGACATCTGTACCGGAGATTGTATGCGATGTATTTAGAATATTTGTTCAGAGTACATTACTCTGGTGTTCACAAGCTCGCACGAAACTAGTTACATATTCTACATATAACACATATATGGCATTTCTTTGGCATGATAAATACATATATAGCTACACATAATATCAATATTTCCTAAGAAGCTTAAAAAACGTCTTATCCAATTGACCGAACAATGATATTTTACTTTTAAACTCAAATTGCTTGATTTTCATTAAGATTTTCAGCACCTGTTAGCAGGTTTAACCCTTTCGGCGCCAACTTTCTAATTGTTGTCTGCAATCCAAATTTTGTTAAATCATTCGGTACAATAAGGAAATGAGATACATAAATGCAAATTTCAAAAGAATAAAACACATATATAGAAATAGAGAATGAGACAAAACGTGAAGTCCCTGATCAGACGCCGCCTTGAAAAGGCGGCGTCTGATCTGGGACTGCACTATTTGTCGTGGTGCATTTATGAGACTGCGGCGGTGAAAGGGTTAACCCTTTACTCAATAAAAATATACGTGTTACGCCTTTGCAAACAGAGTAGACAGAGTTTCAACGATTCCTGTATGAGGCGTCTGATCAGGGTCTGCTCTGTTTGTTCAAATAATACAGAGTCTGTCTTGGCCAAACAGATCCTGCGTTCATATGTGATTATGAACAGTAATCTAATAAATATACATGATGTCATTGTTAAAATAACATTAATATTTCTGAGGTAAAGCGTTCAACAAATATTCAAGAAATGTCCTCTTCTACATTAAATTGGCTGCTTAATGCTGGGTGAAAGTCATGCAGAAAACCCATAGAGGAGCTTTCTGTATGACTTTCACTCTGTATTAAGCTTTCACTTGTCTTAAAGATCGATAATGATATTTGTTTTAGTCTTCGAACTATCGGGGTTTTACTGTATATATGTGTTCATATAATCGAGATTGTTCGATTAAGCGGTGTTTGGGTGTTCGGACTAGCGACGTGTTTCTGTAACATATCCTCTGACCATGGATATGAGAAGAAATCTTTCTTAGGAAACATACAGAGCAAACAATAATTTAATTCGACGTCACTAATGGAAGACATTGATTGAGAACTATATCACTGTGGCAAATTACTTGTACATAAACATAAAATAGCAAAAGTTGCTTTTTGTTCAGAGTAGTCAAGAAAAGTTACCGGTTACATGCGGGCAGTTATAAACAATTACCGCGGCGGTTAACTACCGCCATATACAATTCAGTAGCCATCTGGACTTAACATCACAAACACTAATCTAAATGACTTCAAGTTCAAAGACTTTAAGAATATTGTCAATGTCTATTTGTTTGGTTCCCGAATTCTGCTAGAATTCAACACACCATTGATGGCAAGAACCAACGAAACATATTTAACCATTATCCGCGACCTAACCTGCAATTGTAATCAACCTGAATTCAGAAGAGAAGCAGAGTAACTCGGCGTCTCATCAGAATCCAAGGTGTTTGAAACTAGGTCAATAGTATTTTTAACCCTTTCCTCCATAAAAACGCCTTTATATGCCTCTGTAAAAGTCACCTGTTGAAACCATTGTGATAAATAGAGCATTTGCTCCTACAGGAGCAAATGCTCTATTTATCACAATGGTTTCAAATAACAAAATTCTAAAAAAATGCCTTTCTCTAGTTAATGCTCATTTTGGGTAGATGCATCCAAAGAGGTTGGATCTAAAATAGCCTATGGAGGAAAGGATTAAAGCTTGGCCGATTCAGACGGAGTCAAAACTGCACCAGATCAAAAGTTTAGCAGATTTTTTTATTACGGCGGGTTACGGGTTAAGACTAATCTGAAGTCTCAGATATGCACGTGAATGTAAGTGTTGAGGATGTAACCATGTAGTCCTGACATGATTTATCTCCCCTGCTTATTCCAATATATAGATTCATCACAGATATGCACAGACTTGGTAAATAAATAGCGCACCAACACTTCACTCTCAAACATCTGTTTAAGATGTCATTTGAGAGCGTTTGAAGAAGTACTGATGTATGATCATGCATGATGCGTGCGTATTTGGTGGTCGACATGTACATGTACATTATTTGCAAAACCTCTGTGGGATTAAGAGCAGCATGTGTATTGTTTGCAGGCGTCCGCATGGTTTTAAGTATCGCCCGTGGTTCCGACGTAATCATCCAAAGCCCCTGTTGCCTGCATGGCGAATGCTGTGACGATTCCACCGCCAAACATGAACGGCACAGCGACGAAGGAGAGCCAGGCTAACACACCCATCCCTGATAGCCCATGTCCACTGAAAAGTACATAATGCAGTCTCATTACATGTCGATTATTTAAACCCTTCAACGCTAACTCTTCAGAGTGGAATAGTTCATTATTGATTATTGGTTGAGTCAATACAGTGAAAAAAAGGGGAAAGTTTGCGAGAGGATTTTGAACAGTGCAGAACCTGGTCAGATGGCTCCTCTAGGAGCCAATATAGGTATACACTGTTTGCAAACAGAACGTGTTCAGAAGTGGTTGTACTAGAATACCTTGACCAGTTAGACCTTCCGAGAATAACTTGTAAATTAAATACCGTAAAACATATGTAAACCCTTTCACCGCCGCAGTCTCATAAATGCACCACGACAAAATAGTGCAGTCCCAGATCAGACGCCGCCTTTTCAAGGCGGCGTCTGATCAGGGACTTCACTATTTGTCTCAATCTCTATTTCTATATATGGCCTTTATTCCTTTGAAATTTGCATTTATTTATCGCATTTCCTTATTTTACTGAATGATTTTAACAAACTTGGATTGCAGACGACAAGTAGAAATTTGGCGCCGAAAGGGTTAAGACAGGTGACAGTTTATAGACCATTCTCTCCTACTGACTCTTTTTGAAGCGTTTTGAATAAATCAAATATTTGTTATGCAGATGAGACCCGCGTTGTTCGTCATCTCATTTAGACGCCATTCGCCCTAAACATCCAAAATTTTAATTCAACCCAATAACAAAATCAAATCAGACGTCCCTCTTCCCAAAGAAGTATGTACAGTAAGATGATCTTTATGCATGCCATGCATCCTGTATTAAACTGCCACCTGTCTCTAAGACTGATATTTATCCTAATTCGGATGTCCAGTTTAGAGTTTTTTTCTGTACATGAACATACCTCGTGCAACCAGACGCGAACCGGGCACCCCATAACATCAGCATTCCTCCGAGTAGCGCCGTATGCAACGTTGCACCGTTTGATGTTGCCATGGTATCTGATGCCACCGATGCTATGGCCGCTCCGATTATAGCTCCGCCCACATACAAGACCTGGAAAGTTTAAAGAACTAGAAATAGGGCTCTAGTGTCACATGTACTGAATACATGTTATAACCATATAGAGGTACACACTCTCGTGTAAGAATATACGTCTCAACCATCCTACAAACTTGCAAGGTTCCATGCGTATAGGTCTATACATAACACACAATGTGTGACGAAAGGACGGATGGACAGACCGGCAGAAGGACAGACAAGAGTAGATCTTAATGTCACACGGCCCTTGAAGAATGTGAATAATGTATGACATAATCAGCTTTGTAATATGATAGAAAGTCGCTCCAATCTGCAATATTTTTAAAGCGGTTCTCCATTAATGCAGTGAAAAGATGTTGACCAATATCGCACAAAGAGAATGAATGAGTACGTTTTAGTCCCACCTTTAGAATACAATGTTCTCTCAGTTGGGCAAATAGTGTGGACCCAGACCAGTCGATATGTCTATAACTATGGTCAACATCTCTTTTACATTATACGGCGTCTGATCAGAGTCTACACTGTTTGCCTACATCCCATATATGGGATCGTTGGAGCAAATGGGTTAATCAAAGTACTTTATTTGTCAGCAAAATTTCACCATTGCTGCTATTCTAATGAGTAACAGTAAGATAGTTTGGCGGAGAAAAATAAATATATATATATATATACCCCCTAGATACGCATCTTATCCACAGCTCTGATCTCCGACCGTACATTTTAGGTCAGAGTGCTTATCTGCAATAGGTCCATTGTACTAGAAAACATCAAAGCTTGTCTTTTTTCTTACCTGCCACCAATTGGCAACTCCACAGCGCTTGGCCGCTAGGTAAGGAAACATCTCTTGTAGACGTTTCGTCACGACCCATTGTGACACAACCGTTACATAACTGGATGACCCACCCATTGTGTCCCCAACTACAAGAATTAGCGGTAGCTGGATCAGCCCGATAATACCACCTGAAACAAACGATATATCATCCTGAAAGGATCAGCCCAAACATACCAGCTGAAACAAACGATGTACCACCCTGAAAGGACCAGCCCCATACAGATACGGTATACAGTAAAACCTCTCTATAACGCCCACTAAATTGTTTTAATTAGTTCGTATTTAGGGCAGGTGGCTGCTTAAAGCAATGTGAAAGTAAAACAGAACGCCCTTATAGGAGCGTTCTGTTTTACTTTCACCTTGCTTTAAGCAGCCACCAGCCTTTAACACTAAATAATTGATGTAATTTAGTGGCCGTAAAAGAGAGGTTTTACTATACTTGAGCGGATAAACCCGTCCATAATATTATGGCATTGATACACCATGTAAATAATGTCCATGTTGTCTATGTCTGACATGAATATTGATTAGGGATGACAGCCTAATGCAAAACAGAAACAAAGCACAAAACTTCTCACCCAAGGTTAAACTAACCCTTTTCCTGGTCTATGTTTATTCCAAACTGCAATGCCTACTGAATATTCATGGAAAAAATAGTTATAATGAGATATGGAAGGTGGAACATTGAAGCCATTTTCAAAAGAAAAGAAACATTTTTTTTCAAACTCCGCTAGCAAACAGAACAGGCCCTGATTAGACGTCTCCTATAGGAGTCGTCTGATCTGGGCCTACATTGTTTTCAAATGCGTAAAAACGTTTATATGAGGGAAAGGGTTAAGTGGGACTCATGTCTCTTCATTCATAGTCGCGATACCTAGCATCAAATCTGGATCCCAAACTGTTTGAAAAATACATTTAACCCTTTCACCGCCAATGTCGCAAAAATGCACCACGACAAATAGCGCAGTCCCAGATCAGACGCCGCCTTTTCAAGGCGGCGTCTGATCAGGGACTTCACTTTTTGTCTCAAACTCTATTTCTATATCAGTGGTTTATTCCTGTGAAATTTGCATTTATTTATCTTATTTCCTTTTTTACACCAAATGAGTTGGCAAAATTAGATTGCAGACGACAATTATAAATGTGACGCCGAAAGGGTTAAAATAAACGTTTAGTATGCCAGTAGGAGGGGTAAAATAGGTATTCCTTCTCTTATCCTGCTGTATAAAAAGTATGTCAAGTCAAAGTTTGATCATGTAGCAACTAGCAAGCTTCTTTCAAGCGTTTGGGAAATCTGAGCAAGGGTCAAATAGCATTACTCCAGGTGAGAACCCCATTACTCTGACGGGCGGCTCATCAGAATCCAATTTGTTTGACAGGACAATTATTAGCAATGCTATACGTTTTACATGATCCATTATGTACACACGTTTCATTACTGATTACGGGTTCCCATTCAACACTTAAAATCAATGTATATCATATTAAATACAATTCTCGCCCACGACTTAACAAAAACAATATCATGTTTCCGAGAATGAGCAATTTCAACAAAAGAGCATGACGTACGTATGACGTCATTGGTGGCAAGTCACCTTCTCATCACCAATTTTGTCTCCACCTTTAATTTATTGTACCTGTAGATTAAATGGACCTGTTAACTCTCACAGAGTGGAACCCGAGTTACTAAAGTCCTTTACAAACAGTGTATATGCCCAGATGAGAGGGCTCCTATAGAGGAGCCCTCTCATCAGGGTCAGCTTCTCCATCAACTGTCTTAAAATCAAAAGAAAGATCAGTATCGATTGATTACCTCTCCTGCTGCAAATGTCACATCTGTTATTACCTATGTAAACAGTTTGGATCCAGACCAGGCTCTAAACTGTTTGTTACTGCATTTACCCTTTTCACGCATTTGCAAACAAAGTAGACCCAGATCAGACGGCTCCTAGAGGAGCCGTCTGATCAGGGTCTGCTCTGTTTGCTAATAGAAGTCGATAGATCTGTTTCTTTTCTTTCTAAATAGTCTACAGTGGTCCACATTCCATTTTTCTTTAAATATATTGTGTTAATGAATATTCAGTAGGTATTGAAATTTGGCCTAAACACAGAACAGGGAAATTATTAATATTTTTAGAAACAAGAAGGGGAGAAAATCAAACAAACAAAAGTGTCGTCTGACACTCGATCGATGGTTTCTGAAAAGCTTGGTCGAATCGGAAGAAGTGAAAATTGCAGCAGATTTAGATGTGAGCAGAAATTACTTTTTCACAGCAGGATAAGCCTTAAGACCGGTACATGTATTACGGGCATGATGGGAAAAGGAATGTAACCTTACCTGCCACTGATGGTCGCCAGGCAACAGCTGTAACAACGTTGTCGTAGGGTGGTGGTTGTCTCTAAATGGTAGAAAATGCATTTAATATAAATATGTGAACAGATTCTCGCTAATTTAACCCTTTACTCCATAAATACGCATTTCTACGCATTTGCAAACAGAGTAGACCAAGATCAGACAGCTCCTACAGGAGCTGTTTGATCAGGGTATGTTCTGTTTGCGTATAATAAAGATATGCTCCTATGATCTTTAAAATAGTAAACGGTTCCTGCAAGTCACATTATATTAGTGTACCTGACAGAGAGCTACTGTACAGTAAGTGATCTGTGTCAAAGTGTGCTATTATAACAATTAGGCTAATTAAAATAAATGGTGTCGTTCTTTCTTACATGAACATTCATGGAGCTAAATGTTAAAAAACAATGTCATACTGACACGACATATTCTCAGCATGGGCACAACCCCTTTATAAGTTAACCATGTACCTAAGGAACGTGTATTTAATATGACTACAGTAAAATCCCTCTAAACCGGAATTCTATTGTAGATAAGACGTTGGATACCTTTGGGCAGGCGGCTGCTTATTCCAGGGTGAAAGCCATGCAGGAGCTTTCTGCTTGACTTTTACCCTGCATTAAGCTGTCACCTGTCTCCAAGACCGATATTTACACTAAATTTCACGTCCGATTTAGAGGGGTTTTACTGTACTTTTAATTCGCACAATGGCATTATGAACAAGGGCTGTTTGATTATAAAACATAATATCGAGATCTACATTGTTTCAGATCAGACCCTGATCAGAGTATTCCTACAAGAACCTCTTATATCTGTGACTACATTTATATTTGCAACGGTGGTAAGCAGGCGTCTCTATAAGTCAGAAGTTTAGGCGATCCAACTGCTTATTTAAACCTATACGTCCGGACCCGTATGCCTTGTCGAATAGGGATCCATTGGCGACAAGCGACCGTACAATACGCCATCCACTCTTTACGTTCCGAACAGAAAGCTATGTGGATGCCCATTCGGCTCAATGCCCAGGCAACTTAGGTGTGACTTTACCAAGTCAGCCTACGGTGAGCCAGATAGGCATACGTGCTGTTCACTAACCCATCGTAAGCTGAATGCACAACGTGCGATTTTCATACCATTTTAAAATAGCTCACTGGCATTTGAAATATAGATTAGTATTTAACATCTGGTTGTGGAGGTGAGATAAAAAACAAATGACCTAACTGGCATGGCCCTTTACTCAATAAATACGCTTCCCAAACAGGGTAGACCAATATCAGACGGCTCCTGTAGGGAACATCTGATCAGGATCTGCTCTGTTTGCTTATGATATACTATAGACATAATTCTACAGTCTGCCACGGCAAGAACTTCCCGTGTCCATGTGTCATTATAAAAACTTAATCTAATTAATATTCATGACGTCATTATTTCTAACATAAATATTCATGGAGTAAATGGATAATGTACATGCAACATTGTCATACACCTACCCCGATGTTGATGAGGTCTTTTTCATAGTCCCAGAAGTACTCTAGCAGGAAGATGGCCACGGCGAGAAGTACTGCCATCGGTAAGGCAATAGCGATGAATGGCCAGCCGAATGTGCGGTTCACCCTGGGGAACAATACAAATGAAGTTTAAGTAATATAGGTGGGCATTCCCCTGCCCGCCACGTCATAATGTATCAAATTGCACAGTAAGTGACCTTGGTTTTAAAACGTTCCGTGATCTTTAGCGCTTTGAATGCGGGAAACGAGTGCATTGACAGTTGCAAACAGTGTAGACCCAGACCAGAGGGCTCCTAGAGGAGCCATCTAACCCGGCCCTACACGATTTATCAATCAAAACCATGTAGCAAATGTATTTTAAACTGAAGTGACTCTTGGTTAACCCTTTCCCTGTTCTATTTTTATTTCAAATTTTAATACCTACTGAATCATCATGGTCAAAATAGTTATAATGAAATATGAAAGGTGGAACATTGTAGCCATTTTAGAAAGTAAAGAAACAGGTCTATCTAATTCTATTACATGTAGCAAACAGAGCAGACCCTGATCAGACGGCTCCTGAAGGAGCCGTCTGATCTGGGTCTACTATGTTTGCAGATGCGTGAAAACACGTTTATATGGGGGAATGGGTTAAACACTGATGAGCTATTCCACTCTGATGATTTAGCGTTAAAATGATTAAATTTGAAAGTTACGTTAAATTCCTAGTTTAATTCCTATTAGTCGCTTGTTATGATCGTGCAAAGGATAAGAGCCGGACCGACACAGTGTACCATTGAGGCACACTCAGAACTTCATCTAGTCTGTTCTCCGTCCTGAGGTCATTGCACTAGGAATGGATCTTCTCTGTTTTCAAATGCATGGAAATTCGTATTTATGGAGTAAAGGGTTAAAGAATTGAAACTGTTACATACGTTTGATGTCGAAATGCTTTCTTGGGTTTCGCAAGACGTTGGATAAAAGGGGCCACAATTCCGTATGTCAAAGCGCCAAGCAGGCAACCGAGAAGAGTAAAAACTGAAACAGAAGATAAACCATGAAAGCTGGAATGTGATGTAAGGCTTGAAAAGGAAATACGATGAATGTGACGAATAAAGTGTTCCGACGAAACGATCATTATAATAATTTAATGAATAAACATTTGTTTTTAAAAGCAGGTGGTCACTTATTGCAGGAAACAACGTAAATGCTTTCCTTCCTGAATTAAACAATAAATTACTTTAATTAATATTTAATTTAATTAGACCTGTTTATGGTAGTCACTTTAAAGCGGTGGTGCTGTATTTCAAATTTATGTATAAAAATGATAGGTGATTGAGTACATATAATCTGGTTGTCACTCTAATTATGTTTTTTATGAAAAGAAACTCCCTGCAGGAACCCTCTCACCTGGGTCTGTTTGTTTGTTAAGGCGTTCACCTGCGTCTCTATTAGATAAAGAGTTAAGGGACATAAGTAAACCATGCTGACACAGGTGTCCTCTAATCTGGGTTAACACTGTTAGCTCCCTGTATTATTTTCCAAGAGCCACATTGGCAGTAATTTACCTCTTCCAACGTAAAACAGACGGATGCATTATAGCTACTGTGTAATGCATTACCAACCGACCTCACTCGCATTTCAAACAGTTTGGATCAAAATGAGATGCCAATTAACTCCGAGTAGCTATTTAATACTCGGTCCATAGTTTCTAAAAGGTTTAATCGAATCGGATTAATTCAAAGTAGAATCCGATCCATATTTGAGAAGAGTTCATTTCTTACAGCAGAATAAATGTTAAGACCAGTCAGAAGGAAATACAGCAGAACCTGTCTTAAGCGGCCATTCATTGATTAAACATTGGAGTTTTTAAAACCAAGTACATGTAGTTTCTTAATGCAGGACAAAAGAAACGTAAAAAGCTCCTATTGGAGCTTATTGAATTACTTTTGACCTGCATTTGGCTACCACCTGCCTTATAGATCCATAATTATACCTCTTTATGGTGACCGCTTAAGACAGGTTCTATTGTAGACTAGCTAAAATGAATTAAATACAATATGGGTATTGTGTATATGTAGATAGATCTATTAGTCACCAGCTGTTTCACTGTTTTCTACATGATGTACTTACTAGAATTTGGTACCCAGGAGCCAACTTGAGCCAGAACCATGCCAGGGCACTACAAAAAAAATACAAAATTACACGTTTAACGTAGACTACATTGGCACCGTTCTCAATGTCCGAAATCAGAATTATGTGCATGTATTGAAAATGTGTTTTGAATCATCACTGAAGTGCCCGTGATGGAAAGTTGGAAAAACAGGGGAGACATATAACGCACAGGTAGCTGTGTCAACGCGAGTTTGTGATGTACAGTACAACTCCTCCAATACGACCATCAAAACATGTCTAAATATATCTACAGGGTCGTAGAGGCAGGTGGTTGCTTAATGCGGAACGGAAGCTATGCAGAAATATCCCACAGGAGTTTTCGTTCTGCGTTTAACAAGCACCTGCTTTAAAAGACAAAAATGTATATTCATTAACTGACCCCTTTAATATCGGCTGCCAGAAATAGCTTCGCACCCTAGTTGTGTTTTGAATATACATGTAAACCTATTACCCCGGTAAACATGGAGTGTTGCCAGGCAACGCTGTGAGCATTGTTTTCTTTTTGATGGGTTTTCTGTTGTTTATTGTCAATAAATTATGGTTCCATTCAATTAAATGAAGGGGGTTAATACACCGGCGACGATTTAAATTCCATAAGCAATTTCTAAGAGCATATTAATTATTTAGATGTATAGTCACACCATTGTTTCGATCGGAGTCAAAACAGTAAAATATAGGGTGAAGATGAATAATGAATGAAAACAGTGAAATTGAAATTGCATCCCTGAATTGTACTCGTATTCCTGATTGATAGGGTACAGTTGAACTTGTCCTAAGCGGTCATTCATTTATTGAAAATAGGAGTCATAACAAGCAGGCGGTTGCTTTAAAACCGATTACCTCATAGGCTATTTTTAGACCTAAACTCTTTAAATAAATCTACCGAAAAGGAGCAATTACTAGAGAAAAGGAAAATGATAGAATTGAGTAGTTTTGAAACCATTGTGATAGATAGAGCATTTGCTCCTATGAGGCAAATACTCTATTTATCACAATGGTTTCAAGAAGTGACATTTGCAAAGGTGTAGAAAGGCGTATTTATGGAGGAAAGGGTTAATGCAGGTCAAAAGTAATGCAGAAATATCCTGCAGGAACTTTCTGCATTACTTTGGACCTGTATTTAGCTAAAGCCTGCCTTACAGACCCATAATTAAAACCTATTTTTGATGGCCGCTGAAGACAAGTTCTTCTGTTCAGCACATATAACTCTTGTATTATACATGAACTCGCCAACCAGTACAAACAGTTAGACCGCGAAATTTGAAACCATTCTGCATTTAAACCTTAATCTGCCGATCGGGATCAAACAGGCATTTCCAACCTGCTTGAATTTAGATCAGGCGCCACTACATCAATACTTTAGAAAAACAATTACGCAAATTGAATGTTTTCAATCAGCAGACGATAGTTTAAGCAGACTATAAAAGATAGGACAAGTGCAAAGAGCATTTTCACAGCATTGTGTAGATCAGGGTCAAAACAATGAACGTTTTAAAATAGGGCGAAGATGAATAATGACTGATAGGCGTTTACTTAACCCGTTACTCCACAAATACGCCTCTCTTTTTTACACCTTTTGCAAACAGAGTAGACCCAGATCAGACGGCACCAATAGGAAGCATCTTGTCAGAGTCTGCTCTGTTTGCTTATAAATGGAATAATATAAATCTGATTCTACAGTTGCTAGGTCGGTAAAATTCACGTGTTAATATGCCATTTTGAAAACTAACCTAGATTAGAATTAATATTGATGACGTCATCATTTCTATGATGAATATTCATGGAGTAGAGGGCTTGACCAGTATCCCCTGCATTGTACTCGTAATCCTGACTGACAGAGTACAACACATATAATAACTCATGTATTATACATCAACTCGTCAACCAGTACAAACTGTTAGACCGAGAAATGTGAAACCATTCTGCAATTAAACCTTAACCTGTGACCGGGATCTAACACTGGCTCTACCAAACAGTTTCGATCTAGATCAGGTGCCGAGTAACTTGGCGTCCCACAAGGATCCAGGCTGCATGCCACTATATCAAGGATTTAGACAAAATAGTTCCGCAAAGTGAATGTTTTCGATCAGCAAACGAGAGTTTGAGCTGAGGACGGGATAAAGGAAAAATATGAAAATAACTTGGTCATAGCTGAACAATCATACACAGTCCGGAAACAAAACGTTCTCTAGGATCAATGCATGTAGCGTTTGATGTAAACCTATATTCTCTATAGGTTAGGAGTGGCCAACCGTTCTCATGCTATGATCGGCCTAATTGCAGCTGCTTTGGGAGCTTTGTCAGAGCTACAGATAACAAACAATGCGTACTCAAGTACCAGAATCGTCATTTCTTCACAAAATCCTATAATGTGACCATTCTTTAGAATCGTCTCGAAGAGACGATTCTAAAGAGTGGTCATAGTATAGGGTTTGGTGGAGAAATAAAAGAATTCTGCTTGAAACTATTCAAATGTACGCATCTTATCTGGAGCTCTGTAAATTCTGCATGATTTTCGCCCAGAATTAAGCTGTCACCTGTCTTAACCAGTCTTATGTTAAAATGTAAATGTTTCAGGGGAATTTTTTTGACATTCAATAAGTGAACAGGGCAGACCCTGATTGAACGGGTCTTGGAGGAGCCATCTGATCTGGGTCTAAACTTTTTGCAAAGGCGTGAAAAGGCCTGAAGGAAAGTGTTAAAGACCAGCATTGAGACTAATTGGAAAGTCCACGTAAAATATGTTTACTGTACGTGTATGTTTATTGTATCAACCCATTCCTTCATATACTATTTTTAGACCCAACCCTTTTGAATAAATCAACCGAAAAGGAGCATTAAATAGAGAAAAGGAAAATTATAAAACTTTCCTATGGAGCAAATGCTCTATTTATCACAATGGTTTCAGAAAGTGACTTTTACAGAGGCATAGAAATGCGTATTTATGGAGGGAAGGGTTAATTGTTTCTTGTTGGGTATTGCGAAGTCGGACCAAGGTCTACATGGCTTGCATGAACAGACACTCACCGCCCCTGACAAGGTCATCCCAGCCCCTAACACGAACGGTCCTATGGCGCTCGTGACAATCCCCTTTTCAGTAAATGTCGACACATATTCACTAATGGCGTCGTCGAAATGCTGTTTTGTGGCTGGTATAACGGACAGACAAGACATCACTATCTGTCCTGAAATGCAATCAAAACACGATAAGATACGATAAGATATCTCTAAATTAACCAATCATCGAAAGTGTACATGTACGTGCTGATTTAACCCTTTCGGCGCCAAATTTCTAATTGTCGTCTGCAATCCAAGTTTGTTAAATCATTCAGTAAAATAAGAAAATGAGATAAATGCAAATTTCAAAGGAATAAAGCACATATATAGAAATAGAGATTGAGACAAATCGTGAAGTCCCTGATAAGACGCCGCCTTGAAAAGGCGGCGTCTGATCTGGGACTGCACTATTTGTCGTGGTGCATTTATGCGACTGTGGCGGTGAAAGGATTAAGACAGGCACTATAACGTAACAGATTACTCCATAAATACGCCTTTCCGCGTTTTCTTTTGCAAATAAAGTAGGCCCAGATCAAACAGCTCCCGAAGGAGCCGCCTGATCAGGATCTGCTCTGTTTGCTTACGGAATAACTTAGATTATACAGTTTCTGACATGGCCAAATGTGTTAATGTGTCATTATGGTCAAATATCTATTTACTATTCATGATAACATTTTTTCTACATGTATATTCATGGAGAAACGGTTTAACCCTTCGCTTGCTATTCATGTCAATATACCTACCTGTAAATAGTGAAGACCCAGATGAGACAGCTCCTGCAGGAGCGGTCTCATCAGGGTCTGCACTATTTACAAGTTGATTGTGCAACCAGTGCATTCCACAGCAGTGATTGCACAGCGAAATACTTGTACACAGTGAAGATGTATGTAATTATGCAACAAGACATGGGTAAAGAAGGAGAAATGGGTTTTAAAATTCAGCAAGCGAAGGGTTAATACAGATCTGAAGTAATGCCGAAATGCCCTAATGGAGCGTTCATCGTTTAATTTTACAGTAAACCCTTGCCAATACAAACTTTTAGTAAAAAAAAATTGCTACCCAGGTAGAAACGAAAGAAAGAAAACGAGATGAATAAAAGAAAGGAAAAAACAGTAAGAGAAAAACAGAAAGAGTTTGAAATTAGGGAAAACACAGATATTATGAAACAGAAATTAAGAAGAAATAAAGGGGAAATAAATGGGAGGGAGAATAAGACGGAAGAAGAAATATATAAATGAAAGGAAAAGAAACGACAAAAGACAAGAAAGAAAGAAGAAAGAAAGAAAGAAAGAATAAGAAAGACAGACAGGCAGGCAGGTAGAAAGGAAAGAAGAAAAGTCTATTATTGCCGTGTGTGGTAGGGCTGACATACAGAAGTACAGACAGTCCAGCCGTGGTGGTAGGGCTGACATACAGACGGACAGACAGTCCAGCCGTCAGATAGTTTACTCACCTACGCAAACAGCAGCTAAAAACATCTTCAACATGATGAAGTTCTCAAATACCATTTGGTCTCGGATTGCCTTGGGTTCGAACACTGTAAGTATACAAAATGATTTATGCCTTCAGTAAGTAAAAACACGTTTATAACATGCAATGAAAATTCCATGTCTTAACTTATTGTCTGACGTATTGTCGTCTGCTAACTTTGGCGTCTGCTACACTTTCCATGGCATTTTAACTTCTTCTTTCATAACACACACGCACAGTATCAAACAGTTTGGATTCTGATGTGACGCCGGGTTTTTGAGTGTCTAGTCTGGATCCAAACTGTTTACATATGTAATCATACAGTCTCGATTGGCAGCGAAATAATTAAAAGTCCTTAGCTACTGAGACTTTATTTTAGCACGTGCGCTGTACCGAGCATCAGTATTAACCCTTTCAAAGCTGAATTTTTAGAGTGGAATTGCCCAACATTGCTAATTGGAAGAGTCAATACAGTATGAAAAGCATACAATTTGCAAGAGTGATTTTGACTGACAAACAGTGCAGGCTCTAATCAAATGGCTCCTCTATGCGCCTTCTGATCTGGGTCTACACTACAAATGATAGCGCGTTGTTTTCCCGCATGCAGAGTGAATCGTGTCATGAGGAACCAAGAAGCACTACATACGGCGTTTGTGAAACAGTGTATACCCAGACCAGCCGCAGTATCTGAGGCGCAGACTCTGATCAGGCGCTTTGGCCCATTCCCTCTTCCTGACGCCTTTTGACGCCTCTATTAAAATCATTTTTCAAAACCATTGTGATAATTAGAGCATTTGCTCCATAGGAGCAAATGCTCTATTTATCACAATGGTTTCAAAACCACACAATTCTAAAGTTTTCCTTTTCTCTAGTAAATGCTCTTTTTCGGTAGATTTATTCGGTCAACCATTTTCTGGTTGAAAAATAACACTCAAAATCATGTCTGCTGAATTTTCAGCGTTATTTCGAACTACATACTCTTTTTATGTTTTGGAAAGTATATACCCACTGCAGTGGCAAACAGTTTGGACCCAGATCAGACACCGATCAGACCCAGATCAGACACCGATCAGACCCAGATCAGACGCCGATTTACTCGACGTTTCATTTGGATCTAGACTGTTTGTAAATATCAGTTAAGTTGCGCTTGGCATGATAAGTGTTACGATGTGTCTGACTAAGCGACGTGGCTGGATCATCACAGTGTGGGTATATAATGTACAGTTAAACCCCTCAAATGCGACCACTTAATGAATAAACATGGCTGTCTTTATAAGCAGGTGGTTGCTTAATGCAGGACGAAAGTTATGCAGAAAGCTCCTACAGGAGCTTTCTGCATAACTTTCGTCTTGCATTAAGCTACAACCTGCCTCTGTCACTGTGAATTAAGCCATTTTTTACTGGTCGTATTAGAGGGGTTTGACTATATCAAGTTAATGTCTCCATGGTATTGTTGTGCATTATATAAGTTCGGTCGTTAAATCAGATTAAATTACATACATACACTGCTAATTAACAGTTTCACTCATGCAAACGTCTTTTCACGTCTTTGCAAACAGAGTAGACCCTGATTAGACGGCTCCTATAGGATCAAGGTCTGCTCTGTTTGCTTATGAACTTATAATAGAAGTGATTCTCTAGTTTCAAATACCAAAACAATATAAGTACATATGACGTTATTGAAATTTAGCTAACAAAGAATCATGATTTTGCTTTTACATGAATATTCAACAGGGAAAGGATTAATACATACACAGTTATCCATCTTATATATGTATGTACTACAAGTAAACTCTCACAAATCAGAACACTCCAATAAGTAACATTATCAATCTTTAACTCATTCCCTCATAGTGACGCCTTTTGACGCCTGTGAAAGTCACCTGTCCAAACCATTGTGCTAAATAGAGCATTTATTCCTATAGGAGCAAATGCTCTATATTATCACAATGGTTTTCAACTACATGTACAAAAAATTAAAATATTCCTTTTCTCTAGTTAATGCTCCTTTTCGGTAGATTTATTCAGAGGTTGAATCTAAAAATAGCATATGAGGGAACGGGTTAAGACATGTGGCAGCTTAATACAGGGTGGAGCTCTTTTTGGAGCTTTCTAAATGACTTTCAACCTGCATTAAACAACACCTACACGAAATGTTCTCATTTGTTTTATTACTTTAAATTTGGACTAGCGATATTTAACTGTACATAGATTAAAATACATACAATGCTTGAAATACGCCTTTCATTTGGACCGGATATTTCAGGGGTTCCTTCATTCAGGAATGAACTCTGCGGTCCTTAATAAATCCAGTATACAGAGCTACATATGTAGATCTACAAATACAGGGCTACTGGTGCGTACTAAAATACTAAAATCGTCATTTCTCAGCAAACACAATACTGTGACTACTCTTTAGAATCGTCCCGAAGAGACGATTCTAAAGAGTAGTCACAGTATAGGGTTCAGTGGAGAAATAAAGAAGCTTTTTTTCTTGAAAATGCTTAAATTTATGCATCGTATCTGGAACTCTGATCGTAGCTATATCAATACATTAGTTAGAAAAACTAAGTATTTTTTCTATCTCGAAGGAGATCGTATACCTGGAAGTTGCGATAGTCGTATGTAAGAATTTACGATAATTTCTGTCGTATGAAATCAGCCTAATTGCAGCACACTAGAATGTGACTGATAATACCGGCTGTCGGAGTAGAACAATACAGCTATTTTCGTAAAGTACGACTTACAATAATCGTGGCTGTGTAGTAACTAGTAAGACAGGTCCCTGAGCTGTTTACAAAAGTCGAAATGTCCATTTCTCTATGATGTAGTCATGTTCAGTAGAACACGTCTTAAGCGACCAACAAATAGAGGTCTAATTATGGATCTGCAAGGCGTTTTGTTTTCGATCCAGTCCTTTCTGTACCTATGATGACACACTAGTTTATGTAAATGCATGAAATACAATATGTTTTAACTAATTAAGACAGGCAGGTGGTAGATATGCAGACAGCTCCTATAGAAACTTTCTGTATTACTTTCGCTCTGCATTAAGCTACCATCGGCTTTTTAAGACTACTATGTTCAATAAATAAATGGCCGCTTAGGTCAGGTTCTACTGTGTTGAGAAGTCACTGAGAACGATGTAAAACAGTAAAACCTCTCTATAACAGCCACTAAATTGTGTTAATTAGTTGGTATTTATGGCAGGTGACTGCTTAAAGCAAGGTAAAAGTAACACAGAACGCTCCTATAGGAGCGTTCTGTTTTACTTTCACCTTGCTTTAAGCAACCACCTGCTTTTAACACAAAATACTTGATTTAATTTAGTGGCCGTTATAGAAAGGTTTTACTGTAGTAAGATCTCGCTGCACCGACCCCCAAATGCATTTAAATTCTGAATCTTAAAAGAAGGTGTTAGCTTAAAGTGAAAGCCGAGCTTTATACGCAAAACTCCAAAAGAAGCTTTCTGCTTTGCACGATAAGTAATTTCTTTCCGTCTTGTAAAGGTCGTCATCTACTATGCTCAAAATTATTATTCTTATATTACTCTTCGACAATACATGATGTCAAACAGTTTGAGTTACTCGGCGTCTCATCTGTATCCAAACTGTTTGCATAAAAGCTATGTGGAGTTTTAGTTAAGAGTTTCCGTATTTTCTCACCGAGTTTCTTAATTGCTTTGTCATCTTAATAGATCAAAAACAGAAATACTTTCCTCTCACACAAAACATTAAACCACAAGAAAATGAATTAATACTTTGACTTATCATTTTTCATAGAGAATATAAAAGCGAATGTTCGCGCATGCGCACTGTTCACTTTTGTCACGTTTACTAATGATTCGTTTACACCTTTGTGAAAACTTGCATTTAACCCTTTCCCTCATATAAACGTGTTTTCGCGCATTTGCAAACGGAGTAGACCCAGATCAGACGGCTCCTAGAGGAGCCGTCTGATCAGGGTCTGCTCTGTTTGCTAATAGAATTTGATAGATCTGTTTCCTTGCTTTCTAAAATGTCTACAATGTTCCACCTTCCATATTTCTTTATAATTATTTTGTTAATGAATATTCAGTAGGTATGGAAATTTGGCCTAAACACAGAACAGGGACAGGGTTAACCCATTCTCTGTTTAATATTCATGTCAAACGTAATATCATCGTAAATACTTATTAGTTAAATATTTACACTGTAAAATGTTGCAGAGAAGTGTTTGCTTCGAAAACACTGTAGAATCAGATCTATATAGCCTGTCAAAGGTTAACAGAGCAGTCCCTGATCAGGCGGCTCCTATGAGAGGCAAACAGATCAGATCCAGATAAGGGGAAACCTGCTGTACCTCGTGTCTGATCAGGAAAAAACTGTCTGACACTGTATCTCATGTCTATGATCAGGATCCAAACTGTCTGACAATGTACCTCGTGTCTGAACAGTATCAAAACTCATTCAGGAGCTTTCTGCATGACTTTCATCCTGCATTAAGCTGCCACCTATCTCAAAGACCGATATTTATAATTAATTCATTGTCCGGTTTTGAAGGGTTACACTGTATAGTATTTCATAGCTTAAGATTGAAAGGTAAGGAATAAACACGGGGATCATTCAAATCAAGGGTCGGCTTAAATGTTGCCCCGCTGTTAAAAAAAATAGTATCTGCTAGAAAGTCGATATTGTGCAATTTTGACTACTTCCGATTCGATTTGGTTTTTGAGAAAATATTAACCCTTTCCCTGTTTTATATTTATCCTAATTTCAATACCTACTGAATTATCATGGACAAAATAGTTATAATGAAGTATGGAAGGTGGAACATTGTGGCCATTTTAGACAATAAAAAAACAACAAATCTATCAAAATCCATTAGCAAACAGAACAGGCCCTGATCAGACGGCTCCTATAGGAGCCGTCTGATCTGGGTCTTCTCTGTTTGCAAATGCGTGAAAATTCTTTTATATATGAAGGATGGAGTTAACATAATATTATTATCAGTGTTACACGATGTCTCCCATCTGGACCCAAGTTCTGTGCGAATGCGAGTCACGTCGGGACTAGCAGGAGAAGATCCTTCATAACACATTTTTTCACGCATTTGCAAACATAGCAGACCAAGACAAGACGGCTCCCATAGGAGCCGTCTGATCAGAATCTGCTCTGTTTGCTTTTGACGTGATAAAGATTTCATTCTACAGTTTTTGTAGAAAAATCCTTGAAAAGTTTATATTATAAAAATTCAGCTAATAAATATTCATGATTTAGTTATATCTTACACGAACATTAAACAGGAAAAGGGTTAATTAATTACTGATGTTCGTGATTTCATTACGCCTTACCTCAATGTTAAGATGTTTTATGTTGTACTTGTCTAGTGAGCATAAAACACTTCGATTTTATGACAAGCTCGTTGATTATTTGCAGGCTGTTAACAACATGTATCAATAATGCAAGCATTGATCTACTCATAAAGCAGTGATCGTTGATGTGAAACAGAAACAGCTGCGTCAGCACTTCTGTCTTTTGTTCATGATGGTACATGTTTCCACTGACTCAACAATAAAACCAAAACACATTTATTAGACAACATTATCAAACATATTGTATGTAGTTCCCAGCATATTTATTTAGTTCCCAGCTTATATTAGGCTGAGACTCAGCGACGTTATCAAATATATTTATTTAGTTCCCAGCTTATATTAGGTTGAAACTCAACCTTGGTATTAAACATGTTTATTTACTTTCCAAATTCCCATCTTATATTAGATTGAGGCTCAACATCATTATGAAACATATTTACTTACTTCCCACCTTATATCAGGCTGATACTCACTATTTTCAAACATATTTATTGAGTTCCCAGCTTATATACCAGTATTGGATTAAGACTCAATAAAATTATCAAGCATAATATAATATTTGGTTCTCAGCTTCTATTAGGTTAAGACTCAACACTATTATTAAACATTGTATATTTGGTTCCCAGCTTCTATCAGTTAGGGACTCAATAATATACTCAAACACATATACTTGGTTCCCAGCTACCCACTACATGTATCATTATGGTACATTGTACAACTGAAGAAAGCATGTTTGTTTCAGTTCTGAGAACAACCCTATTTTGTTACATTCAAACAAACCACGGAAAATTGAGATATCTTTGTCATGCTACAGATGAGTTGGTGATGACCGTTCCAACACAACTGTGGCCCGCCTTACTTTAACCCATTCCCTCATAAGCTATTTTAAGAGCCAATTTCTTTGAATAAATCTAAAAGGAGTATTTACTATCCAATAGATCATTATATCATATAAGCAAATAGAGAATACCGTGGTAAGAATGTCCCTATATGAGAGGTCTAGTCCGGGTCTGCTCTGTCTGCAAAGGTTATGGAGTAAAGGGTCAGGTTTGTAGTTGTAACGATACATGTAGTGCACCATGAGCGGGTCTGGCTACTTTGAAATATGTTAACCCTTTCGTTCATATAAACGTGTTTTCACGCACTTACAAACAGAGTTGACCTATATCAGACGGCGTCTGATCAAAGTCTGCTCTGTTTCTTAATGAAATTTGAAAGATCTGCTTCTTTACTTTCTAAAATGGCTACAATATTCCACGTTCCATATTTCGTTGCAACTATATTTTCCATGAGTATGCAGTAGGTATTGACTTTTTGAATAACATAGAACAGGGAAAGGGTTAATTATGCATGATATATCGGAGGCAATTAACCCTTTACCATACATTATGCCGCTTTCCTTGAGTCTATTGCTAAATTTGGTGGAAACCTCAAATAGATTAAACAATTAATTTGTAGAAACTGTAACGTATCTCAAATATCTCAAGTGTATTTTCTGTCGGTTTATCATTAGATATTGTGTCAAACATGATGTACGAAAGTCTGAAAACGCACACTCTCAACAGCCTGTATCATTGTGCCCATAAAACTGTGGCTTTTGATTAGTCAAGTGTGACGTGATCAATTTAGACTCTCGTTAGATCTACTTAGTGTATTCGACGAATCACTTTTCCGAGTTTGCTGGAAACCGCCGATTGCTTTAGAATCATAATTATCTACATTTGTATATTATGTCATAAGCAAATGGAGGCGACTCTAATCAGAACGGCTCCTATAGGAGCCGCCTGGCCTGGGTCTACTTTGTTTGCAAAGGCGTAAGGATGCGTATTTATTGAGTAAATGGTCAAACCCCCTTTTCCTTTTAGTAACTATATCTGCAATGGGGCCGTTTCGTCCTGTTTTTACCCTTATCCCGCTAACCACAACTTAACCCTTTCCTCCATAAATACGCCTTTCTACGCCTCTGTAAACGTCACCTGTTGAAACCATTGTGATAAATAGAGCATTTGCTCCTTAGGAGCAAATGCTCTATTTATCACAATGGTTTCAAATTAAAAAATTCTAAAAAAATATTTTTTTCTAGTTAATGCTACTTTTCGACAGATTTATTCAAAGAGGTTGGATCTAAAAATAACCTATGAGGTAATGGGTTGTGTTACATTTGCAAAAGTTTGGACCCACCTGAGTTGCTGAGTAACTCGGCGTCTCATCAGGATCCAACCTGTTTGTCATCATGTCAATATTTTTTTTTCAGATACCCGTGACATGACAATTGGAAGACATTTTTTTCAAAAACTTGTGATATGACACTAGGTTAAAAGTTTCTCAATAGCTTGGTCAAATCGGCATTTGTGAATACTGCACAAGAACAAATTTAAGGCGAATATGTTGTTTTTTGTTGTTTGGTTTTTTTTCACAACAGAGCAAAGTTTACCAAAGACCTGTATACGAGAACGACAGGTGGACATTTTCATTGGCCGCTAAAGAGTAGGCCTAGAGATGATACTCTCATTTAGAATGCTATACAATTAAACTTCGATATCTTGAACTCGGATAACTCGAACTTCGGGATAATTCGAACTAAAAGCTCGGTCCTCACAAGATTTATGTATTGTATTGTATGCAGAATTGTTCTAGAATGTATCATTAAGTATATCCAAGAACGCATGTGACACTTTAATGTAGGTCCTAAAAATACTAAATGCTCCTTAGGAACTTTCAGCATTATTTTAGACCTGCATTACGCTGTAAACTTGAGAAATTGTCCAGTTCAGAAATCGGATAACTCGATCACCTGTTATGTGGAAGTAAGTTGTATAGGCCCTTGAAGTTCTGTATATAACAATGGTCAAATATCTGAGCAAACTTACCTCTTCCCTTCTGAAAACAGATGCCAAATAGAACTCCACACAACGTGGATACAATGAGTCTCACTATGGGTGAACGAAACCATGGCACATCGGTTAGTCTAGACTCTTCTCTCTTAGCAAGTGGAGCACTCAATGTCGTATTACTTAAAGTAACGTCCGACAAACTAACGGGTTTTCCGTTCTCTACGGCGTCGGCCTTGTCCGCATCCATGGTTGAGTTCCTTTTGTGTAGATCCAGTTTTCGAGTTATGTATAGCTCCTCGACGATAAAATAAAATGCTCACTAAACTTTGGTTAAGTCCCTCCAAAATGTTCTTTTTAACGGTTGTCACAATATGACATCATTTTGACGTCATTTCAAAATATCTATAATTTATCAACTGTGAATAAAGTTTCATTCTTGAAAAAAACAACAAAAAAACCCTCATTTCCAATACCCCAACCTCCCTTGGCGACTATTTTGATGTGTATGCAATTACGAAGGTCACAGGTTTTCTGTTTTTCTCTTTTCACATATTGCCTTATGAATGACATTAACTTAACACCATTTGTTTTACATACATTTTCTCAAAGAATTGTATACATGTTTTAATAGATAGTATAATTATCATATATTGACTATTCGCAAAAACATTAATTATATCAATTTGCTTTTACATTATATCAACTATTTATTTCACTGAAATTCATACTAGAATTAATATTTTTATAAATTTTAATCAACTAGAATATCAACGCCATTTTCACGCCTTTGCAAACAGAGTAGATCAATATCATATGGCTCCTATTGCAGCCGTCTGGTCAGGATCTACTCTGTTTGCTAATGGAATTGCATAGATCTGATTCTACAGTTTCTGCCATCATGGCTAAAATATCCTGTAAATACGCAGCCGAATAAATCTTACAAAAACACGATGATCCTTTCCCAACGGTTTAACACCAACTGAACTAAGATTAAGTCAAAACATCAACAGTATCTAAACAGAGATTAGGGGACCCAGAGTGGGTCAGCAAACTGCTGCATCATGTAGCTATCTATCTGGGACACCCTGTATCGATGGTATGTCCTTGTCTTATACAAACAGACCATTACCCTTGCGTTAAATAAGATGATACACGATTAGATTACACATTAACATTAATTAGAAAACAATATCTAGCTGTGTGTAAGCCATATTTCTGGCTACATTTATTAGGAAATCAAGCATGCCAACGCAGACAATTTGTCCTGCACAAGGTTGTGTCAGTAAATGAAACATGGGATTCTTGGATTAGATATAAAGCACTTTAATTAATTGAACGCAATAGTCTATAATTAGACAAACAAAAGGATCTTGAATACGCAAAGTTCATTAATTACATATGTAGTTAAAAATAAGGTTTTTTAGTCAGTTACATGTAAAGCATTTTAATTAGTTAACATAGGTTTCTTTAATTAGATAAACGTTAGGTTCTTTAGGAGTACGGTTCTTTAATAAGTTAAACGTTAGGTTCTTTAGGAGTACGGTTCTTTAATAAGTTAAACGTTAGGTTCTTTAGGAGTACGGTTCTTTAATAAGTTAAACGTTAGGTTCTTTAGGAGTACGGTTCTTTAATTAGTTAAACGTTAGGTTCTTTAGGAGTACGGTTCTTTAATTAGTTAAACGTTAGGTTCTTTAGGAGTACGGTTCTTTAATCAGTTAAACGTAATGTTCTTTAACTATCTAAATGTAAGGTTCTTAGATTAGTTAAATGTAAGGTTCTTTAAAAAGTTCTTTAATAATTCCAACGTCCTTTAATTAATTACGCGGAAGGTTTTTTCATTAATTAAACAGAAGGTTAATTTATTTGTTAAACGTAAGATTCTTTAGTTAGTTAAATGTAATGTCCTTCAATTACTTATACGCAAGATTGTTTTAATGCGTGCAAAAAACACGTTTATAAATGTGAATGAAATGGTTAAATAGTATCAGCGGACATATTCCCCGGTGATGCAACAATTTTATAACTTATTTCGAGTACACTGAGATTAGAATGCGCACACAGGTTGATAACCTATACCTTAGATGATGCTTAACCCTTTCCCTCTTCTATATTTATTCTGAATTTCAATATCTACTGAATATTCATGAACAAAATAGTTATAATGAAATATGGAAGGTGGAAAATTGTAGCCATTTAGAAACTAAAGAAACAGATCTATCAAACTCCAAAAGCAAACAGAGCAGTCCCTGATCAGACGCTCCCTATATGAGCCGTCTGATCTAGGTCTACTCTGTTTGCAGATCTGCGTGAAAACACGTGTATATAACGGAAGGGTTAAGGCCACAATAGGATCGAAAATACCTTATACAAAATGCTTTAGAAGACACTAATATCATCTGAAATGCCTAATACTCGTCAGAGAAACAATAAAAAAATAGGACCTAATGGAAGGTTCACACGAGAAGCTGAAACTGATATGTCCAATAATCGCCGTAAATCCAAGACATGTATGACAGGTAACGCATGACATGTATAATCAGAAATGAACATAAAAACATCATCCAACCAAGCATCGAAGAGTATTCAAGTCAAGTACACACATGAAAGCCAGTTCGTGATTTACGCTTCCTCTACATCAATAATCCATTACCCGTACAAATTGCTCTCATAACTGGCACGCCTCAGCGATACACACAACAAGGTTTCCAGCAAAATATCTTTGGCAAGTACGGACTTTATATTATTAATATACAAGATTTGAAATACAGTCGCGCCTCGCGTGACCAACACAGTAACCAATATAAAGGGAACTATAGATAGAAGGAGGCAGCCATTCCAGTTGTAGTGCAATTTTTCTGATATTGCCCTTAGCCTACTGCAAAAAAATACTCAAAGTTTGACCCGGTTCAGTGTTGACTACTCCCGATTCGAATACAGTGCTCCCTCCCTACAACGGCCCTCTCAATAACGATTCCCTCCTTACAACAACGCATGTCACTGTTTCCGAAACAACAAGGCTTCAGACACAACTTTTTCCATCGTATTTCTTTATGCCTCCATCAAACCCTATGTTGTGACCACTTTGTGACGATTCTAAAGAGTGGTCACAACATAGGGTTTGATGGAGGCATAACGGTTTTAGTTCTTGAAATACACCTTATCTGGGGATCTGCAAACAAGCTAATTATGTTTGATTTTCCCTCCCTATAACAGCTCCCTCTGAACAACACATACAATCTTCGTATCCCAAAGGGTGTCGTTGTAGAGAGGGGGTACTGTAAACTTAAATCCGCTTGAGACAGGTTCCATTGTACTTAAGTCCTTTCCCTGTTCTATGTTTATTTCAAGTTTAATACCTATTGAATATTCATGGACCAAAGAGCTAGATCTATATATAATGAAATATGGAAGGTAGAACAGTGTAGCTATTTAAGAAAATAAAGAATTATATCTATCAAATGCCACTGGCAAACAGAGCAGACCTATAGGAGCCGTCTGATCTGGGTCTACTCTGTTTGCAAATGCGTGAAAAGTGCGTTTATATGAAGGAAAGCGTTAACTAGGCGCAACCTAGCTCGCAAACTTGTGTCAAACAGATTTGATCCAGATGACAAGCTGAGTAAATCGGTGTCTCGTCTGGATCCAATCTATTTGCAAACGTCAGCCAGGTCACACTTAGCGGTTTAAACGAGTTAAAGTACAGTAGAACCTATCGTAGGCGACCTTATATTGATTGGAAACAAGAATATTAAAAGCACGTGGTTGTTTAATACAGGATAGACGAAATGCAGAAAGCTCCTATAGAAGCTTTCTGCATTACGTTTGATCTGCATTAAGCTATCACCTATCTTGCAGACCCATAACTAGACCCTGTCTTGGGTTGTCACTTAATACAGGTGCTACTGTACTCTTTAACCATTTCTCCGCAAAATTAGTTTCTTCTGCGAAATTTGTTGTCAATTTTAGTGTTCATTTTTCAGCCGTCTTCCATTTTATTAAATTCTACTGGATTCTACTGTGACGCCGATATACTCGATTCTTAATCTGGATCCTGACAGTTTACAAAACGTGTCCATATATTGGCTCTTGTAAAGGAAATAGGTACACATGTACTACCTTTTAACACATTCCCGCCTAGTGACGCATTTTGGCGCCTCTGTAAAGTCAGAGTTTGAAACCACTGTGAGTAATGGAGCATTTGCTCCACAGGAGCAACTGCTCTATTTATCACAATGGTTTCAAAACTACACAATTTATTTTTTTCCATTTCTCTAGTAAATGCTCATTTTCGGTATATTTATTCAAAGAGGATGGCTCTAAAAATAGTCTTGGCGGGAATGAGTTAACTAGACACAGTGGTTATAAAAGCTAGGCGCCACTGTAACTGTACCGCGCTTCGTTTATCTTAAACAAGATATACAGTAAAACCTCTCTTAACCGGAAGTTAAATCTAGTATAAATATCGGTCTTGGGGACAGGTGACAGCTTAATGCAGGGTGGAAGTCATGCAGAAAGCTCCTATAGGAGCTTTCTGCATGACTTTCACCCTGCATTTAGCAGTCACCTGCCTAAAATATATGAATTCTTCTCGACTAGAATTCCGGTTAAGAGAGGTTTTACTGTATAAACTCAGCAGCGTGGCACTTATGTCAGGAAGAAATAGGTTAAGTACTAATTTTGTAATAATTGGTTTCAATCTGCTTCTACTGAAAATCGATATCAGTCTGTTGGTTTACATATGTGTATGTGTAATTTGCGAACATTTCATCCCACGTTTAAGCACAGTAATCCTGCTATTCTCGACCTTGTTAAAATTTGCCAACATCTGATCAGGGTCTGCACTGTTTGTTACACTAACTGATGCCAAATGTTTTCACCAGTGTATATATATGTTTTGTAGTAACCCATACATGTAGCATGTTGTATGGGTCAATTTGGATGAGTTTACCTGATGAAATATGGAGGGGAGGGGGTTATGGGTAAATATTGAAAACAAAAGTATTTTTAGACAGTCAATGATATAGTATACCTCTCTAAACTTGGTCTTTATTAAAGAATATTTTAGATCTTTTCAGGCTCGTGTCCGTTTAATGCAGGGTGGAAGTCATGCAGAAAGCTCCTAGAGGAGCTTTCTGTATGAATTCCACCCTGCATTAAGCTGTCACTTGTCTGAAAACAGATAATGACACTAAGTTGAATGTCTAGTTTAGGGCGGTAGTGCAGTATGAAGAGTGCTACACATTCCGGTGTCGACAGACTGACTTACAAATGTTTTAAAACCCAAGTATGTGCTAGATGATCTACCGGTAAATATTGATCAGACAGATAACCATCTCATACGGTCGATAATAATAAACCATATGTATAAAAATGAATATTTTTAGAATTTCCAATATATTCAAGAATAAGGTGGTGTTGTGTTTACCTTATATACATGTAGGTAACTACTGCATACGGCGATACCAAGAAAAGGGCGATTTTAGAATGTCTGACATCTGCAAGAATCATAGACTTAGTGTATTACTTTTATTATCTTAGCGAACTTATTTTTTAATGTTGAGAAGGAGGAACGGAAGTAGACTTTATGACTTTTAACCCTTAACTCCATGATTGTCCTTGTAATGAACAATGACAATAATGACAATAAGAAGCTAGGTTTACTAGAATGTCATAATGTACGGACACAGGAAATTTGGGCTATGAATCAGTTTTACACTATTCCATAGCAAACAGAACAGACCCTGGTCAGACTGCTCCTATAGAAGCTGACTGATCTGGGTCTACTCTGTTTGCAAAGGCGCTAAGAGGCAACGCTGTCAGATAGAGTTAACCCTACTAGACTATTTTAGACCGAACCTCTTTGAATAAATTTATCGAAAAGGAGCATTTACAAGAGAAAGGGTTTTTTATAACTGTGTTGTTCTGACACCATTGTGATAACTAGAGCATTAGCTCCTATGTAGCAAATGCTCTATTTTTCACAATGGTTTCAAAAATGACTTTTTATATAGGCGTGAAAAGGCGTCAGTATGAGGGAATGAGTTAAGCAAACGTTGTAAAACACAATGATCCGTACTCGTATAATAAAGAGAACACGTATTTCCTTCTTCTATCAGGTCAAGTATCATAAAAGCCGGACCTTTATTAAAGGTTTGGTAAAACCGGATCTAGATATTTTCAGGTAAGCAGCCCCTTAACCCTTCGTCTGTTTAATAATTCGTATCAGAAATAATGACATCATGAATATTTATTAGCTGATTTTTTTTTTATAATTGTATATGTACATAATTATGTTTATTATCATTTCATAAGCAAACAGAGCAGGCCCTGGTCAGACGGCTCCTACAGAAGCCGTCTGATCTGGGTCTATTCTGTTTGCAACGCATGGCATAACGCTGCATGGTTACATCAAGGCGACTTTCAGGCATAAATACAAGCAATGACACCCGAAGCAAGGAATACCAGTGCATATTCATGTAAAAATCGTCATTTCTCCGCCAAACCCTATTTTGTGACTATACTCGCCAGAATCGTCTCTTCGAGACGAGTCTATATGGAGTAACAACACAGCACAAGGGCTTCGAGGAGAAGTAGAGGAGGTATACTTAAAATATTGGTGTTATAATTCAAATACCTTATCTGTGACAGTCTGATATTGGAGAGTATATATCATGTCAGATTTCATGTATATGAAGTTTCCATTGTCCCCAAAATATACGTAGTGCACCTACTACGTCGGTGAGATTTTCATTTCTACGACAATGGTTGTTTTTATAAAATTTATTTTTGTTTTATTTATCTTATTTTTTTATTCATTTTATCACGATTACGTTTTCTAGTTCCATGATAAATAATGGATTCCGAAATCAACAGTTCTGTTTAACCCGTCCCCTATGAGTATCAATTTAAGGCTTTATGGCTGTGTCAGTATTCATAGACTGCTGTTTTATAATCACACATTCGGGAAGTAACCTATAGCTTTGACAGAACCATAAACATCAGATCTACATTATTCTATAAGCAAACAGAGCAGATCCTGATCAGACAGTTCCTGCATGAGAATATGTACCCAAAGCCGTCTTTTGAAGGAGATGATTAATACTATCAAATGCACCCAGTGGAACCTGTCTTTAGTGCTCACTTACTGATAGAGTAGGAGTTTGAAATAGTATCTTCCATATTTCAGCATAACTATTTTGTCCATGAATATTCAGTAGGTATTGAAATTTGAGATAACCATAGAACAGGGAAAGGATTAACGCAAAGCTAAGGCAACGACGAAAACTCCTTTGTGGACTTTCTGCATTACTTTTGCCTTGCATTAAGCTACCACCTTTCTTAGACATTCTCTTCTCTTCTCTTTACTGATCGCGTACAACCAGTTGTACTACAATTCTCATGGTGCATGTAATTGGTCCTACTCACTTCTATTCCAGTGAAAACAAACGTTATATATCATACTAAACTTAATGGGACACGCTTTTAAATATTGGCAAAATAAAGAGCTTTAATGGAAACACTTTCTGAATTGAGAAATATTGATGAAATATTACATAATACGAATGATCGAGTTTACTCATGCTCCTTTCACCCTTTCCCTGTTCAAGCAGAAACTGTAGAATTAGATCTATGTTATACCACAAGCAAACAGAGCAGATCCTAATCAGACGTCTCCTGTAGGAGCCGTCTGATCTGGGTCTACTCTGTTTACAAATGCGTGAAAAAGCGACAATATGAAGGAATGGGTTAAGAATTTTAATCATTAATCACAGTATGGTTCCATCCAACTCGTAGAAAACACAGAATCCCAGTTGATAATCCACGTTAAGAAAACAGAAACACAACAGTTTTTTACAGATTTAAATCGACAAAAATAAGTTATAAGCGCGTGCCTCCAATCCTTACGAATAATTGTTTACTGGCTGCAAAAATTCAAAACGTGATAACAATATTATCAAAGTTTGTTCAAGCGCAGTAAATCACAACAACTCGGACCAAGTATCAATGGGACACTGGCTTCCTACTTACAGGACATGACAATAAACTTAGACCGTTATCACGCAATTGCAAACAGTTTGGATCCAGATGAGACGCAAAGTAACTCGGCGTCTCATCAGGACCCAAGCTTTTTGACACTCGGTCTATGGTTTCTCAAAAGCTTGATGGATCCAGAAGTAGTCCAATTCGCACCAGATCAAAATTGTAGCGGACAGCTGAGTCAGGGTTATAAATGTTTGTGAATTTGCAATGTCATTAACCCTTTTTTTAATTGTCGTCTGCTAAATTTCTGATTGTCGTCTGCAAACCAATTTTTGTTAATTCATTCGGTAAAATAAGGAAAGGAGATACATAATTGCAAATTTCAAAGGAATAAAGCACAAATAAAGAAATAGAGTTTGAGACAAAAAGTGAAGTCCCTGAACAGACGCTGCCTTGAAAAGGTGGCGTCTGATCTGGGACTGCACTATTTGTCGTGGTGCATTTTTGCGATAGGGTAAAACAAAAACAGTAAGACATCAAACACTTAAATACGAATCATTATCGAATCATTAAGATATATGGCAGCTTAATGCAGGGTAAAATTAATGCAGAAAGCTCCTCTTGGAGTGACTTACGCCCTGTATTAAGCAGTCTTCGGCCTAAACGTATCTAAATTTCCTCTTTTATAAAATTTCAAATGATTGATGTTTTACTGTAGTTTGGATTCAATAGAGACGCCCATGTAACTGTTTTTCTCGTATTTGTAATGCGTAACCGAATACAGCTTCTTCATCAAACACGTAATACACACTGCAATTTCATTTAAGCAGGCGTCACTTGTAGCCCACTACAATAAAGATTAGCATTTATCATAAGATAAAAACTTCTGGCAGCATAAATTACGTTTAACTATAACATTAACTCAATATTCTGATTCTTGCAAATTTTGGAGGAACTACATACTGGGTATCAAACAGCGTGGATCCTTATGAGACATGTAGTTACTGGATCTGAATCTACGCTATTTGCAAATGCAAGCAAGTTCAAACTTTACAGATTAAAGATCAGAAATCAAACGATTGTGCGAACAATACCCTACTCATGTTATCCTATTGTTCATCTCTGGAGTTTATAAATTGTTCAAAAACATTGTCATACTATATCTAATCTATATCACAAACATGACAAATTAAATTGAAATATTTACATATCGCACGTAAATTAGATTCTTATTTCTTATCCAGTACAGTTGAACCTCCATGTCTCAAACTCGGAAAACTCGAACTCGGGGGCTATAGGAGCTTTCCGCATAACTTTCGTCCTGCATTAAGCAATCACCTGCTTATGAAAACAGCCGTGTTTGTTTATCAAGTGGTCGCATTAGAGGGGTTCTACTGTATATAATTGGGATATCTAATGGGTTAATTAGAAATGCAAGTTTCGTGTGGCTGTGTTGTAATTGATACGGAGGGTAAGTCCGTCGTGTTCTGCATTCTCACAGGTACTGCTACTATCGTACTTTTAACCATTGACCCTTTCAACGCTGAATGTTTAGAGCACAGGCGAACAAAATAATTTTTTGGTCGGGTGTTTTTCGCGAACACCCCTGCTCTATATAATAAGTATACTTAATATATAAAGTAGGGGTGTTCGCGAAAAATAAATTCATTATTTTTGGGTTGGGTCAGAAAGCTATATTTTGGTATGTTTTAGATACTTATGACATGTGATTAAAACAATAATGTATTTGTGATGGGGTTGTTGTTGAGACATAGCATGCGAAGGGCACCTGTGGTTTGCAGTGGCGTAGCCCACCAGTGTTTAACTATAAGGTCCGTTCATTTTAACAACAAACAATGCAGGTTGTATCAAAAGGGCTCCTCTAGGAGCTCTCTATCTGTGTCTATACCGTTTGCAAATGTCAGACCATGCATGTCCAACGTCGTGCTTAATTTGCAGGTCTAGTTAACACATATTTGAATAGCCTCCGAGTTAAGTTGATGTCAAGTATTAATTTCCTCTATTTAATCATTATCATGCGGTACAAAAATGTCGGCTCAACTTCTTAACCTTTTCCTTCATATAAACGCCTTAAAACACCTTTGCAAACAGAGTGAACCAGATCAGGGTTTGCTCTGTTTGTTTATTACATGATACCGGCAGCTCTGAGTCTACTGTTTTTGTCAAAGCGAAACATCCCCCTGAATAGTTTACGCCATAAACAAACAGCTAATAAATATTCATGATGTATTTTTTTTCTTACATGAATATTGAACAAACATTTTGGAAATTATTGGATGTGTGTCAAATATTTGATCCCTTACCCGTTGTCTCATCTGGGTCCAAGTTGTTTGCAAATACTAGTCAGGCCATGCTTAAGAGTACATTCAAATCCTACTCGACAATTAAACTGGTTCAGCATCCTATTGTTCTCTTTAAACGCGACATTGTTGACCTTTCAATACAGTAAAATATATTATATGTGTCCCCTAAAATGTGACCATCAAAAGATCCAATATTAGATTGCAGAGCCAGGTGGTTGCTTCATGCAGGTGGAAAGCCACACCTTCATTGAGCAGCCACTCGTTTATAAAGACACCCATGTATATCCATTAAGTGGTCGCTTTAGAGACGATCTACCGTATTCCCCTTCAATATTTCGCAAACCTTTAAGTAATGTACGCGCAAATTACCATCCGCTCTAATTATTAAAGGGTTAGCCATTTCCCTGTTGAATATTTATATCAAAGATAATGACACAGTGAGTAATTATTAGCTTATCTTCCCTAATGGTATATGTACATGTACATACGTTGTTTTGGTGTTGGTAATACGTGTAGAGTCAGATCTGTTATAATTTTATAAGCAAACATAGCAGACTCCTACAGGAGTCGTCTGATCGGAGTCTACTCTGTTTGCAAAGGCGAGAAAATGCATGTATATGAGAGAAAGGGTTAGGCTAAGGCAGTATGCATCTAAACCGATAACGAGTCAGTACATATGAAAGTTTCTGCATCGTCACAAAGATAGATGTAGGCTATAATTATAGATAGTTTATGGGAGGTACATGTATACTTCATTTTATTGTATATTATTCAGACCCATAAGAACTTGAAACCATGGTGACGAACGGAGAACATTTTAACGCGGCGAGCTTTGTGTGTTATGATGAAAGCTATAATACTAGGAAGATCACAGCCCTGTGTCTTGTCAGAATACAGACTGGGCAGTGGGCACTCTATTTATAGTAACGTAATTAAGACATTGAAGGGAATGGTAATTTTGCAATCACGCATTAAACCTTTCCCTGATGAATATTCATGTAACATTTGACGTCATGGATATTCATTAGCTGATTGTTATGACATATACGCAGGATAGTTTTGGTATCTGTAGAAACCGTAAGAGACATATCTAAAAAAATTTAAACAGAGCAGACCCTGATCAGACGGCTCCAACTTTCGGTATAGGAGAGTTGTCAACTTAATAGGAAAAGATTGCTTCAAGGCAATTTGTCTAAAAATTACATGCTTTAAAAATCTCACAGCCATTGGAATAATACGGATCGGGCCATTTTATTCAATTCCCTCAACATCTTCTATAATAAAGCGCATTTATGAACATATGATACTGGCCATTATGTTATGTCTTCTTCTAGAATAGTTTTGCAATAGTACGAACACATGTGGAACCGACGGTACAGTAATACACTGGGATACTTATCGAAACACAAACAATTTCAATAGAACCCCTCTAATTCGACCACTTAATAAATAAATATGGGTGTCTTCATAAGCAGGTGGTTGCTTAATGCAGGACAAAAGTAATGCAGAAAGTTCCTCTAGGAGCTTTTTGCATTACTTTTGTCCTGCACTAAGCTACCACCTGCCTCTACCACCCATAATTATACCTCTTTCAGGCGGTCACATTAGAGGGGTTTTACTGTAGTTACGATTGATATACAGTAGAACCTGTGCTAAGCGTCCATTCATTTATTGAACATAGGAGTATTAGAAAACAGGTCGTTGGTTAATGCAGAGCGAAAGTAATGCATACAGCTGATATAGGAGGTTTTAAATTAATTTTGACCTGCATTAAGCTACCACATGCCTTACATACCCATAATTAGATATATTTATTATGGTCGTTTAAGACAGGTTCTTCTGAAGAATGCACACATTTTGTTTCTAAAACGAGAACGAATAACACCGACCACACGATACTTTAATACTTTAAAATTTCGAGATTTCGAAATTTAAAATTCAAGCGATATAACCGCATCCTATTACTTTCCATTTAAACAAACAGCAATTTTAGTCCATTTTTATAGATTAAAAAGCGGCATTTATAGACGCAAACCTTTAACGCAAGATGAAAGTCATGTAAAAAGCTTTTCCTGGGACATTTTCTACGCCTTTACAAACAGAGTGGACCCAGAATAGGAGCCGTCTGATCAGGATCTGCTCTGTTTGCTTATGAAGTTAAGATATTATATATTCACATGTATGTCTCTACTAATACCAAACATTCCTATATACATATTCCATTATAAATAATCAGTTAATAAATATTCAAAAGAGAAATGGTGAAACATGCGGGCGAAGACTGCTAATCATGTTTGCTCGCTGCATCTCTAACACTTAACTCATTTGCGCGCAGTGGATTCTTCCATGTTTCTAAATTGGATTAGTCCATTTTTTATCTAAGGGGTGCCTTGTCATTTTTTTCAATTTCGTTTTGTTTTATATTGGGATTCCTATCAGCAAACAGTTTAGACTCTGATCAGACGCCGCATTATGCGGCGTCTGATCAGAGTCTACACTGTTTGCCTGTCCCATATATGGGATCGTGGGAGCAAATGGGTTAATATCTTAAGTATCTGTTTTTGTTTTTAGTCTTTTTTTTTCAAAATAGTTGACTGCTACAATTGTCGACAATGATTAATTTGTCTTCCATGTCTGTTCAATGAATATACATGCTGCATGAATCAGTTTGGATCCTTCTGAGACGTCGAGTGATCGACTTCTTATGTGGATCAAAGCTGTTTGCATACATGTACATGTACCTTATTCCAAAATATCCGCATGTACATGTATCTAATAATTGACATCATATTTATATTACCCTTTGACTGGCACAACTGCCTGTTGACACATTGTGGAAACGGAGTAGACCCAGATCAGGTTGTGCTTGTTTTGCTTATGGAACAATATTTTTATAGATTTGATTCCACAGTTTCTGTCATAACCAAACCATCCTGTGTTCCTTAGGCTAATTATAGAAATGCTGCTCATTAATATTCATAATGTCACTATTTCCTACATAAATATTCACACGGTCAAGGGTTGAACACAAAATGTTTACGACAATTAACTGTTGCTACTAATTACATTTAGGTATGGTAAGTGCATCTTATTATAATAATTGCACCTTTCAATAGGCAGGTGTGAGACATTCCAGCACGAGAACTTGGCATTCCAAAGTGTCTCTGGTATTGGATGGTGTATGGGGGAAAACTCGAATTTTGCAGTGTCATTGTGATGTTTGGATTGTTTTATTGTTCTCCGGTTACGTGCTAACGTATCATGTGATAAGCTGCCGGATTTAATGCAGACGTTAAACTCCCGTATTATCTTAAGCATTAACCCGTTGTAAAACACACAGTATACTCAAAATTTAGATTGGGCTCTACCTTGACTACTTCCAATTCAATCAAGCTTTTGAATAACTATTGATCGAGTATCAAACAGCTTGGATCCTGATGAGACGCCGAGTTACTCGGCGTCTCATCTGGATCCAAGCTGTTTGCAAATACGAGTCACGTCGCATATATAGCGAGGTAAATATTAACATCACTGAAATCTCATCCCGCAACGTTCCCTGTTTTTTGCAGTCTGAATGGTGTCATCTTCTTACATTCTCATAGCAGAGTTGTTTTTCATTTATCTTCCTCGATATCAACGTATCAGGTAGTTTTCATCCTAACGAGGTGTCCGAGTTTCACCAGGATTCTCAAAACGTTTATAAATGAAATTACGAACTAGTGCATCAACAACAATGGCTGACCAATGATACAGTTGCTTATAACAAAGAGATCTAAATGTTGTCAGTTTCAAGTTCGTATTATCATTAAAGTTGGGTGGCCAACATTTATGGCTGCTTCTGTTTCACTACTGGTGCATGTAAATAGGCTGGTTTCCCTATTTTTACTGTCCATGTTTATAGACTGGTTTCCTTACTTTTATTGTGATATTTACAAGGCATCAAGTTATGAGTGTCATTATTTAATACAGAGGGTTCTCATGGTAGCTTTCTGTGTTTCTGTCGGTCTGCATTAAGCAGACTTTTAAAAGACGTCCTTATTAATCCTTGTTTCAAGGATGTCTGCTTAAGCAGACACTTGCTTTTAAGGACGCCCGCCTTAAACAGGCGCTTTTTTTGTAAGGACACCCGTATTAAATAGACACGTATGTTAGGGACATCCGTATCAAAGAGACGTTTGTTTTTAACTCTTTACTTCATATAAACGCCTTATCAAGCCTTTGCAAACAGAAAAGACCCATATCGTAATGCTCCTGTAAGGGCCGTCTGATCAGGGTCTGCTATCTTTGCCCTGTGTTATAATATAGATATCATTTTACAGTTTCTACCACGGTAAAATATTTTCTTGACCATTATGCCAATATAAAAATCAACTAATCAATTTCATGATTCCAAACTTTCATACTAATGGCTCACGAGTTAAATGGTTAATATCACCATGAAATAGAATATATGACTGCTTAAACCCTTATCATGACATGTATTGTGGTCAGCTTCAATTGCATATCCCAATTGTTTAACCCTTTACATCATAGGTTATTTTTAGGCCCAACCTCTTTGAGTAAATCTACCGAAAAGGAACATTTACTAGAGAAAAGAAAAAAACTTCAGTTTTGTGTAGTTTTTAAACCATTGTGATAAATAGAGCATTTGCTCCTATGGAGCAAATGCCCTATTTATCACAATAGTTTCATAAAGTAACTTTGACAGAGGCGCCAAAAAGGCGTCAATATGAGGGAATCCAATGCTACATACTTTATAATTGACATTTGTTCTATTAAAATCAACCTATTACATGTAGTTAATAAGAAAATACATTTATAAAGCCAGTATAAGGGTGGCTAGTAATTAACATGTACAAAAAAGTCCCTATGACATGACCACCAAAATGATGTTTACGTTTGTGTCGAGGCACGTGGTAGCTTAATACAGGACGAAAGTTATGCAGAAAGTTCCGATAGGAGCTTTCTGCATTACTTTCTTCCTGCATTCAGCCACTTGCGTTTCACTCTTTCGCTGCCAATGTCGAATCTGTGAATTTACCTTTGCAAACAGTTAAGATGTAGATGATACGCCGAGTAACTCGGCATCTCATCAGGACCCAAACTGTTTGTTACTGTGACTGTTTTTGAAACAACGATGGCAAAAAGTAAACACAAATGAAAGGTGTAGTAAACGAAAAAACTTTGCAGACGACAGAATTTGGCAGCGAAAGAGTTAACGACGCCCATATTTATTCATTGTGTGGTCGCTTTTGAGGTGTTCTACTGTATATATACCGGTAATGTATTTGCCTTCCTGTTTCTTACATTGTTATTGTCATAAAACAGACAGTCATATTCCCATGACCCGTCCACCATATAGCTCTGTGATAACCTGGGCAAGCGGTTTGCATCCTAATGTAATACACACACCGAGTAACTCCGCGTCTCATCTGGATCCAATCTGCTTGACATTATCATTGTACGTTTAAAACATTCACTAAAGGAAATGTTTGCTGCGAAATTATGAGATAGTTCAGTCAGCTTGCTAAAGTTTAATGATAAAGAGGTGACTGACAATAATGAGGTGGGTGGAGGGCAGTAGCTTGCACATCAATGTTATTTATTGTTCAACATTTAGCACGAGGAGCAATGTTTTGTCTGGTTCATAGTTTCCGAGTACTTCCGCGTTCAAATTCATAGTCACTACTTTTCATGCATATTCAATAAAGTTCTAACTACTTCAGGAACCATTCGGATTAGCGATGTTTTACTGTACGAGTGTCCCTGTTGTTGCCATGGTGATCTGGGATTACGAGTACATGTATATCTGCTGTTGCCATGGTGAATCTGAGATCACATGTATATATGCAAACAGTTTATATCCAAATGAGATGCCGAGTAACTCGGCGCCTCATCAGGATCTAAACTGTTTGATATTGTCATAATGTTTTTTGAAAGTAAAGAGCTAAAATGTGTTGTTGACAAAGTTTGTAGACGACAATGAGTCGCAATGAATGAGTAAGCTCACTCACTCCTACTGACGCCTCTGTAGAAGTAATATTTTGAAAACATTGTGATAAATAGAGCAATTGCTCCATAGGAGCAAATGCTCTTTTTATCACAATGGTTTCAAAACTACATAATTATCAAAGTTTCCCTTTCTCTATAGTAAATGCTCCTTTTCCGTATATTTATTCAAAGAGGTTTGGTCTAAAAATAGTCTAGGAGAGAATAAGTTAAGGACATTTTCTATAGAAACCAGAGATCTATTAAAACGATATATGAAATGTACATTGGTTTACAACTAGGTATTAATATACTAGATGAAACAATTAAGAACATGGTTTGTCTGTTCTGTTGTCAAAAGAACATCTGATCTGGATCAAAGCTGCTTGTAATCGAGCCACGGTGACTCGAACTGTTCTTATTATTACCGCATTGTACCACGGTTAAAACTATCACACTAAGTCTCGAACTCTCCGCATCAACTACATGTTTGTGTAGTGAGATACTGGTACTTACATGTTTATCATATACATGTACAATCAATCAATCATTTATTGCATTCAGCTTCATAAAATGCACATAGCAAGCATAATGTATATCACTATACTCAGTAGTAAATACATAACCCACACATCTATCATTTTTCTAAGGAGCTAACGTATTGTCCGGTCCGTGAACAGAACATATACAAATGTCTAAACTTACTCGTATGATGACATAATATGAAGATATACAGTACATGTATTTCGCTCGCACAATTGTTATATCTATCAGAGTATGTCACGTCACCTTTTATTCAACAGTTCATCATCGATTCGGACACCCGAGTGCTCGGACACCCCAAGTAATCGGACACCACAAGTATTCGGACATCCAATGTGTTCGATTTTCCATGGGTTTGAAAAGCTGAAGTCAATTCGATAACCTCTATAACTAAAATTGGCATATTAGCAAATAGTGAAGACTGTTGAAACACCAGGAACATTTAGATCTGAGTCTGCGCTATTTGTCTAAGTTTAGTTATCCACATACTTAGAGTAATTAGGACATGCCATGATTTGACATGCAACTGTCAATGATGCACCCTTTTTTCGCACATTATTCCGCGGTTATTCATGATTCCGCGGTGTCACAATAGGCTGGGACACCCATATTATTTTGGCACATTTCCATTTTCTTCTTCTTCTTTTGCTTTTTTTTAAACAGTTCTAAGTGTGACACTGTCTTCTAGTATATGACGTTCGCTACAGTGTTCTAGTTGCAATAGGCACCATTGCAGAACTGTAGAAATTAATCGTATCTAGATAGTCTAGTTAAATATTTTCATACTTCTCCACCAAACCATATACTGCTGCAATTCATTAAGATTGCCTCTGGCAGGCGGTTCTAATGATTTGCTACAAGATAGGGATCGGCTGAGAAGTAAGAGATTTTAACCCTTTACTCCATAAATACGTTTTTATACGCCTTTGCAAACAGAGTAGACCCATATAAGACGGTTCATATAGGAGCCCTCTGACCAGGGTCTGTTCTATTTATTATGAAATTATAATAGATCTAATTTTACAGTCTGTATACCAATATTAAAGTTTCATGTGGTTATGTACTATTAAAAGAAGTAATCTAATTACAGTAAAACCTCTCTATAACGGCACTAAATTACAGAAAACCTCTCTATAACGACCACTAAATTACATCAAGTATTTTGTGTTAAAGGCAGGTGGCTGCTTAAAGCAAGGTGGAAGTAAAACAGGACGTTCCTATAGGAGCGTTCTGTTTTACTTTAACCTTGCTTTAAGCAACCACCTGCCCTAAATACCTACCAATTAACACAATTTAGTGGCCGTTATAGAGAGGTGTTACTGTAATATCCATGGTGTCATTATTTCTTACATGATTATCTATGGAATAAAGGGTAAATGGATCAGTGCGCGTCTTATCTACAGGTGACAGCCTTTCTATCATTTCACCGTCAAAACTTACATGGATCAACGCCATGGAGGACGTTGCAATAGCATTTGTGAACAATTTCTATCAAGATAAATGCTCAATTTGTTTCACTAACGCCTTCAATCAGAATGTAGATTTAACCCTTTCCCTCCTATAAACGCTTTTCATGCCATTGCAAACAGAGCAGACCCAGATCAGACAGCCTATACCAAAATACCCTGTGGACATATGCCATTATAAAAATTCAGCTGACAAGTATTCGTGACGTCATTATATTTTACATGAATATGCAACAGGGTGGGGGTTAACCCAAAATCAATTACGTGTAAGTTTAAAGTAAATAAGTCAAAATAGTAGCATAATTGGTGTTCAACCAGTAAACGATAATACGTAAAGGTATTAATGTCGAACTTATAATCAGCTGAGCAAAACTGTGTTGCTAGAAAGTGTTATATGCTTAAGTTTTAACCCTTTCACCGCCGCAGTCGCTTAAATGCACCACGACAAATAGTGCAGTCCCAGATCAGACGCCGCCTTTTCAAGGCGGCGTCTGATCAGGGACTACACTATTTGTCTCAATCTCTATTTCTATATATGTACTTTATTCCTTTGAAATTTGCATTTATTTATCTAATTTCCTTATTCTACTGAATGATTTAACAAACTTGGATTGCAGACGACAATTAGAAATTCGGCGCCGAAAGGGTTAAAATTGGATTTGTGTTGCATTTCTGTTTTAGAGTGTGGGGCAATTTGGACAATGATGAGATGCCGAGTTACTCGGCGTTTCATCTGGATTCAAATTAATTGCAAAAGTCATCATGGATGCGCCCACACCAGGTTAAAGGTTAACAGTGTTCATTACGTTGTCTTGGTCACGGACAGATGGGTTACAAATAGCTACCTCTATTATACACGGTTGAATAACTCTTTGTATGATTGGAAAGTGTCATTTATAAAAATTGTCGCATGTAAAATACAATCCGCCTCAATTCTCAAGATTTCTTCAATTTCTCTCCAAATGTGCAGCCAATGTATAAATTACTTTGGATCCTTTGTGACGTCGAATCCTCTAGATACGAAGTACAGTAAAAACTCGATACTACGAAATTTTAGTAATGGAAGTGGCTGCTTCACGCAGGGAGAACGCCATGCAGAAAGCCAGTAGAGGGGCTTTCTGCATGACTTTCACTCTGCATTAAGCTGCCACACGTGTTAAGATCTATACAGGTACAGGTACGTATTTGAGCGTTCGAAAAATCATCGAGTTTTCACTGTATAGTAAAACCCGATGTTCGAACACTAAAACAAGTACCATTTTCGGTCCGCAAGCTTTCGGTCCTCTGTGGGCTTTCTGTGTGACCTACCGAATACATTCTCAATTCTTCATTAATAAAACTTCGAGCTATCGAGTTTTACTGAAGTTATATATACACATATATTACTATTATATTGTATAATAAACTTCACCGTTTGCCTACGAAGAATTCTTAAAATTGGACACAGGCATGCAGTGTAGACCTAGATCAGATGAGTCAATAATATTTTATACCATGGGTACGTCTTATAACGGCTTTGCAAACAGAGTAGACTGCGACACCAGACGGATCCGGCTAAAACCGTCTGATCAATGTCTGCCGTTTGCTTCAGAAGTATGGTTCTGATTCTACAGTTTTCTGACATGGCAAAAAAATAATAAATCATATCCTATAATCAGTCAAAGAAAATCAGAGAAAATCAGTCAATATGTATTAATGATGTCATACAGTAAACCTCTCTATAACGACCACTAAATTGTGTTAATAAGTTGGTATTTAGGACAGGTGGTTGCTTAAAGCAAGGTGAAAGTAAAACAGAACGCTCCTATAGGAGCGTTCTGTTTTACTTTCACATTGCTTTAAGCAGTCACCTGTTTTTAACACAAAAAAAAATTTGATGTAATTTAGTGGCCGTTATAGAGAGGTTTTACTGTATTTCTTCCATGAATATCATATGGTAACGGGTTAAGGAAGCGTGGACTTGAGGATTGCCCTTTTTGCTATTATATACAGATTGTTTTCCAAAGGTAAATTAACTATAGTACAGATATATGTCTTTGGTATGAATTAAACCTTTCAACCCTGCTTTTTCAAATGGACTATTCCCAGACCCAAACAAGTCATGCTTACCATGAATAACCATGAATAATTATAAAGAAAAGTCTAATATGGCGAACAGTGCAGACCCTGATCTGCGTCTGAACTGCTTACTTATGAACTAATATGGAAGATCTGATTTGTTTTATGGAAAAACAGGTTTGTGTACATGAACCATTATAATAAATGTATCTAATTATTAGTCATGGTGTAATTATTTCTTACACGAATACTCAGGGTGTAAAGGTTTAAGACCATTCAACCAAATCAGCTAAACTAAACCCTCCCTACAATTAGCTTCATCACAGATATTTAATACCCAAATGAGTCAGCGTCTACATAGCTTAACCCATTACCTAATGGCAGAGCAATAGATAAATACTAAAATCGTCCTATCTCCACAAACACCTATATGCTGTGACCACTCTTTAGTGTCTCCTCTTGTCTCTTCGAGACGAATCTAAAGAGTGGTGACAACATAGGGTTTGGTGGATAAATTAAAAATATACAATAGAACCCCTCTAATACGACCACTTAATGAATAAAATTATCTGTCTTTATAAGCAGGTGGTAGCTTAATGCAGGACAAAAGTAATGCAGGAGCTTTCTGCATTACTTTTGTCCCGCATTAAGCTACTACCTGCATCTAGCACCCAGAATTATACATATTTTAGATGGTCGCATTAGCGGGGTTTTACTGCATTGTAGAAAATGTTACTCGGGGCTTCATCTGGATCGAAGCTTTTTGATAATGCGAGCCAGGTCGCGAATAGTTAGATAAAGGTTGAAATGTAGATAAAACTCAAAATAAAAGACGAATGTGAGTTCATCTTGAAAATATAAATCTTCACTCACCCCTTCCTTTAACGAACATGATTCCAAACACTATTCCGCACAAAAAGGTTACTGTTAATCTGAATATAGTGTTGCTCATCTCGTTTTTGAAGAACGATCCCCGTCCTTCCGTTTTGTCAATTGTCAATTTCGTGCAACTATCATTTGAGTAAACTGATGGTGATTGTCTCAAGTTTTTCTCAGCATCGTCTGTCCCGCCATACGTTTTGAGAGGCGGGACATCAGTCACTTTGTTTCCATTAGGTATCACTTGTGACGTCATTTCTAGTTCGCCTGAAGCTTCCGTTGTGTTTAAACGTTCTCGTAGGACCATCTGAAAATACAGTGTTATAGGTATTCAAATCAATTAGAAATGATATATGCCTTCATATGAACCTTTATAAACAAAGACTTTGCGAGTTTTTATTGCCTTTAAATCCTTTACCCCAAGAAAGTTCATCTGTGAAAAAGGAACTCATGTTTTCTTTACAAAAAAAATACATTAAGATCGGATGAGCGAAATTAGAATAAATTAAGTTCGGATAAGCAAAATTCGAATAAGCGAAGATCGTATTATCGAAGCTTTACTGTATGCGTATAACACGTATAAGCTATTTCAATGTTTGTGGTTAATATCTAATAATAAAGCCATACAGTTTGGACGCAGATCACAGAGCTGTAGACAATAGACGTACTGGCTTGAGTCTGAGATCATTCTCTTGCTCAAAATCTGACCAATCAAACTCAGATTCAGGAGTTTTATAACCTCTAACCCTGGGCTATCAGTAGACATTATTTCTCTGTCAGATTCCTATTTTGCTTAAATTCATTAGAGACACGTTGGATTAACATGTCGCCAACTAAGAACATAAAGGTATACGTTTCTTGAATATCGTTTCAGGAAAATGATATAAAAAGATACAGTAAGTTTTTTAAGAACGTTCTTTACAAAAGTTGTCAAAAGAATTCCAAAAGCGTTGCCATGGTTACACATGAAATAGGTACAGAGTATCCGTAACTCTACTTACTTCGTGTGTTATAAATCCCTTGTTGACTTCAATAGTCATTTGTAAGCATGCACTGTTTTTTATGAAATAGAATGTACATCCATTGACCCGTATCCCGTTATCCGCGACCTGACTCGCATTCGCAAACCTCTCAGATCCAGATGAGGCGCCGAGTAACTCGGCGTCTCATGAGTAAATCGGCGTCTCATGAGTAACTCGGCGTCTCATGAGTAACTCGGCGTCTCATCAGGATCCAAGCAGTTTGCCAATAGGTCGAAAGTTTCTCAAAATCCTAGTAGAATCGTAAGCTGTAACATTTGTACTAGATCCGAATTGCAACGGACATTTTTTTGTTTTCACAGCGAGGTGAGAGTTTCACACATTTACACATTGAACTTGGTGAGCCACTTTTGCCACTATGTTGTATACATTTCATTACTTCATTATATTTTTGCCTAATCATTCGACACGCCTATGGAGAGTCGATGACCTGTGAACTGCTATCCATTAATAAATACTACCGCACGATAAAACCAAGTCAGATACTAAGCGAGTCGAAATGATATATCTGATTTCCGTAATGGACGAACTGCAGGTGTGCTCAAATTCAAAAGTTTCGTTTACAAATGCAGTTACATCCATAGAGGTGTCCTTAATCCTCACTACGCTGAATGTTCAAATGGACTATTCCAAAAGTTCAAACAGGTCAAGCTTACGGTGAATCTAGGAGCCCTCTCACATGGGTCTACACTGATTGCAAAGGACATTAGAGACTCGTGTCCCGCGTTGTAATGGTTAATCCATTACCTTATTAATACGCCTTCCTACGCCTTTGTAAACAGAGAAGACCCAGATCAGACGGCTCTGCTATGAGCCGACTGACTAGGTCCGCTCTGTTTGCTTACGAATACATGTAAATGTAAACATTCAGTCTATAGTTTATGTCAGTTCGCACGTGCCTTTATAAAACAAACCTGTTTCATATTCTTGACGTCATTGATTTCTTACATAAATATTTATGATGTTAAGGGTTAACTCTTAGCAAAAAAAACCAACATCGGTTGCAACAAGTGCAGTTCAATTTTTTTCTCTCATGTATTTGCAAAAAATATGGTCAAAGTGTCAAACAGTTTGGATCCTAATGGTGCGGTGTCGCATCTACATCCAAGCTGTTTGAATGGGTAAGCACGATTTGACCGCTAGCATGCAAATAGTTCAGTAATGTAGGTAATGTTTGGGTGTTTTCTTTATATAAACATCAGTTCTACATCAAGAAGAACAGAACAAAACCAAAACAGACTTTAACCCACTCCCTCATATTGACGCCTTTTAACGCCACTGTAAAATTCACTTTTAGAAACCATTGTGATGAATAAAGCATTTGCTCCATAGGAGCAAATGCTAAATATTTATCACAATGGTTTTAAAGCTACACAATTCTAAATATTTTCCTTTTCTCTAGTAAATGCCCATTTTCGGTAGTTTTATTCAAAAAGGTTGGATCTAAAAATAGCCTATGAGGTAATGGGTTATACCAGACTTTAAACCTTTACTCCATGAATACGACTTTCTGCGCTTTTACCAATAGAGCAGACCCAGACAGATCAGACGGCTCATGTAAGAGATGGGTCTTCTCCGTTTGTTTATGAAACACTATACAGTTACATGTATACATTTTCTGCCATGGTTAAAACTCTCATGTGCTTATGTGACATTATAAGATTTAATCTAATCAATATTCATTATGTTATTATTTCCTGCATTAATATTCATGGAGTAAAGGGTTAACTATATTTATGTTTATTCACTAACTGGTCATTTTATAATAGAGTGTCTGCCATACTATTGTAATGCACCCCTGTAAGAGAATTGAAATGAAGGCTGAGTCACCCAGTGTACTAAACATTTATAACTGTCGTAAACATTGCAGGTGACATCTTATTGAAAGGTATCGTTTACAAAATACATAAGTACAGTGCAAAATACCTGTAACTTACACTGAACTGAATTCTAGTTACGGTTCTTTAACCAATTCTCACTTGATCATTATTCAAGATTCCATGACCTTATGAATACTCATTGACGGACCTTTATAAGGAAACATGGACAAAAGGGCAAAAGAAAGAGCTGCAGAAACACAACCCATTAAATATCATTAGCAAACAGAGCAGACACTGATCAGACACTCCCTACTGGGTCTACTCTGTTTGCAAACTCGCCTATATGTTAATATACGTGTTAATCTACAATGTAAATACGGGGTGAGAGTTATGCAGAAAAGTTAAACAGAAAACAGAAGGCTGTATTAAAGTGATAGTCTCTTGTTGCAACGTGTTTAAAAATGCCTAAACATTACATTAATCATTTGTTTCAATGCTGAAAAGAAGTATATCGCAAGGAAATAATAAACGCCGACATATATGGCGTGACAAACGTTGCAATATTCAATTTCACATTTTTCATTTGATAATTTTTTTATCCAATATTTTCTTTTTCTCATTCGATGTTTGAACATTTTCTCATTTGATAAAAACTATCCAATATTTTCTTTTTCTCATTCGATGTTTGAACATTTTTCATTTGATAAAAAAAATCATCTGATGTTGCTAAAAAAATCATTCGATAATTTGCCTCATGGGATAGACTAATAGATGGAGTTGTAAGCTCGGATTTCATTGGACGAACAAATCACTCAGCTTCAAAATGGCATGGTTGGATCTTTAACACGGACACTTATTTACAAAAGAACATAATTCAACTCGATGTAGTAGCCTATCCCATGAGACAAATTATCGAATGAATTTTGTTTTCACAACTTCAAATGAAAAAAAATCAAATGAAAAATGTTCAAACCTCCAATGAGAAAAAGAAGGGGTGAAAAAAATATCAAATGAAAAATGTTCAAATATCGAATGAGAAAAAGAAAATATTGGATACAAAATTTCTTATCAAATGAAATTGTACAAACATCGAATGAGAAAAAGAAAATATTGGATAAAAAAAATATCAAATGAAAAATGTTCAAACATCGAATGAGAAAAAGAAAATATTGGATAACAAAAATATCAAATGAAAAATGTGAAATTGAATATTGCAACGTTTATTTAGACATAGACAAAACTGTCACGCGTTTGAAATCGAAGACCTGATTATTTTCGGTAACGTATTAGTCTTAATAACTGTTCGACATAGGCCGACAGTATTTTGTTGTGGGTTGTTGTTTTTTTCATTGAAACATACGGAGAAATAAGGCCCCATTCCCCCCTCTGAAAAGTATCCCTCCCCCATCTTGAAAAATATTCCCCTCTAGCCGGACGATAGTTAGGTAGACTTAGTTAATATCAATTCTGGAATAAGTAAATGGTTGTATTTGAGCTACATATAGCTAAATTGGCCATATTAACATGATAAGCTAAGATTTTAACACAAACAGATTATACATCATTCAATGTTTTTCCCCTTTTGGCTCATCCGCTCTACAATTTCCCCCCGGCTATAGGCCCAGACCCTTTTCCCTCAGAACTGGGAAAAAACCCTGAAACTTATTAGAATCGATTAAGCGGCCTATTTTGTATCGCATATAAGATCACAATGACAATCTTCATAATAATGATCGAACATAACAAATAATAAGTTTTATGATGTTATTGAAAATATGCGTTTATTGTAGGGACTTTTACTATAAGCAACCACCTGTTTCATTTAACCATGTACTCAATAAATACGCCTTTATATGCCTTTGAAAACAGAGTAGACCCAGATCAGGCTGTCCCTGTACTAGCCGTCTGGCCAGGATCTGCTCTGTTTGCTTATAGAATAATATACATGTACAGTAAAATCTCTCTATAATGGTCATTAAATTGTTTTATTTAATTGTTTTAGGGCAGGTGGCTGCTTAAAGCAAGGTGAAAGTAAAACAGAACGCTTTTCACCTTGCTTTAAGCAGCCACATGCCTTTAACACAAAATACTTGCAATTTGGTGACACTATATTAAAGCTGCATTAAGCTCCCATATGCCTTACAAACCTATAATTAGACCTCTTTTTGATGGCCGCTTAAGGCAGATTCTACTGTGATTCGTTTAACGATCGCTGTGGAGAGATTTTACTGCACTGGATACTAGAGCTATAAGCCATGCGTCGCCGGGATATTACATAGTACGTGTGCATGTATTACAATGCAATGAGCCACGTCACAGAGAAAGAAGAGTCTGGCCAGTGTCTGCACTGTTTGAAACCCTTACAGGCAGAATGCGCCTAAGTAAACTGTCTTTTTCTCTACCAGACAAACAGTGTAAACCACGACCATACAACGCTTGTCTCATCTTGAACAAACCTGTTTGCATAGATAAGCATTCGCAGCGAAAGAATTAACTCTTTCGGCGCCAAATTTCTAATTGGCGTCTGCAACCCAAGCTTGTTAAATAATTCGGTAAAATAAGGAAATGAGATAAATAAATGCAGAATTCAAAGGAATAAAGCACATATATAGGAATAGAGATTGAAACAAAAATTGAAGTCCCTGATCTGGGACTGCACTATTTGTCGCGGTGCATTTGTGCGACATTGGCGGTGACAGGGTTAAGCTTTGTCGTCTGATATAAAGCACACGCTGAGTGATCACATGGAAACAAGCATTTCCGTTCACATCAATCATAGATGTGATCGATGACAATAGACTTTGATGTTGTAAAATCACTTAATAATGAATTACATGTACATACAGGAAACACGTAAGCATGCTGACACATTACTATAACTGCGAAAAAAATTGGTAATTGAATATCAGGTCTACTAATAATTTGCATAACAACGCTTGGCTGCTTAAAAACAGAAATTATTGCGGAAACTCGTAGTGAACGATATAAATCATAAGCTATTTTTCCGCCAGATTTTCCCGCCAAGACAAAACTAATAGTAGCAAAAAATTATATCAAATCTAAAATCCATCCGTTTTGGGGTAGGTGTAAATGTGCAACTATCTGTCGATAATTAAAAACTTCGCTCAAAGTAATTGAAATAAAATAAAATGGGAAAGTAACCCTTTACTGTATGCACATTCGTGTAGAAATAAAAACACCGTGACGGTGTTTTTATTTCTACACGAATGTGCATACAGTAGCGTGCACGTGTATTAGCTCTATTTTTTTATAATAATTCATGGAGACATATTGTTTTGGTCCATGGCAGACACTGAAGAACCAAATCTATATCAAGCCATAAGCAAATGGAGCTGATCCTGACTCGACGGCTCCTATAGGAGTTGGATCTTCTCTGTTTGTAATGGCGTGAAAAAACGTCTTTACAAGGTTTATCTACGATGAATGCCTTTCTGTAACGAATGAGTGGCCAATCCTTGTTACTATTTGCAATCAGTTTGGATCTAGATATTAAATGTCGAGTCTTTTCACCAGTATCCGTACTGTCCAGCGGCCATGATTCCTTTTAGTTCATAAAAAGAACCTTAAAATTACTTTATACACTTAGACTGAAGACATTCTCTAGTAACTAACGTGTTCTGTGTGCTTTTAATTAGTAAATAATGGATTCAATTTTTGCTTCGTCATTCTTGTTTATCTTATTTGCACTTAAACAATGAAGGTCACGAGAGTGACATAGTCCGCCAAAGAAATCCGGTCACGTTCACACAGGCGCTTGTTATACTACTAATGTCATCAGAGTCTAGCCGCAAAATCTTTAACCAGGTTGTGCATTACTTCGTCTTTAGAACGTGTCGTTTGCGTAAATCAGCCAGGAATTTCGTCACAGAATGTAGCAACCCTTTATTACATAAATATGCAAAACAGTGCAGACTCAGATCAGCCGGCTCCTTTAGAAGCCGCCTGATCAGGGTCTGCTCTGTTTGCTTAAGGAATAATATAGGTCTGGTTCTACAGTCCCTGCTATGGCCAAAAATGTCTGTGTTCGTATGTCATACTAGAAGTTCAGTTAATTAATATTCATCATATCAATATTATCTTCAATAAATATTTCATGGAGGAAAGATTTAATCAAGTCACTGGGTTAACGTTCTGATCTAAATCTGGAGCTTTATGTCTATTAGAACACTGTTGAGAAATGACCAATCAGCAATGCATAATACAGTAAAAACTCGGTACTACGAACACTAAAATACGTACCAGAATTGATCTTTAGCACAGGTGGCAGCTTAATGCAGGGTGAAAGTCATGCAGAAAGCTCCTCAAGGAGCTTTCTGCGTGACATTCATCCTGCATTAAGCAGCCACCTGCTAACAAAGACGTAAGTTCTTCATTTACTTAAATTTCGGAGTATCGAGTTATTACTGTACTATGTTTGTGCAAGCAGTATGGGTCCAGCTGGTTACTATAAAAACTTAGACATTTGATTGAAACTTAGACTTCATTCTTCTTAACACTTTACTCCATAATCTATATGCACGCCTTTTAACGCCTCGGCAAACAGAGTAGACCCAGATTACACGACTTCTGTAGGACCAGTCTGATCAAGATCTACTCTGTTTGCGCAAGAAACGATATAGCTATATTTCTACAGTTTCTGCTATGGTCAAATATTCCTTTGTTCATATATAACTTCATAGGGTGTTCAGAGGTGCAATTAATGGTGCATATATGAATACAATACGTTTTTACTCCGGTAGAAACTGTAGAATCAGATCTATGAAATTCAATAAACAAACAGAGCAGACCCCGATCAGACCACAGGAGTCATCTAATCACGGTCTAATCTGTTCGCAAAGTGGTAATTTTTCTATTGTGTAAAGGGTTACGGTGAATATACATGTGTACCTACAAAGGACTCAACTATTCAAGGAATTTCGATTATCGTAAATTTGTATGTGCGCCTTTTATTGCTATAGAAATAAATAACTCAATTTCTATGTACAGTAAAATCTCTCAATAACGGTCACTAAATTACACCAAGTATATTGTGTTAAAGGCATGTGGTTGCTGAAAGCAAGGTGAAAGTAAAACAGAACGCTCCTATAGGGGCGTTCTGTTTTACTTTCGTTTTGCGTTAAGCAGCCACCTGCCCTAAATACCAGCTAATTAACTCAATTTAATGGCCGTTATAGAGAGGTTTTACTGTATTTATTTCGATATTAGTATACCTTTATTGGTGCAACAGATGTGTTTTCTTGTTCCGATGTCCTTGTCAATATATCATTAACATTGAATCGCATTTGCAAACAGCTTGTATCCATATGAGACGTCGAGTAATTCGACGTCCCATCTGGATCCAAGCTGTTTGACACCAGGTCAATAATTACCCAAACAGCTGAATTCGTCTTGATTTGGTTTGTTTCCAGCAAGTCAATGGTTTTACCCTTTATATACGGGACACGCATGAGTTGACAGGTGTAAACAGTGTAGGTCCAAATTAAAGAGTTCCTAAAGGAGTCCCCAAATCATGGTCGGCACGGTCGGTCATTCTAATTCGTCTAGCACGTTTAACCCTTTCCTCCATAGGCTATTTTTAGACTCAACCTTTTTGAAAGAATCTACCAAAACGGAGCATTTACAAGAGAAATATAAATTTTAGAATGATGTAGTTTGAAACCATTCTGATAAATAGAGCATTTGCTCCTATGGGAGCAAATGCTCTATTTATCACAATGGTTTCAAGAAGTGGTTATTACAGAGGCGTAGAAAGGCGTATTTATGGAGGAAAGGGTTAATACTTTCATACCGAGTGGAGTCTTTAGCTAAACACAGATGGACTGGTTTACTCTGAATATTCAGCTGGCCAATGGTTGAACAAGATGGCAATACATGTATGAGTTTATAGATCGAAATATCATCAGCCTCGAAGCATGAACACTGGCAACGGATGAAAACAAATCATGGTGGCAAATCTACGTCTAGGCTGTCAGGAAGTTTACAATGATTTAATGTCCCATTTTCCCATTTTCCCATTATTCCAGCCCTTTAAAAACATATTCTGTATATATATTTTCCAATTTTCAAGCACGTTTTGTTAAATTTACAGTTGGTACATGTATGTCAAAAATTAAATGTATTTCGTCATACATGTATTTGTATTGAAAAAATCTATGAAATTTTCAAACTAATCTAACTAAACAATGATCATTCCAATGAAAAACAAACACAAAAAAAACTGACAGTATGCATATATACAGTTGAACTTCGATATCTCGAACTTCAAGGGACAATGTAAATTACTTCGCGATAACAGATGTTCGAGTTATCCGATTACTGATGTGAATTAATTCTCAACAGCTTACTGCATATCTAAAGTAATGCTGAACTTTCAGCATTACTTTAGACCTGCATTAAGCTTTCACATGTGTTTCTAAATATGCATAGTGCTAATTTTAAAACAATTCTGTATTGTAAAGTTTGGAAGGGCCCGAACTTTGAATTATTCTGAAGTTCGAGTTATCCGGGTTCGAGATATTGAAGTTCATCTGTACTTGCAGGTGGTGAAATGTTTCCGTGTTTCAGTTCAGTAATTATATATGTACGGGACGCGATGCAGGTAACAAAACTTACTTAACCTATTCCCTGTAAAATATTCATTTAAGAAAGAATGACATCATGAATATTAATTAGCTGAATTTTAATACGTTGAAACTTTCAAGGAATGTTTAGGCTAAAATGTATTATCATATCTATATGTTTCCATAAGAAAACCGAGCAGACTCTGATCAGAGCTGTCTGATCCGGGTCTACTCTGTTTGCATAACCGTGAAAAGTGGCGTTTTCGTGAGGGGAATGGTTAATGTAATGAGCAGCTAAATGCAGGATGAAGGTCACGCAAAAAGTTCTTCTGGGAGCTTTCTACATTACTTTCACCTCGCATAAGCAGATAACTGCATTAAAGGTTCTCAATTATTCTTTACTAATAGTTCAGGTTGTCGAGGTTTTACTGCCCAATATAGCAATAGAGTAGACCCAGCTCAGAGGGCTTCTGTATGACCCATCTGATCTGAATCTACCCTGTCTGCTTATGGGGTGATATAGACCTCATTCTGCAGTTCCTTTAATGGCCGCAAAATCACGTGTTCATATACAATTATAAAAAACTTAGTTGATAAATATTCATGATGCCATTATTTCTTACATGAATATGCATAAAACAAAGGGTTAAAAGGTATTGGCATCTAGCTTTAGTATGACTTGGTATCCCTTAAGTTATGCAACTACAGTAAAACTCCTCCAACGCGATCACCAACACCACGTCTGATTCTGGTTGGTAAAAGCAGGTGGTGATAGAAGCTTTATGTAGTACTTTCGTTCTCCAATAAGTAACCACCTTCTCATATCTCTTCCGTTGGCATTAATCAAGTGGTCACTGGGGAGTAAGTGTTACTGTAATTTATAGCCTTAACTTTTCCGCCATTAATATTCATGTAAGAAAATGTGACGTCAGGAATATTAATTAGATTATTTGTATAATAAAACATAGACACGTGAACTTTTTCTGGGTCTACTCGTATGTGTGTAAAGGCGTAGAAAGGCGTATTTACGGAGTACAGGGATAAGGTACAAGTGTCTGTTGTCTGCTACGCTGTCGTCATATTCATGTACACAATACCTAAAAGTTCCTTTTGACGTTTAGCCTGCTGCGGGCGGATGAGTGATTACTTTTGCAAACAGTTTTGATCCAGATGAGACACCGGCGTCTCATCCGGTTTCAAACTGTTTGACGCCCTGATTGCATTTTAGTAGACAAATTGATTATAACTTGAATATTGAAAATATAGTAGCTGAACAAATATGTAAAACTAATTGGCTCAGCAGGCTAAAGTTAAACCAATTAATTTCCACGTTATAAATAGTTATAATAGGTAAAACCATCCAACTTATAATAGGTAAAACCATCCAACTTAATAGTTAAAAAAAACATCCAGTTTTCCATGGCTAATGGCGTCATGCAAAATAAATATGTCCTGGTGACAACCTTTGACACTGATTGGTACAGCGAACTGTGCAGATCATGATTAGATGGATCTTCAGGAGCCTTCTAATCTGGGTATACACTGTTTGCCGATGTCCCATGCATGGGATCACGGGTGCTTATGGTCCCGGACGAAACACCGGGTTGTTTTAAACCTCTTATCTGGATCTAAACTGCTTACAAAACTTATCACACTTCTAACCCATGTCATGGCTACAATAAACATAATGGGGGGTCGCAGCGTGTTGATGAATAAAATATACGTGCACTTCTTTGAACGCTTATATTTGTCACACGAAAGTCCTTTGTCAGATCTTTAAAAGCATTTAGTCTGCTGACGGCCTAATTAGCTCTCTGGTAAAGCGGCATTCTTCCATGTAGGAGGTCGGGAGTTCGAATCGCAGCGGAGGGTCATAATTTCAATGCTGCATTAGATGTAATACCTGGGTTACTAATCTTTTTGGTGCGTGAAACAAGTCACTATTGACCATTGCAAACAGTGTAGACCCAGATGAGAGGGCTCCTAGAGTATCGCTCTCATCAGGGTCTGCACTGTTTGTCGCGTTGCACTTTTCTTTCGAAATTCCTTTCGTGGCGGAAGACGAGTCACTATTGTCCTTTGCAAACAATGTTGACTCAATATAACAAATGGTGTAATGATTGAAAAAAATAATTGAGACAAAATGTTCTTGAATTATAGATATGAATATTAAAACAAATATTACGAGATATGTAAAAAATGAAAATTTACTATGAGTTTTTTTTTTAATAAACCCGATGGTGAACAATGAAAGTAAATTTAATTTCGACTGTTCAGAACTACCCAGGAATCCATAATAATACTCGCTAGAAATTGAACTTTGGACAGTTATGTTCAGTTATATTAAGATAATCATAAATAGAATATTTGAAAAAATAAATATAAAGAGTAATAGCATATGTCCGTACCTAAAATGATGTTACATAAAGCTGTTTAACATTTGTAAAATGTATACAGTAGAACGTGTCTTAAACAGTCATTCAGTTATGGAACACAGCAGTCTTAAAAAGCAGGCGGTTGCTTAATACGAGAAAAGATAATACAGAAAGCTACTCCTATAGGAGTTTTCTGCTTTACTTTTGACCTGCATTAAGCTACGTTCTGCCTGAACGACCTACAATTAAGCAGCAACTTTTACATCATGTTTCTACTGTAATACAGAATTCTACAGCTTTAAAGTTATGTTTCCTGTTATACATGTAATTATAACAAACCACATAATCTTCATACTACCGGTATTATAGATGTATGGAAGCTTAAATGGAACCCCCACCTTATATACAATAAAATGGCTAAAAACTTAAAGATTTATGTATCTTTAATATATTTAAGACAACGTTTTCTGTGTAGTTAAATAAAGAATACTATTTATTTGAACCGATTTTTTTAATCTAACATATGCGTAATATGTGTAGGCTAATGTTTTCTGTGCATTTACATGAATATTAATATGTATGCAAAGAAGTATTTATGAATTACAAATATGCAACAATACATATAGTTGTAAAAGGCAGATGGTTTATATTAAACAAAATATATTTATTTGTGATTTTTTAAGTTATAATTAATGTAAAGTACTGAAAATAACACATTGTATATTAACTAGAATAAAGTTCCTTTTACATACATGTACTACTTAAGTAAGTATTTACTATAACTATCCGTGTTCATGTGTAGAAATAGTCTAATTAATATTTATTACGGCATTATTTGAATATATTTCTTACATGAAAAAAGTCCAAATAATGTGCATGGTGTCATTATTTATTACATGATGATTCATGGAGTAAAGAGTTAATGCAGACTGAAAGTAATGCCAACAATTACTTAATGGCTATATTGCTGACTCTAGAGTTTTACGAAATATATCCCTTTGAAATCAGAGGGTTATGTTAAACAAATGTGGTCCCTTCCGAAAAAAAAATATAATTATTTTTTCATTTATTTCAAGAATAAAAATCGGTTCAAATAAATATTATTCTTTATTTAACTACACAGAAAACTTCATTCTCAATGTTGTTATACCTTCTGATCCTTCGAGAACATGAATATCAGTACTTCTTGTTCTGAAGATTGAATGCCGCTTAAAAGCACTGAAGATTGAATACCGCTTAAGCCGGTGTTAGGGGCGTGGGCAGTGTTGCACTTTCAATTACTGTTCATGAACAGACTCAATAAAACCGAGTCTGCAATTTTCTCTTTTTGTGTTGCAATTTTTGCTCTTGGGGGATTACCTCCCTTCAGAATTTATTATTTATATTCCAATGCTTAATATAAGACAGTCAAAATGTACATGGTATGTTATAATAATATAATATTAAGATAACTTTATCGTTTTAAAGCGATTTCATATCATATAACTGGTATATTTTACAGATATATTCTTTATATAAGGGGGTCCATTTATCCCATTCCCTCATATTGAAACAATTGCATTTGCTCTATTTATCACAATGGTTGCAAGCTACGCAATTCTAAAATGTTCCTTTTCTCTAGTTAATGCTCTTTTTCGATAGATTTTTTCAAAGAGGTTGTGTCTAAAAATAGCCTATGAGGTAATGAATTAAGCTTCCGTAATAAACAGATAAACATCAATTAAAAGAAAGTAATGTATAAAAAAGATAAAAGCTAAATTTATATGTGTCCGCTATTGATAATGGTATAAAACTTGGGAAGAATACTCGACGGAATCCTGATTCTTATATTTTTTACAACGCATGTTCAATAATGTAGATTTTAAATGCCAGCATATATATTTAATGTGTCCTAGCATATTACATTTCATTTACGCTAGTGAAGGGATTGGTCAACGTACCATGTACTCCCTGGTCGACATCCAAAACAAAAAAAACCCGCTTGAAATCGTCGGAAATCGTAACACACATTATGTACATATATTTCAGTATCTCATAACTCTGTTCTAGTTGAGATGTACTCCTCTGTGAACAGATAACAACTGCTCAAGTTTGGAGCCGCTTGATCTGGGTATATTCTCTTTGCAAAGGCGTAGAACTGCGTATTTATGGAGTAAAGGGTTAAGCATGTGCTTATTTCAGCAGTCAACGGTCTTGTCCAGAACGCAAAGTAAACCCAATTGACAGTCAAAACAGACCAGCAATGGTAATGCCTGTTGATTCCCACGTCCGTCTAAGAGGATCAGGCTTAAAGAGTTAAAAGGGATTTATAGTCACGATTAGTATTGTTGGGAATAAAAGACCCGTGACAGCAATAACACGTACACACTATTACACAATGATATTGCGAAAAAATGAAAACAATATACAAGTGTAACAATGATGATGATTATTTATAATAAAAACAACAATAGTAATAACACTAATAATGATAATAAAGTATTATTATTACTTTATCATTATCATTATTACTATAATAATAATAATTAGAATTACTATTATTACATGTATTTTTATTATTATTATTATTATTATTATTATTATTATTATTATTATTATTATTATATTATTATTATTATTATTATTATTATTATTATTATTATTATTATTATTATTATTATTATCATCATTATTATTATTATTATTATTGTCGTCGTTATTATTATTATTATTATTATTATTATTATTATTATTATTATCGTCACCATCATCATCAGCATCAGCATCATAATTATAGTTATGCTAACAATGATAAATATGATGTGGTTTTTAAAAAAAAAAAAAAAGTGTTTACGATACATTTGTACAACGCTCCGTATAATGTCATATCATACAATGTCTTCGGACTTGCTTTTACAAAATAAATACATGTAATAACAACACCGTGTTGTCTTGTCGAAAACGATATAATTATACGGTTTCTTGTTATTTTGTAGTAGATTTATTCTTATTTGTCTGTTTGAACAAAGATTTATTTTAATGGTCAAGTCAATAAGATAATTATATTTATTCCGCTGTATTAAATGAAGAAGCTCACATCAAGAAGACGAAGAAGGGAAAGGGGAGAAGACGATGTAAATAATGAAGAGAGTGTCCGGTCAGAAGGAGAAAACTTACAAACAACAAGACAATAAGAAAGAAAACAAATAAAAAGGAAAGAAAAAGAAGAAGACAGAACTAAGAATTGGTAAAACTAGCTGCACTCTGACGGCGATTTTGTTATTACAACAGCTTATAGCTAACATTAAACATGAAGCCATTGAATATCCATGTAATCAATTTAACCGTCCTGAATATTAATGTCATTTGTAGATGAATTTTCAAAATGGCGTATTAACAAAGAAAGTTTTTGCGATGGCAGAAATTGTAAAATCAGATTTATATTATTCGGTAAACAAACAGAGCAGACCCTGATCTGGGGGGGGGGGGTGTTTCTGTTTGCAAAAAAAACGTTAAACTTAAAAGGCGTATAGACATGTATATGGATCAAAGAATTATTAAAGCATATTACGTGTTATTGGGGTCTTTGAGGCAATTGGTATTAATGCGCACAACTTTACAGATAAAGCTAAACAAGCTATCAGCAATTTGCTTTTCTCGCATTAACCCTTTACTCCATAAATACGCCTTGGTACGCCTTTACAAACAGAGTAAACCCATATCAGACGGCTCCTAGAGGACCCGTCTGATCATGGTCTGTTCTGTTTGCTTATGATATAATAGAGATATGATTCTACAGTTTCTGCCATGGCCTAAATTCTTTTGTCTATGTTTTATTATAACAAATGAATCTAATTGATATCAATGAATATTCATGGAGTAAAGGGTTAAGCAGACACCTGATTTAGCGCTCGTTTGCTTAGCACATTATCTCCTAGTGACGCATTTTTGCGCATCTATAAAAGTAAATTTATGAACCATTGTGATAAATAGAGCATTTGCTCCTATAGGAGCAAATACTCTATTTATCACAATGGTTTCAAACTACAATTTTTTTTTGTTCCTTTCCTCTAGTTAATGCTCCTTTTCGGTAGATACATTCAAAGAGGTTGTGTCTAAAAATAGCCTATGAGGTAATGAGTTAACTCTATACTCCGTATATACGTTTTGTCACGTCCTTGCAAACAAAGTAGACCTATATGAGCCATCTGTTCATGGTCTGCTCTGCTCGCTAATGAATAATATAGATCTGATTATGCAGTGTCTATATTCATATGCCATTATAAAAGAAATCAGTAAATTAATATTCATGATGTCAATATTTCTAACATGATAAATCATGTAGTAAATGTAATCATTTACTTCATGTTAGAAATATTGACAAGTAAATGATCGCTTAGACTAGATGTTATAACATAATATTTCAGTGCAGGAAAGGAGTCACTACTGTCCCGTGCAAACAGCGTAGATTCCTAGAAGAGCCTTCTCATCAGTGTCTACACTGCTTGTCATGTTAAACTTTTCTCTAAAAAATCCCTGAATATTTATGGTAATCTTAATCTGTTTTAATTTTGGAATAATCTTCTTGACAATTCAGAGTTGAAAGGATCAAAAAGATTCTATAAATACTCACATAATGTACAGTGTTCCCGGTATTCCAAAACTGGAATTGAACTGTTGCTTAACCACTAATCCAAGTGTGTCTTACAGCCATCTATCGACTGTGTTATTTCTCACACTAACTTCGCTCAAACAACAATGCAAACTGCACCTCGAACAACCGAGACTTTAATCACTGAAACAACTTTCATTGATAAAGTGAAATAGCGCATAGCGAGCAGGCTCACGTTCGCGTGAGATCGGCAATTCCGAAACAAGCGAAACGTGACGAAGTGAAACGGGATTTAAACATTGTGGAACAAAATGTCAAGTCATTTCATACAAGGTCTGGCGCGAAATGAACGTGACGGGATCTCTTGGCTGCTCGTGAGTAATGCAATAAGGAAAGTGAAGGTCACTCAAGCAAGGCGAGACACTTTGAACTTTGGTATTATTTTTACAATGTCATATCATAATCAAAATATACAATATCACGCCCTGTCATGTTGTACAGTATACGAGTACTTATATCGGAATTTAAACACAGGAAAGCCTCGTTAATCCAGAAGTTTTAGTGAAGAAGAACTGAGAACATTTTAGACAGGTGTCTGCTTAACTCTATTATATTGATGTAAGAAATAATTACATCATGAATATTGATTAGATTTTTTATCACAGCACATGAACACACAATTTTGACCATGGAAGAAAATGTAGAATCATATCTATATTATTTCTTAAGCAAACAAAGTAGACCCATATAAAGACGGCTCCTATAGGAGCCGTCTGATCTGGGTCTACTCTGTTTGCAAAATCGTAGAAAGGCGTATGTATGTAGTAAAGTTTAATCCTGGGTGAGAAAGTTTGTTGAAATCTCCCATTTGGAGCTATCAACATGACTTTAACCCTGCACTATGCAGCCACCTGCCTAAAACGATCTTAAGTCTTCTTTACTAAAATTCCGAATAAGCGAGGCTTTCCTTTATACATGCATACTGTCCGACACGTTTATGTTTTGAGATAAAAACTATTCCAGTTCGGCATGTTAACCCTTCTACTACTGATCGTGGGTTGACTGTCATTTGCAAAAGCTAGGATCAAAATGAGACGTCGAGTAACGCCGAGTAACGCCGAGAGACGCCGAGAGACGCCGAGAGACGCCGAGAGACGCCGCGTCTGAGACGAAGTTGTATGACATTGGGGAAATAGTTACTAAGAAGATTGAACGCTTCGGAATTAAGTAAATTTACAGCTGATCATAAAGTTAGCGGACAAGGTTAAAAAAGAACTCCAGGTGACAAGTTATGTGTAATTTGATCACATAAGCAGTAATAGCCAATATTTGACCTTGTTTTAATTGTTGTTTCTCCAATAACAAAGCGGCTTGCATATGACTTTAATTTCTGAAGAAAAATAGAAGACATGTTAGTATGAGCATTGGAACAGGCGGTTGTTTTCTGTAAGTGCGACTTTTAATACACGCGCAACAAGATAACCCTTCCCCTTTGAATATTCATGTAAGAAATAATGACATCATGGATATTTGTAAACTGTTATTTTTATATTGACATCTGTACAGATGTTTTTTGTATTGGTAGAAACTGTAGAACCAGTTCTATACCATGCCCTAAGCTAACAGAGCAGACCCTGATTAGACGACTCATGTCGGAACTGTCTGATCTGGTCGTACTCTGTTTGCAAGGACGCGAAACTGCGTGTATACATGTATGAAGTAGAGGCTTAAAATTAATCTATTTAAATTTTAATAACATTAGTTAAGGTGTCAAACACGTTGTATTATTTCCACGCTTACAATACTCACTTGACTGATGTGTTATGATGTGGGATTAAACTAAGTATAAGTACTATTAGCCCACTGGTCTGCAAAACGTGTCGTCTGCAAATACGTGTCGTCTGCAAATACGTGCCGTCTGCAAATACGTGTCGTCTGCTGCAATGTTCATGGCAGATGGGTTTGCCAAATTCTCTCGTTTAACGAACAAACACTCACAGTCTCAAAACGTTTGGATCCTGATAAAACACCGACTGTCCCGGTATTTGATCTGGATCAATACTGTTTGCAATATAATATAATATACAATATAATATAATATACAATATAATATATAATATAATATACAATATAATATAATATACAATATAATATAGTACATGTATAATATACAATATAATATAGTATAATATTACGATTTCATTGCAAATCGTTAATTCGAAAATAGAGTTGTAATTTGTATGTTTAAATATACATAGTATGAGTTTGACTAAATAAATGAGGGAATTCGAGGATTTCTTATTTTTAAATAGGGGACAACGTAGAAGCAACCTCTAAGTGTCACTTTGCTTACAGCACAGACCACAAAGACAGGAAGAAATCAATAAAGGACACAGTAGGTAAGGGAACAGATCTGCGACAGAAGAGAAGGAAGAATGATTACAGAGGTAGAAATGAAGAATATTACAGAGGTAGAAATGAAGAATGATTACAGAGGTAGAAATGAAGCATGATTATAGAGGTAGAAATGAGGAAGGATTACGGGTGTAGAAATGAAGAATGATTATATAGGTGGAAATGGTGAAGGATTACAGGTGTATAAATGAAGAATTACAGAAAAATAAAGAAGAATTACATACTTATGTTGAAATGAAAATGGATTACTACAGAGGAAGAAATGAAGAATGATTACAGATATGGAAATCAAGAATGATAACAGAGGTATAAATGAGGAATGATAACAGATGGAAATGAAGAATGATTACAGAGGGAGACATGGAGACAGATTAAAGAGGTAGACTAAAAGAAGGATTATATATAGAGGTAGAAATGGAGAAAGAATGATTACATGGGTTAAACAATGATAAACAGGATTACATGGGTGGAAATAAAGGCAAAATGGATCCAATAGAAGAAAAACTAAAAGAATGAATATATCTAATACTCTACCACTCGCCCGGAATGTTTGTTCTTCAATTAAAACTCGTCTCAGCAAAACTATATCAGGTCCTAAAGACTGCTGTTTTTATAACGTAAATATGACCTAGTTTATATATTTCGACCTAGTTAAATTTCCTGTTATCAACATCACACGTTCAAATCTTCAATAGGCAATACGCCTTACACACGACCAGGTAATAAATTTAAATAATTTTCATTGATAAAAGTGAACATCATACAAACAGCGTCACGTTCGCACGAGATCGGCTATTTCCGCTGACCAACGGACCATGACGAAAGAAACGTGAATTAGGCAAAGTGTCAAGTCATTTTCTACTACATTTGGTGTGTCATATGCGTGACGGCAATCCGATTTGGGGCTTGCATTCCGCGAAAAACAATGTGAAGGTCAACCTTGCAAACTGGGGCACTCTGATCTAGGACTCAATATCATAACCAAACACAGTTTATCAGTTTATGTCTGTAAATCATGTCAAAGTTTCCTTAACTCTTTCGCTACCAAATGTTTTCGTCTGCAAATTTTGTCGTCTGCTACAAATTTCATTTCGTTTTATTTTCTCCCCCTTTATTTACAAAACATTGCCTCAATAACAAGCAGTTTGGATCCTGATGAGATGCCGAGTTACTCGGCGTCTCATCTGGATTCAAACTGTTTGCATCGGTAATCACAAATGCAACATTGGCAAAGAAAGGGTGAATATTTTGATTGCTATGGGTGACATTGTAATAAGGAACATGTATACACACATGTGGGATCCAAAATTAGACGCCGAGCAGCTACACGCCACAGTAGGATCCAAACTCTTTTAAAAACATTAACCTTCAAAGTTGGTTTCGAACAGAAATTGTAGAAATCGAGTTTTTAAAAACGACTGCCGGCATTTTTGCAGAGGACAATTTGCTATCGCACAAACAGTTAATGTGAAATGTCACCGACCACTTAACCCTTTCCCTGTTAAATATTTATGTAAGAAATAATGACAGTATGGATATTTATTAGCTGAATTATTATAACAGCATGTATACACTTAATATTTTAGTATTGATATAAACTGTAGAGGCAGATCTATTATACTTCCATAAGCGCACAGAGTAGACCCTGATCAGATGGTTCCTACACGTTTGCGGTTTACCCTGTTTGCAAAAGCATAGAAAGGGGTATTGATACCGTAACAGGTGAAAATGGGGTTAACTGTGTTATTGCCTGTAGTGGGTGTTCTGCTTAGTTTCACAGACCTACGATAACACATGTTATCAAGTTATCATAGGTCTTTGTTAGTTTCGTCTCTAGTTGAAATCATAGATCATTTATTCAATACAAAGGTCATAGGCCAACAGTACAGGAATATCGAACTAAAACAACGTTGTATGTGCATTATTCTCCGGGGTAGCGTTTTACTAAACTACTTACGCTAGCGTAACCTGAATATTGCGTAAGTACTAGCGTAAGTTTCAAGTTTGCGTTTTACTAACACTTGCGTAGCTACTCTCAAGCGTAAGTATTAGTGTAAAGTTACGAACGTGAAAAGAAGACGTGTCTATCTTCTCCATTGTAAGTACGAATGCAGACGATTGTTTACATTAGTGACAGGTGCCCGCGAGATTCTCAAGAAACAACCTCCTTTTGAAGAGTTACACAATATCCTTATGTACGCAAGTCCGACGATTCACGCTAGTTTAGTAAAACGGTCTTACGTAAATCGTAAATATGAACGGTAGCTGAAACTTACGCAAATATTTACGAATTGTTAGTAAAACGTTACCAGGGTAAAATGTCTAAACACGGGACGGTTCCATATAAAACTAGTACAAACCGGACGTTAAATTTAGTATAAATATCGGTCATGGAGACAGGTGGCAGCTTAATACAGCTTTCTGTACGACTTTCACCCTGCATTAAGCAGCAACCTGTCTAAAGTATCTAAATTCTCCTCTACTAGAATTCCGGTTTAGAGGGTTTTACTGTACTAACTAGTATGTATATATACACCAGTCTTGTAGAGTGTTTCACTGCTGATTGCATTAGTGTCTAAACACTATCAGAGTGGCAAACAGTTACTCGGCGTCTCATCTGGATCCAAACTGTTTGGAAAGGCAGTATTGACTCTACCAACAGCAGATTAAAGGTTTATTGCACCACTCAAGGCCGTGCGAAATTAATTTTTACGCCATGAATACTTTCTACGCCTTTGCAAACAAAGTAGACACCTGTAGGAACCGTCTGATCAGGGTCTGCTCTGTTTGCTTATGCCACGATATAAATCTGATTTAACAGTTTTTGCAAAAGCAAAAAAGTCATGTGTTCATGTGCCATTATAAAATTATTCTAATTAACCCTTTTACCGCCGATGTCGCATAAATGCACCACGACAAATAGTACAGTTCCAGATCAAGCCGCCTTTCCAAGGCGGCGTCTGATCAGGGAGACTACACTTTTTGTCTCATTCTCGATTCCTATATATATGCTTTAATCCTTTGAAATTTGTATTGATTTATCTCATTTCCTTATTGTACCGAATGATTTACCAAAATTTGGATTGCAGAAGATAATTAGAAATTTGGCACCGAAAGGATTAATACTCATCATGTCATTATTTCTTACACGAATATCCATGGAGTAACGGGCTAAACCAGTAGAGGCCCTACGGTACGGTAACAAAACAAACCGCCAACGTCGAGGCTGGCGGGTTTAACCACTCTGACTGCACTATGAAAAGGCAGGAATGAGCCACCATACAAACGTGGTGTTTGGGTAAACGGGCACTACATATACACGACTAGGGCACTAAACGGTCGACTTACTCTTAATATAGGGCTATATATTTAATGGTTATTTTATGATGGGTTCTTATTTCATTCGCTATCAATGGCGATGATGTTGCATTTTTTTCATAACCTTGTGTCATGCAAATTTTATCTTTAATCGACAAAATCAGATTTGACTTTTTTTCATTTATACATGTAACCATTCCAAGAAATAATACATGAATTGCCTTTTCTATACGTGTAATAGACATGTACATGTACCTATTTTAGCTTGTTGAAAAGAAACAACGACTGTGACTAAACCCTTACTACATATAAACGCCTTTTCAATCATTTGTAAACAGAGTAGGCCCAGATCAGACAACCCCCTGTGATCAGGGTTTGCTCTGTTTGCTTATGGTATAATATAGATATGGTTCTACAGTTTCTGCCAGATAAAAATGTCAAGTGTTTAAGTGCCATTATAAAAATATTCTAATTACTATTAATTGTGCCATTATTTCTTAACCCTTTCAAAGCTGCTTTTTTCATGTACTATTCCAAAATTTTATTACAGAAGAAAGCGACATTGTATACACTGAGACATCTCAAATAAGCTCCTCTTTAGCGACCACTCAATCAATAAACATTGGTGACCTTAAAAGCAGGTGACTCCTCAATGCAAGGCGAAGGAAATGTGGAAAATTACAGTAAAACCTCTCTACAACGGCCACTGAATTACATCAATTATTTTGTGTTAAAGATAGGTGGCTACTTAGATACCAACCAACTAACACAATTTAGTGACCGTTATAGAGAGGGTTTACTGTACGAGCTTTCTGCATAACTGTGGTGTTTCATTAACCATTTCCCTCATAGAAACGACTTTTCACACATTTAGCAAACAGAGAAAACCCAGATCAGACAGTTACTACAGGAGCTGTCTGATCAGGGTCTGGTCTGTTTGTTCATTGAATTCTATAGATTATACAATACAGTTTCCACTATGGTGAAAACACCCCTTTCCTAAGTTCTATTCTATTGATTCTGCACATGAATGTTAATGAAGTGATAAAAAACCTTCAATAATTGTTAACCCTTTCCCTCATAGTGACGCCTTTCTACATCTCTGTAATAGCCATTTCTTGAAACCATTGTGATAAATAGAGCATTTGCTCCTATAGGAGCAAATGCCCTATTTCTCACAATGGTTTCAAACTACAAAATTCTAAACTTTTCCTTTTCTCTAGTTAATGCTCATTTTTTGTAGATTTATTCCAAGAGGTTGGATATAAAAAATAGTCTAATTGTCGCATTAGAGAGACTTTTTTACATACTAAACATTACTCGGATCATATTTTACTATCCTAATCCCTTTCATACTAAAGATCGCACAGAATTATGATAAGTTCTAATTTTGGCTGTCCGAAGCTGAGTGTGTGATCATTTTGGTTGTCCGAAGTTAGCTTTAATTGCAATACACTTGAATGTGTGATAGTAATTTCGGTTGTCGTAAGTTAGCTTTAATTGTAATTCACTAGAATGTATGCCAAGTTCGGTTGTCAGACTAGTAGCTTTTATACATGTATAATAAATAATGTCTAACGATAGTTGCGGTCGTACTATATTTGTAAAGACGAGCCCGGATCAAGACTTGGAGTTTTAAAACATCCCAATATTGGGTTGTACTGTAAAACCTCTCTTAAACGGCCATCAAAATGAGGTATATTTCGTATTTGATAATAAGTATAGAATATAGTAGAACCTGTCTTAAGCGACCGTTAATCTGTCTTAAGCGACCGTTAATTCACTGAATATAGGAGCCTTAAAAGCAGGTGGTTACTTACCAACCCATAATTAGATCTCTTTTTGATGACCGCTTAAGGCAGGTTAGGTTATGCTGTATACTATTTGCGTCTTAAGGCGGGTGGCAGCTTAACCTTTAGGCCGCTAGTAGCTACCTGACATACACTTGCAAACAGTTTCAATCAAGATGAGACGTCGAGTAACTCGGCGTCTCTACAAGATCCACGCTCTTTGACACCCGGTCATTAGTATTTTTTTCAAAAGCTTGACTACATATATTTCCTATTCAGTCAAGCTTTTGAAAACACACTATCGACCGGGTGTCAAACAGCATGGATCCTGGTATTAGATGCCGAGTTACTCTCGACGTCTCATCTGGATCCAGCTGTTTGCAAGTGAACAGAAAGTACAATTGAATCCCTCTAAACCAGAATTCTAGTAGTGAAAACTTTAGATACTTTTAGGCAGGTGGCTGCTTAATGCAGGGTGAAAGTCATGCAGAAAGCTCCCACAGGAGCTTTCTGAATGACTTTCATCCTGCATTAAGCTGTCACCTGTCTCCAAGACAGATTTTATACTAAATTTAACGTCCGGTTAGAGAGGTTGTACTATATATGTAGTCAGACTGAACTTTAACCCTTTGCTTGCTGAATTTTAAAATACATTTCTCCTTCTTTACCCATGCCTTGTTGTATAATTACATATATCTTCACTGTGTACAAGTATGTCGCTGTGCAATCACTGCTGTGGAGTGCACTGGTTGCACAATCATGTTGTAAATAGTGCAGACCCTGATGAGACAGCTCCTGCAGGAGCTGTCTCATCTGGGTCTTCACTATTTACAGGTAGGTATATTAACGTGAACAGCAAGCGAAGGGTTAAAGAGACGTTTTTACAGCGAGGAAACGGTCAGTTTATTTTCAAGGCACCTATGTTTAATCAATACGTGGTCGCTTAAAACAGGTTTTACTTTATTCCTATAGTCTGGTATCATTGTCTGATCTGATTAACATTAGTAAATACATTTTTAAACTGGGTGGATTATTGTGTTATATGTACATGTATTATTATTTAATGTAACTCTCACGGGTAGATATTTGTTTGAGCTGGGTGTCGTGAAGGTTGAAAGAATTGTGGTTTCCGTTGAGCATTCCGTAATTTTATGCTTCAATTCATTTTGTATAAGTCTATTATTCTATTAACTTACCGATCAAGCATAAACAATCATGTTTTTAATGTTGGTCGACCTCTGTGGTAAACCTCTGTGGCAAACGGGCGAATATTATATTGTGTGAGAATATAATAACCAATACAGTAGAACGACCATTAAATAACCACATTCTTTTAAAACAAGCGGTTGCTTAAAGCAGGACAATGGAAATTCAAAAAGCTCCCATAGGAACTTTTTGCATAAATTACGCCCTGCATTAAGCTACAACATGCCTCAATGACACAGTCATTAGATTTCTTTTGGATGGCCGCTATCGAGAGGTCCTGCATTAAGCCTCAACGTGTCTCTACAAACCAGTAAGTGTATCTCTTTTTCAGATGGTCGCTATAGAGAGCCCATGTACCAGCATATCTCTATGAACCAGTATGTATAGAGAGCCCATGTACCAGCATATCTCTATGAACCAGTATGTATAGAGAGCCCATGTACCAGCATATCTCTATGAACCAGTATGTATAGAGAGCCCATGTACCAGCATATCTCTATGAACCAGTATGTATAGAGAGCCCATGTACCAGCATATCTCTATGAACCAGTATGTATAGAGAGCCCATGTACCAGCATATCTCTATGAACCAGTATGTTGACCATGTACCAGCATATCTCTATGAACCAGTATGTTGACCATGTACCAGCATATCCAGCATATCTCTATGAACCAGTATGTTGACCATGTACCAGCATATCTCTATGAACCAGTATGTTGAGCCCATGTACCAGCATGTCTCTATGAACCAGTATGTATAGAGAGCCCATGTACCAGCATATCTCTATGAACCAGTATGTATAGAGAGCCCATGTACCAGCATATCTCTATGAACCAGTATGTATAGAGAGCCCATGTACCAGCATATCTCTATGAACCAGTATGTATAGAGAGCCCATGTACCAGCACATCTCTATGAACCAGTATGTTGAGCCCATGTACCAGCATATCTCTATTAACCAGTATGTATAGAGAGCCCATGTACCAGCATATCTCTATGAACCAGTATGTATAGAGAGCCCATGTACCAGCATATCTCTATGAACCAGTATGTTGAGCCCATGTACCAGCATATCTCTATGAACCAGTATGTATAGAGAGCCCATGTACCAGCATATCTCTATGAACCAGTATGTATAGAGAGCCCATGTACCAGCATATCTCTATGAACCAGTATGTTGAGCCCATGTACCAGCATATCTCTATGAACCAGTATGTATAGAGAGCCCATGTACCAGCATATCTCTATGAACCAGTATGTATAGAGAGCCCATGTACCAGCATATCTCTATGAACCAGTATTTTGACCATTTTGAGAAGTCGCTATAGAAGAGAAATAACATTCATTAGATCTCTTCTGAATGGTCCATTTAAAGAACTCCTGAATTAAGCTATACCGTGACTCTATGACCCAGTTATTAGATCTGTTTTAATGGTCTATTTAGAGAGGTCATGTATTAAGCTTACCCTTGTCTCTACGACCCAGTAATTAGGCCTCTTTTGAACAGTCGCTATACAGCGGGTTTGCGTATTACAGTAAAACCCCGCTAATGCGACCACCTAAAACAGGTATAATTCTGGGTGCTAGATGCAGGCAGTAGCGTAATGCAGGACAAATCATTACTTTTGTCCTGCATTAAGCAACCACCTGCTTATAAAGACACCCATGTTTATGCATTAAGTGGTCGCATTAGAGGGGTTATACTGTATGTTACTGCATATTGTATCTGCAAACAAACTGTTGTTTTGAAGACACTTTTTCTAATGAAATCTCACCAGGATCTAAACTGACGGCTGCTCGCCAATAGCTTCTATATACAGTAAAAACCCTCTAAATCGGAATTCTAGAAGAGAGGAATTTAGATACTTTAAGGCAGGTGGCTACTTAATGCAGGATGAATGTAATACAGAAAGATTCAAGAGGAACTTTTTGCATGACTTTCACCCTGCATTAGGCTTCCACTAGTCCTGTCTCCAAGACTGATATTTATACTAAATTTACGTCTGGTTTAGAAGAGTTTAACTGTAATTTATGTTATTATAACTAAGCGCCAATTTCAACCTACAGTAAAACCTCTCTATAACGGCCACTTAATTGTGTTAATTAGTTGGTATTTTTGGCAGGTGCTATGGGAGCGTTCTGTTTTACTTTCACCTTGCTTTAAGCAGCCACCTGCCTTTAACACAAAATAATTGATGTAATTTAGTGGCCGTTATAGAGAGGTTTTACTGTATACCATGCCAAGTGCGACCTACTTACATTTGCAAACAGTTTTGATCCAGATGAGGAACCGACCTAACTCGACACGACCTGGTTGGCATTTGTAAGCAGAGTTGATCCGGACGAGACACCGACCTATATCGAAATATCATGAAGACCCAAGCTGTTTGAAACTCGAACAATAAGTTCCCAAAAGCTTGAACGAATAGGAAGAACGTACATATTCAGGAGATCAGTGTTTTTGCAGACTTCATGTTTTTCGACAGGATAGGATTAACAAAGGAATAAGGATTAACACGAGTTCACTAAGTGCATTCTCGCTATATGAGAGTGCATATGTACCGAAAGAGTGCCAACCTATCAAGGACATTCCGAGATGTATGTGCGCGAAACTGCATTATTTGAGTACAGTAAAACCCCACTAATGCGACCAACTAATAGAGGTATACTTCTGGATGCTAGATGCAGGTGGTAGCTTCATGCAGGACAAAAGTAATGCAGAAAGCTCCTAGAGGAACTTTCTGCATTACTTTTGTCCTGCATGAAGCAACCACTTGTTTATAAAGATGCTCATGTTTATTCATTAAGTGGTCGCATTAGAGGGGTTCTATTGTATTTATAAAACATTTGTCTTCTAAACTTGCCACTTGATGTGTTTTTTTCACTTCTGTTAAAATCACTTTCCGCTCAGCTGCATGTAATGGTTAATTGTTTTAACCATTTCCCTGTTTAGTATTTAATAAAGATTTTGTGACCACGTGAATATCTATTTCTAGCAAATGTAAAATAGAACACAAATATATTGAAATTTGCCGTGGTAGAAATATTTGTATCATATCTACAAGATTCCATCAGCAAACAGGATAGATCCAGATCAAACAACTTCAACAGGAGCTGCTTGATCTGGGTCTACTCTGTTTGTAAAGGAGGTGTAAAAGGGTGTTACTGTCAGTGAAAGGGTTAAAAAAAGTGTTGGCTGTTTCGAGTATTTCTTTATCTGGTGAGTTATATGAGTTATATTCAAATACTATTGTTTTCTTTAAAAAGAAAGAAAGAAATTAAACCTACTACAAAAATAAAATACAGTAAAACCTCTCTATAACGTCCACTAAATTACATAAATTATTTTGTGTTAAAGGCAGGTGGCTGCTTAAAGCAAGGTGAAAGTAAAACAGAACGCTCCCTGTTTTACTTTCACCTTGCTTTAAGCAGCCACCTGCCCAACATACCAACTAATTAACACACTTTAGTGGCCGTTATAGAGAGGTTTTGCTGTATAGTTATCCCATTTTGTATATAATATGCAAACAATGTAGACTCAGGCGAGATGGTCCCTTGTCTTGTGATCAGGGTCTTCATTGTTTGTTTGTCCATTTATTTCCTAGCGGTCGCATCATCAAAACAAATCTGCACCACAGGGAAGTGCCACAAGCTGATCTGATTAAAGTCACGGCACTGCACCACAGGGGCGTGTCACGATCTGATCTGATTTAAGTCCCGTGTATGCACCAGAGGGGCTTGACACGAGTTGATCTGACTAAAGTCACGCGACTGCAATGCACCACAGGGGCGTGACACGAGCTGATCTGACTAAAGTCACGTCACGGCACTGCATCACAGGGGCGTGTCACGAGCTGATCTGACTTAAGTCCCGTGTCTGCACCAGAGGGGCTTGATACGAGTTGATCTTACTAAAGTCACGTGACTGCACTGCACCACAGGGGCGTGACACGAGCTGGCATGACTTAAGGCATGTGCCTGCCCTGCAGCGGTGTGGCACGAGACATTACACTTCCAACGAAAACAATGATATTGAATAAAAGCAAATTACCATGCTCAACAACAATAATAAGGTTCACGAAACGTTATCAAGGCGGACGAAAACTACATTTATCACAATGATATTTATGACATCGTCGGATTGTTGTTTGTTGTAGCTTCAAACACAGATAATAAAGTGAAGACTTGTCTGATAATTTGACTATAAATATCTCATGTGCTTTAAAGTCATCCTATACCCTGACAGAGCTGAAAAACTGATCGGACCCTGACCAAATGTCGAATTGCTCGTCCAATCGCCTGGGTCCAAGCTGACCGGGTCATATTTGCATTACGAATGTCAAATGCTATGCAACTGAAATGTCTTGATTTGTACTTAATCAGTTTTATTATTCTTACAGTTTATATGATACAATAAGACCCCTCCAAACTGGACGTTCAATTTAGTATAACTATCGGTCTTGGAGACAGGTGGCGGCTTAATGTAGGATGAAAGTCAAGCAGAAAGCTCCTCTAAGCAGCCACCTGCCTTAATGTACTTAAATTATTATCTACTAGAATTCCAGTATAGAGGGGTTTTACTGTACAGTACAAACCCGATCAGGTTTTGTTCTCACACTAGCTTACCAATATCCGGGATATGTCGAATCTTAACACATTGCCCCTCCCTAATTACGCATTTTTGCGCCTCTATAAAATTCATATTGTGAAACCATTGTGATAAATAGAGCATTTGCTCCTATAGGAGCAAATGCTCTATTTATCACAATGGTTTCAAACTACAAAATTCTAAAAAAAATCCTTTTCTCTAGTTAATGTCCATTTTCGGTAGCTTGATTAAAAACGGTTGGGTCTAAAAATAGCCTAGGAGAGAATGAGTGAAATGACTCAACTGAACAGGATCTAGGTAGATGGCACCTGATAATGAACAGAACAGAACATAGCAAGTACAAATGTGTTCTCAAACATAAAGTAACCTTAGCCTATAGCAGCAACATTGTATCCATTCTGAAAATCACACCTTATAACTGTGACAACCAACTGCACGTAAATGTGACAACCAACTGCACGTAAAATTTCCAAGTCATTTGACCTTGACCTTGGACTTGCGGGCAGCATGGGTGGGGTGCCAAATGATAGCAAAGATGGTGATTAATGTGTATGTTAAGTTTTATGTGTATAAGTGTAGAAATTACTGACATATAACACATTATAGCAAAGGGTGACGCACGGACGGACGGACAGACATACGGACGGACAGGTGCAAAACATAATGCCCCTGACTGTCGCTACGGGGGAATAAAAACAACATGTGATCCTTTATCATTATAGAATAAAACGTTAATGAATTTAATTATATGATGACATTATTTCTTACATATTAATTAGGTAAAATATTTATATCAGAATATCATTCAGAATTGAACAGAACACTGTATCGGTGTTATAATATACATTAATTATTTCGAAGACTTGCGTTGTAGACTATCTAACAAGGAGCGAATTGGCAACGAAAGAGTTAACAAGAGATGTTTGTAAAACATGTATACCCCCCAGACCCCCTGACCTTTGATCTAGTGACCTCAACTATAGAGGTCATCTAGTGGTCATGACTAATCACCACAGGAACTTTGAAGATCCTAAGCCAAACCACTGATCATTTATTGATCTGAAAACATTTCACAAGTTAAGGTCATTGACCTTTTACCTAGTGACCTCAACAACTATAGGGGTCATCTAGTGGTCACGACCAACTACCACAGCAAGTTTGAAGATCCCGAACCAAACCATTGAGCAGTTATTAATTGGAAACCATTTCATCAGTTAAGGTCATGATGACCTTGACCTTTGACCTAGTGACCGGGGTCATCTAGTTGTCATGACCAACCGCCTAAGCAAATTTGAAGATCCTAAGCCAAACCCTTGAGCAGTTATTGATTGGAAACCATTTCACCAGTTAAGGTCATGGTGACCTTGACCTTTGACCTAGTGACCTCAAAAACAATAGGGGTCATCTAGTGGTCATGTCCAACCACCACAGCAAGGTTGAAGACCCTAAGCCAAACCATGAGCAGTTATTGATCGCAAACCATTTCACCAGTTAAGGTCATGGTAACCTTGACCTTTGACCTAGTGATCTCAAAAACAATAGGACTCATCTAGTGGTCATGACCAACCACCACAGCAAGTTTGAAGACCCTAAGCTAAACCCTTGAGCAGTTATTGATCGCAAACCATTTAACCAGTTAAGGTCATGGTGACCTTGACCTTTGACCTAGTGACCTCAAAAATAACGGGGCTCATCTAGTTGTCATGACCAATCACTCAGGCAAATTTGAAGATCCTAAGCCAAACCCTTGAGCTGTTATTGATCTGAAACCATTTTACCAGTTAAGGTCACGGTGACCTTGAGCTTTGACCTAGTGACCTAAAAAACAATAGGGATCATCCAATGGTCATGACCAACTACCACAGCAAGTTTGAAGATTCTAAGCTAAACGCTTGAGCAGTTATTGATCGGAAACCATTTAACCAGTTATGGTCATGGTGACCTTGACCTTTGACCTAGTGACCTCAAAAACAACGGGGCTCATCTAGTTGTCATGACCAATCACTCAGGCAAATTTGAAGATCCTAAGCCAAACCCTTGAGTGGTTATTGATCTGAAACCATTTTACCAGTTAAGGTCACGGTGACCTTGAGCTTTGACCTAGTGACCTAAAAAACAATAGGGGTCATCCAATGGTCATGACCAACTACCACAGCAAGTTTGAAGATTCTAAGCTAAACGCTTGAGCAGTTATTGATCGGAAACCATTTAACCAGTTATGGTCATGGTGACCTTGACCTTTGACCTAGTGACCTCAAAAACAATAGGGGTCATCTAGTCGTCATAACCAATCACCACATCAAGTTTGAAGATCCCAAGCCAAACCCTTGAGCAGTTATTGATCGGAAACATTTTCACCATTTTAGGTCATTGTGACCTTGACCAACCACCACAGCAAGTTTGAAGATTCTATGCCAAGTCGTTTATGAGTTATCATTCGGAAACCATCGATCTACCGACCGACCGACCGACCGACCGACCGACAGACCGACAGACCGACCGACATGTCCAAAGCAATATACCCCCATTTTTTCAAAAGGGGGGTATAAAAAGTCCAATACAACTGACATAGACATCAGATTTGTAATGTCTTATAGATATTGAGTGTGATCCACATCCCGCTATTCGCGACCTGGCTCGCATTTTCAAATAGTTTCATTCTAGATGAGACGCCGAGTAGCTCTAAGTGCACTATTCTTGAGTGTCGAGTTCGAGCTTTTGTTGCATATACAGTAGAACATGCCTTAAGCGGCCATCAAAAAGAGGTCTAGTTATGGGTATGTAAATCAGGTGGATACTTAATGCAGACCGAAAGTATTGCAGAAATATCCTATAGGAGCTTTCAGCATTACGTTTGCCCTGCAATTAGCAACCACCTGCTTTTTAATACTCATATATTCAATAAATAATTGCAACATGTCGGAACATATACATGTAGGATGTTCTGTATTTTCTACTTGGTTACCTTGCGATTGAGATTGGTGCAACAGATGGTGAGGAATAATTCAAGTCCACTGCTTTGAATGCATTTCGATTGCTAACTAAACAATAGCAGTATGGTAATGAATGGCTATATATATATACAGTAGAACCCGTCTTAAGCGACCATCAAGAAGATGTCTAATTATGGATCTGTAAGGCAGGTGGTAGCTCCTCAGGGAACTTTCTTTATTATTTTTTCCCTGCATTAAGCAACCGCCTTCTTTTTTATACGTATATACTCAATAATTGAATGGCCGCTTAACCCTTCTCTTGCTGAATTTTAAAATACATTTCTCCTTCTTTACCCATGCCCTGTTGTATAATTGCATATATCTTCACTGTGTACACGTATTTCGCTGTGAAATCACTGCTGTGGAGTGCACTGGTTGTAGAATCAACTTGTAAATAATGCAGACCCTGATGAAACAGTTCCTGCAGGAGCTGTCTCATCTGGGTCTACAGTATTTACAGGTAGGTATATTGACTTGACTAGCAAGCTCTACTGTATTTTGCTGAAAATGGCTCAGAATCAAATATTGTTTTTAAACATACTTTGCTTTCCTCGGAATATACCAGAATGATTAAAGCTGGTGACCACGAAATGTGTTTAAAACACAGTTAAAACTGGACTTGCAGTAAAGAAGAATGTACATTTGTTTCATTCTGTCAAAGGCCCAGTGTAACAGCTATAGTTCAGACCCAGCGTAACAACTATAGAATAGAGCCAGTGTAACAATTATAGCATATATACAGTGTAACAATTAAATACCATAGACCTAGTGTAACGGATATAGTTTAGTCCAAGGGTAACAACTATTACTTAGACACAGTGTAACAACTATAGCATAAACCGAGTATAACAACTACAGCATAGACCCAGTATGACAACCATAGCATAGACCCAGTGTAAGAAATATAGCATAGCCCCGTGTAACAACTATAGCTTAGATCTAGTGTAACAGCTAAAGCACGTACTCTTGTAACAGCACTGGCATAGAAACAGTATAACCGCTGTAGCATAGACCCAGTTTAAGAACAACAAGAGATGTTTGTAAAACATGTATACCCCCCAGACCCCCTGACCTTTGATCTAGTGACCTTAACTATAGAGGTCATTTAGCGGTCATGACTAATCACCACAGCAACTTTGAAGATCCTAAGCCAAACCACTGATCATTTATTGATCTGACAACATTTCACAAGTTAAGGTCATGGTGACCTTGACCTTTGACCTAGTGACCTCAACAACTATAGTGGTCATCTAGTGGTCATGACCAACTACTACAGCAAGTTTGAAGATCCCGAACCAAACCATTGAGCAGTTATTAATTGGAAACCATTTCATCAGTTAAGGTCATGACCTAGTGACCTCAAAATCAATAGGGGTCATCAAGTTGTCATAACCAACCACCACAGCAAGTTTGAAGATCCTAAGCCAAACCCTTGAGCAGTTATTGATCGCAAACCATTTCACCAGTTAAGGCCATGGTGGTGACCTTGACCTTTGACCTAATGTCCTAAAAAACAATAGGGCTCGTCTAGTTGTCATGACCAACCACCTAAGCAAATTTGAAGATCCTAAGCCAAACCCTTGAGCAGTTATTGATCAGAAACCATTTTACAAGATAAGATCATGGTGACCTTGACCTTTGACCTAGTGACCTCAAAAACAATAGGGGTCATCCGGTTGTCATGACTAACTACCGCAGCAAGTTTGAAGATTCTAAGCCAAACCCTTGAGCAGTTATTGATCGGAAACCATTTAACCAGTTAAGAGCATGTTGACCTTGACCTTTGACCTAGTGACCTAAAAAACAATAGGGGTCATCTAGTGGTCATTACCAACCACCACAGCAAATTTGAAGATCCTAAGTCAAACCCTTGAGCAGTTATTGATTGGAAACCATTTCAACAGTTAAGGTCATGGCGACCTTGACCTTTGACCTAGTGACCTAAAACAATAGGACTCATCTAGTTGTCATGACCAACCACCTAAGCAAATTTGAAGATTCTAAGCCAAACCCTTAAGCAGTTATTAATGAGAAACCATTTTACCAGTTACGGTCATGGTGACCTTGACCTTTGACCTAGTGACCTCAAAAACAATAGGGGTCATCCAGTGGTAATGACCAACTACCACAGCAAGTTTGAAGATTCTAAGCTAAACTCTTGAGCAGTTATTGATCGGAAACCATTTAACCAGTTAAGGTCATGGTGACCTTGACCTTTGACCTAGTGACCTTAAAGTCAATAGGGGTCATCTAGTGGTCATGACCAACCACCACAGCAATTTTGAAGATCCCAAGCCAAACCCTTAAGCAGTTATTGATCGGAAACTGTTTCACCTTTTTAGGTCATGGTGACCTTGACCTTTGACCTAGTGACCTCAAAAACAATAGGGGTCATGTACTTGTCGTGACCAACCACCACAGCAAGTTTGAAGATTCTAGGCCAAGTCGTTTATTAGGTATCGTTCGGAAACCATCGATCTACCGACCGACCGACCGACCGACCGACCGACATGTGCAAAGCAATATACCCCCATTTTTTCAAAAGGGGGGTATAATAACATAGGCACAGCATAATAGCTAAAGCATAAACGAACTATGTTATCTATAGCATTAACCCACTATAACATATAACATGAACCCTGTGTAATAGATTACACATAGATCCATGACAGCAGATATAGTATAGGCCTAGTATAACAGCTATAACATGGACCAAGTATAACATACGTAGAATAGACCCAGTATAGCAGATATATCTTAGACCCAGTATAACAGATTTAACATAGATCCAGTAGAGCTGTTTAACATAGACACAATATAGCAGGTATAACATAGACCTGGTATAGCAGATATGACATAGACCCTGTATAACATATATAACACAGACACGGTACAGCAGATATAACATAGACCTTGTTTAGTAGATATAATATAGACCCAGTATAGCAGATATAACATATACCATGTATAACATAGACCCAGTATAGCAGATATAACATATACCATGTATAACATATATAACATAGACCTAGTATAGCAGATATAACATATACCCAGTATAGCATATATAACATAGACCCTGCATAACATATATAACACAAATCCAGTTTAGCAGATAAAGCATATACATAGTATAGCAGATATAACATAGACCCATTATAGCAGATATATCATAAACCTAGTACACCATATATAACATAGACCCAGTATAACAGGTATAACATATACCTAGTATAACATATATAACACAGACCCGGTATAACAGATATAACATAGATCTAGTATTACAGATATAGTATATACCTAGTATAGCATCTATAGTATAGACCCTGTATAACATATAGGAAATAGACCCAGTATAACATATATTACATATACACAGTATAACAGATATAACATAGCCCTAGTATAACATCTATAACATAAACCAAATATAACATAGGTATAACATATATAACATAGACCAACTATAGCATCTATAGCACAGACTCAGTATAATAGCCACTGAGCCATAACATAGACCCAGTATAACAGCTACTAGTATAACATGGATCAAGTATAGCATTCATGGCATAGAATCAGTATAATAGCTATAACATATAGACCCATTATAACACATACAACATAGACCAAGTATAGCAGATATAACATAGACCTAATATAGCAGACACAGCATAGACTCAATGAAACTAAACCATAGCCCTAGTTTAACAGCTATAGCATAAATACAGTGTAACAACTATAGCTACATGCCAAGTGTAAAATCTATAGCATAGAGGTATCGTAACATCTATAGCATAGAGTCAGTGTAACATCTATAGCATAGTCAATGTAACATCTATAGCATAGAGCCAGTATAACATCTATAGCACAGGGCCAGTGTAACATCTATAGCATAGAGTCAGTGTAACATCTATAGCATAGTCAATGTAACATCTATAGCACAGGGCCAGTGTAACATCTATAGCATAGTGACATTTAACATATATAGATTAGTGTCAGTGTAACATCTATAGCATAGAAACATTGTATCATCTACAGTATATCATAGAGTCAGTGTAACATCTATAGAATAGACACATTCTAACAGCTATAGTATTGACCCAGTGTAACGGATATGACATAGACCCAGTATATAAACAAACGCATAGAACCAGTGTTACGACTAGTCACTAGCCTTTTAGACCCAGACTTAAACTGTGGTCCACGGTTATAAAACTTCTGAGTCTGAGTCTGAGATCATTCTCAAGTATCTAATTGGTCTATCTATAACACCAGGACCTGTTTGGTTGTCGGTTTAGATGCATTTTACTGTAACAGTATTGAAGAGGACCTTTTGAATTGGTACTGCATATTGTATATCGTTCATTATGAAGCAAGGGGCATTTAGTATCATGTTTGTGTCTGTTTGGCCTCACTTATTATTTACTCAACTATAACACTATTGTACGGATATAGCCGTGTAATAGTAATAATAATACAAATAACAGTAATGATAACAACAATAAATAATATAAAAGTAACTGCATTGTATAATGCGATGAAACCTCGCTGTTAACGGGTATACATTCTTCCTGTTATAGTCCGCAATGGAAATACTATTTAAAACGTTTTGAGAACACTGTAGTTACACAAGGAAATGAAATCTAAGTTCTAACTTAATGTAATACAGTAAAATCCCTCTAAACGGTTTGTTTTAAAAGAACATAATACGTCTTTTCAGGCAGGTGACGCCTAAATGCAAGGATAACGTCATGAAGAACACTCTTTTGGCAGCTTTCTGAGTGACTTCCAACCTGCAATAAGCTTCCATCTGTCTTACAGATCCGCATTGATACTAGTTTTAACGTCCGGTTTAGAGTGAGGGTTTTCTGTACTAAAATACGTTAAAAACCCTTCAAAACCGCACGTTAACTTTGGTATAAATATCGGTCTTTGAGACAGATGGCAGCTTAATGCATGGTGAAAGTTATGCAGAAAGCTCCTCTAGGAGCTTTCTGCATGACTTTCACTCTGCATTAAGCAGTCACCCGCCTATAAGTATCTAAAGTCTTCTCTACTAGAATTCCTGTTTAGAGGGGTTGTACTGTATATTTCATTACAGTTAAGCAGACGAAATTTCAATAACAGGCACTCTACAAGCCGCCCTTTTTGTTATTGCGTAGGAATACTGCCTTTGTTTGAAATACCAGGTCTGTCACGAAATTTGATATCAATACGATGATCTTAGATACGAACTGAACACGTATTGTTGACATTGTTATTATGTGTCAAACTAAGTACTGATGAATCACAAAACAATCGAAGATTATTGGTCCAGATTTTTCCTTGATTCTGTTGCTTTAAATTGTCGTTTGTTTAACCCTTTCGGTGCCAACTTTCTAATTGTCGTCTGCAAACCAATTTAGATACAAGATACAAGAAACTTTATTAATTTTGTTGAATCATTCGGTAAAAGAAGGAAATGGGATAAATAAATGCAAACTTCAAAGGAATAAAGCACAGATATATATGTAGAGTTTGAGACAAAAAGTGAAGTCCCTGGTTAGACGCCGCCTTGAAAAGGTGGCGTCTGATATGGGACTGCACTATTTGACATGGTGCATTTATTGCGACATTGGCGGTGAATGGGTTAGTCATTTACCTGATAGAGACGCATTTTGATGCCTTTACAAATAAAGTAGACCCAGATCGGACGGCTCCTATACGAGCCATCCGAGTTCGGGTCAACTGTGTTTGCTTATGGTATTAAGCAAATATAGATCTATTATTTCTGTTTCTGTGTGAGGCAAAGTGTCATTTGTTTATATACTGTTATAAAATTAATCTAATAAATATAAATTATTTTATATTATTATTAATATATAATTAATTCCTATATGAATATATATGAAATAAAGGGTTAACGAGACTGTATTGTATCACTTCATCATGGTTATCCTTTAATCCATAAATACGCCTTTCAACTCCTTTGCAAACAGAGTAGACCCAGATCAGACGACTCCTATAGGAACCGTCTGATTAGAGTCTGCTCTGTTTTCTTACGACATAATATAGAATCTACACCTGGTTCTACATTTTCGGTCTTGGCCACAACATCCCGATCTCATATCTTATTATAAACATTCACCTAATTAATATTCATGATGTTATTTTTTTATGAATATTCACGGATTAAAGGGTTAAAGGTGATGCTCCTGTAGGAACCGCCCCATCGATCAGTGTCTGATCTGTTTTCTGAGTCTACAGTTTTTACTGTGGCTAAAGCATGCCGTGTTCATATGGCTTTATAGAAATACAGTCAAGGGATATTCGTAATTCCTCAATAAAGTGGTGTTATAATTGCAGATTTTAGGCGAAATTCGTACGTTTTAGCTGCCAATATTGATTCGACGTCCTGAATACTCAGCATCGTCTTGGTTGCAGTAAACATCTATAGGGCATTGTCTAAAACGTGCACATAACACGACGGTGTACTTCGGGGCTTGTTTGACCGCACTAAACTTGTAGATTTACAAGAGAATGACGTTATATCCGTCATTAAATGGTCGAATCGAACTAGAACAAAGACGGTCGCCATGACACTTACGAATTATTTTGGAGTTTACGAATGCCCCTACCCTATCGTAAAGTTACGAAATAATTTGAAGAATTTGTACGAAAATTCGTACGAAGTCGAGTTTAGTGAAATGCAATTTAAGGTCTGCGAACTTCTTCGTACGAAGTTTAGTTAAATACTGAATAGATTATATTGATAAGGGTGATCAGTAATTCTTGATTCCAGAACTGAGTTGCATTTGGGGGTATTTCAAGGATATTATTTTATTCTTTCATAATAACAATGATCAAGATAATAAAGTAAAGGAAATCATTCTGATTGAAATCGTTAGGAAATCATTCTGAATGAAATTGTGAGATATGATTTGCATCATTTGGACTTTATTTCAGATTATTTGTGAAAAATCTCTGCACTAAGCTTTCTTTTTCCATTTCAGCTGACCAAAAACCAATTGCAAAACCCAAAGGACAAACCAGAGCTGACCATTCCTTGAAATATTAATATGCTGGTATGTTTATAATATATTTTTCCTTATATAAAGTATGCCTGTTTGAAAGGTCAAAGTATATATGGCACATGCTACAAATATGCAGTGAAATATAATTTATAGGGACATAGGCTATCAAATCGTTCATTTAATTTTTTAAAGAGGTATGATTTTTCTTGGATTTTTTTTTTTTTTTGTTCGTTTTTTTTGTTGTTTTTTTTTGGTTCAACAGAAATAAGCATTGATACATGTATGTACTAATAATTTTATCTGAAATACAAATAAGGGTGTGTGTGAGGATTGATTATCAGCTTTCTAGTTGATGTATATTGTTACATGTAACATGTTGCCAAATTTTCTGTTATTGCTGACATGACTATAATATTGCATCTACTAAACCTTTACTCTAAATAAGGTATTCTGCAATTACAGAAATATATTATTCAAATATAGATACATGTACTCACTCAGTTTCACTAAGTCAAATTATTGCTATTTTGTTCATCTGGAAGACTTTTCCATGCAGTTAAATTTATATCATATTGTCTCAAAACCCGAATCAGTAAAGAAAAAATATCTTCCTTTCACATTTGATAAGAGAATCTTAGAAGGAATTTTAAAAAAAAGAATAGAGAACCTAAACCTGATTTATTTTCATTTTCATTTCAAATAAACAGTTGATGCCTTGACCACAGTCATCATGTAATAATACACAATTGATTGAAATACATGTATCATGTATTGTCATCCAATGTTGTACATTTGTAACAAAGACTGGTATTTCTAGAATTGTTTTGTGTTACAAACATCAGATTTTAAAGGAGATTTATACAGAAAGTTCAGTATAGTAGAACCTGTCTAGAAAGGCCACTTTATGAATAAGGATTGCTGTCCTTTAACCCTTTACCTTGTGTATAGGCATTAACCCTTTCCCTCATACAAATGCCTTTTCACACCTTGTAGGCGTTGTCCGATCAGGGTCTGCTCTGTTTGTTAATGAAATTATAATATATCTATTTGACAATTGCTGCCATGGCCAAACCTCCTATGTTCATATGTCATTATAAAAAGTCAGCTAATGTAATATGCAACAGGGAAAGGGTTAAGATATATTGGATATGGATATTGATTTGCTGATTTTTGCCATTATCAGTGACAAAATCACAAAGAAATGCGCAGGTTCAGAAACTACCAAAAATGGCCTCATCTCAGATTTAAACAAAAATATACCAGTGCAACATATTCCCACGAGTACTGATCCAGTTAATTGCATAATTATGTTGATCAGACAAGCTAAGAATAAATTTAAAAAAAACTTCTTTAATCCTTTCCAGTTCAATATTAATGTATATGATGACATCATGAATATTGATTAGATTATTTTTATAATGGCGTATGAACACACAATATTTTGGCTCATGCATAAACTACATAATCAGATCTAGTATAATTTCTTAAGCAGAGCAGATCCTGATCAAACTAGCTGCTCCTGTTTGAACTCTCTGCAAACACGTGAAAAGGCGTTTGCGTGAGGGAAAGGGTTAAATCATGCGTGTCTGTTGCATTAATAGGTTGATTATCCGGGTGAGCAACACATGAACAATATGACATTCCTGTTAAGTAATTCAAGATAGTTGACTGGCAGTCATACTGGATATTAATTTGGCAGATTTTGCCGAATTTTCTATATATCTAAATATACATGTAATAGATATGTTAAAAAAGGTCTATGTAGATCTAAGGGTTCTCAACTTCTGTATGCTGCTTGAAGGTATCTGCTTTGGTTTTTGGCGTGTGTAGGAAGGTCGGGTGGGGGTTAATTCATTTTTAAAAAAGCTGATGTCACAAAAAATAAGAGGTTAAAATCGGTATTTAAGATGCATATTGAAATGTAGTTGGTTTATAGTAAACACAAGCCGATTTTTATTTTTAAAAAAATCACTACCATGTATGGTTTGTTGATATCTATTCAGGATTACATTCGTAAACCTTTCAGTCCGTTACTGAAATCGGTTTTAACGTGCAACAGGTACGAGTAGAATCGTTGCCGAAAGGAGCGTATGTTCGCTTTGGTAATTTTGAACATTTCTTGTACAAAATATCCCGTCATTTCACAACCTAGTGATAAATATAGAAACATAGTTACACGCCAAGTAGCAATTTCAATGAGAAATAAACGATTGAATGGGAAACATTACACGTTGAATATGCAGACACAAATTTCAATCACGCCCGCGCCTGCGACGGACGTGTGTGTTGCTATGGAATAATCCTACCTCAGTTGTGAAGAGGACTTGCGAATTTCGCAGCTACGAAGTTCGCAAGTGACTTTCGTACGAACGTGTTAGTGAAACGCTCGTAACTTTTTTCGTACGAACTTCGTAAGCGAAATTCTTAAGCCTACGAAGTTCGCAAGTTACGAAGTTTAGTGAAACGTCCGCCTGATTCCTTACAATAATACTCATGAGACAAATTGTTAACTCCACCAGTGTGTACATACATCGCGGCAAATTAAAACAAAAAGAAGAAAAAAAACGTTTGTATATATATGTCGGTTTGACTCTAGGTTTGTTATTAGCAATCAAGTATCAGTATTTTAATATGTCCGTTGCTTTCCTGTTTAGCATTTTGTGTCTGTAGAATATGTCTTAAGCAGCCATTCATTTACTGAACAAGGGAGTCTTAAACAGCAGGTCGTTGCTTAATGTAAGGCAAAAATAATGCAGAAAGCTTTCTGCATTAGTTTTGATCTGCAATAAGCTACCACTTACAGAACCATTATTAGACCTCTTTTTGATTGCCGTTTAAGACATGTTCTACTGTATACGTACTTTCATTTACTGTAATATAGACAAACATCAGTTGAACTTCAAGGGACCATACAAATTATTTTCGAGATAATAGAGGTTCGAGTCATCTGATTTCAATATGACCAACGTTCAAGTTCACAGTTTGATGCATGTCTAAAGTAATGCTTCTTGTAGGAGCTTTCAGCATTACTTTAGACATGCATTAAGCTGTCACACGTGTTTCTAGATCTGCGTAGGGATATATTTTAAACAATTCTGTTTTGTAAAAAATTAAAGGACCTAACTTTTACTTCGAGTTATCCCGGGTTCGAGTTATCCCGGGTTCGAGTTATCCGAGTTCAAGATATCGAAGTTCAAGTGCATTTGCAAATGCGCTTGACAGGATAAAGAGCCATAGACAGAGCTATTTGAAAATGTCAAATTGTACTTGATGAAAACACTTCAGATGGGAACGACCGTATGTCAAAAAAGAAAAACTTTACTCCATGACTATTTCATATAAGAAATATTGACACTATATATGACTATACACTATATATGACTATACACTATATATGACTATTAATTCGATGCTTTTAGTGGCAAGTGAACACTGGAAATTTCGGTCATGACACAAACTGTAGAACAGGAAACTTTGGTCATGGAAAAAAAAATTCTCAGGCAAACAGTCGAAACTGAGGTAAAGCCAAGACTTTAAAAGGTAAGTAAGACAGTATTTAATCTAGATCCAAATTGTTTTCAGATCCACGAAAAGTGGCTTTTCACACTCAATAGGTTATCGAGAGGTATTTTGTGAAATATAAACATATTACAATGTACTGATATTTATCATTACCTTTGGCCTGCTATCGACGAATGAGTAATTACCTATGCAAACAGTTTGGATCCAGATGAGACGCCGAGTAACTCGGCGTCTCATCAGGATAATAAATGTTTGACTCTGTTTGCATTTTGATAGACAAATTAATTATAGCTTGGAATTTGGAAATGTAGTAGGTGAACAATTCTGTAAAAATAATTTGCTCAGCAGGCTAAAGGTCAAATTGAGGACGTTCGTGGATTTGTTTTATCGCAGATTTGATCTCTGATGTGCCTACAGAGTTGATCCTTTATAATTATGTAAAAAATCATGTCTGCTTATAAAACTCCGGCCACTTGCACTGTTTACTTACTGCCAATGTGTTTAAGCTTTTGATAAACTAGTGACTGAGTGTCAAACAGCTTAGATCCTGTTCAGATGACGAGTTTCCAAGCATTTCTGCTGGATCCAAGCTACTTGCAAATGTATGTATTTACAATATAAAGGTGTCTACTTTTTATACAGTAGTATCTGATTTATTAAATTAAATAAATGTCTGTATACATTACGGAACCATCATTTAATTACGTTTTAAACGTCGTAATAACATTAACCCTGTACTCCATAAATACGCCTTTACAGAATAGACCCAGATCAGACGGCCCCTGTAGGAGCCGTCTGATCAGGGTCTGCTCTGTTTGCTTACGATGTGATATTGATGTGATTCTACAGTAGTTTCTGTCCCGGTCAAAACGTTCTGTGTCCTTGTGCCATTATAAAAAATCATCTAATTAATATTCATGGTGTCATTAGTTATGACATGAATACTCATGGAGTTTATGAATACTCATAGTCTGCTATGGGCGGATGAAGTTTAATAAAGGGTTAAACTGCATTCTGAAACAATCCACTTGTTGATAAATCTGATTAACTTATCTCTGTCCTTGTTTAAAATTGATGTAAGAAATTATGTAATTATGGCTATTGATAAACTGGAATTTTATAATAGCATATGCTCACAGTATACTTTGGTATTGGTCTAGAAACTTTAGAGTCAGATCTATTATCATTCCATAAATCAACCATGGCCTATGTTCATACAGATCCTTAGGAATGTTTAACCTTAGGACAACTTAAGGAAAATATTTCTGTCTGCACTTGTAGCAAGCAAAACTATAGAGTAAATTTTCATTCAATGACTTCTAGAATATATGGTTAAATATTTATTTGATATACAGCTTTATTATGTCTGAAATACTTTTACTTGTATTCATTTTATAAGACTAAGGAATATTCAAGAAACTAAGGAATTTTCTTAAGTTTGTCTTTATGAGCTTTATGAATACGGACCAAGGACAGAACCCTGATCAGACAGCTGTCTGATCTGGAATTACTCTGTTTGCAAAGACACGTGAACGTGTATGAGGAAGCATCACCACCTCGTTATCAGTTGCGAACCTCTCATAGACAGGTGAAGCACTGAGCAATTCATCGGCGAATCATCAGAATCCATAGCCAAAACTGTAGAATCAGATACAATAGAACCCCTCTAATGCGACCACTTAATGAATAAACATGGGCGTCGTTATAAGCAGGTAGTTGCTTAATGCAGGGCAAAAGTAATATAGAAAGCTCCTCCAGGAGCTTTCTGTATTACTTTTGTCCTGCATTAAGCTACCATTTGCCTCTACCACCAAGAATTATATCTCAGTTAGGTGGTCACATTAGCGGGGTTTTACTGTCCATATTGTTTTCATAAGCAAACAGTGTATACCCTCACCAGAAGCTCCTACAGGTGCAGAAACGTTAAAAGGCGTATCTATGGAGTTAACCCTTTCGACGCCAAATTTCTAATTGTCGTCTGCAATCCAAATTTGTTAAATCATTCGGTACAATAAGGAAATTAGATAGAAATGAGATAAATGCAAAATTCAAAGGAATAAAGCATAGATATAGAAATAGAAATCGAGATAAATGCAAAAAACAAAACAGTAAAGCATAGATATAGAAATAGAGATTGAGATAAAAAGTGAAGACCCTGATCAGACGCCGCCTTGAAAAGATGGCGTCTGATCTGGGACTACACTATTTGTCGTGGTGAATTTATGCGACATTGGTGGTGAAAGGGTTAATGGTTTAGAAGCAATTACAAAGGATTCGTGGTTTGTGTTTCAGAAACGCTAGAAACGGAGAGTGACATGTGTCTGACCTGTGACTGGTCTGAGACACAGGGGTCTATACCGCTTCATGACAGTCTATAATATACTATACAATAAACGTCCTATTTGTACTTGTGGTACACGGATGTTCGTTCTTCCAGTAGTAACCCTTGTTATTATATAGTACATATAGACCCCCATGAAGCGGTAAAGACCCCTGTGGTCTGAGACAGGCGTGTGTTTTCATTGCTCGGTCTGCTAGATAATAAAATAAAATATCTCTTGAAAGAGAAATCGAATTGCTGGATTTTTTTTAAATACATGTCGTGGATTATTATAGGAAGAAGGTATTTCAGAAAGCTTCGACATGTATGAGAAATGTTGACCTCTTACAAACAAAGACGACCTACTAACGACTACTACAGGAGCCGTTTGATCAGGGTCTGCTCTGTTTGCTTACTAAATAATGAAGATGTGATTCTAAAGTTTCTTCCAATACTGTTTGTTCCATTGATCATAATGCTATTATAATCATTATAAAAATTCAGCGTATTAATATTTATTTTCACATTATGGGAAAATGTAACGACAACAGATTCTGTTTTCTAAATGGTCGATATACAGTAAAACCCTTCTAATGCGACCACCTAAAAGAGGTATAATTCTGGGTGGTAGAGGCAGGTGGTAGATTAATGCAGGACAAAATTAATGCTAGAGGAGCTTTCTGCATTACTTTTGTCCTGCACTAAGCAACCACCTGCTTATTACGACACCCATGTTTATTCCTTAAGTGGCCGCATTAGAGGGGTTCTAATATATTATATACTGTAATGTTTATGCTGAATGGTGTAAAACAGGATAGATCCTTAACCGCTAATATACGGGAGCAGAGTATATATAGACCTTAACCCTTTCCTCCATAGGCTATTTTTAGACCCAACCTCTTGGAATGAATCTACCAAAAAGGAGCATTAACTAGAGAAAAGGGGAAAAAATAGAATTTTGTAGTTTGAAACCATTGTGATAAATAGAGCATTTGCTCCTGTAGGAGCAAATGCTCCATTTATCACAATGATTTCAATAGGTGAATTTTACAGAGACGTAGAAAGGTGTATTTATAGAGGAAAGGGTTAAGGAATGATATAGACCCAGATCAAGGCAGAAAATTAAACAAATTTTGCAAATGGAAATATTTGACAGCGACAGAGTAAATGGTTCAAAATTAGACATATTATAAAAGGTCGTAGTATGCAAGGTTTACTGTAGGATATTTCCAAGTCCTTAGCAAAGGCCTGGGGTATGCTAGGAACCAATAACAAGATAACCATTCCTACATGTATCAAACTTCGTAATTTGTCTCCTTAAATCATATCTATTTATTCGCTATAACCCTTTCCTTCATATAAACCGCTAACGCATATTCACGCCTTTGCAAACAGAGTAGCTCCAGATGATACGGTTGCTATAGGAGCCGTCTGATCAGGGTCTGCTCTGTTGGCTTATGAAGTTATAATAGATCTGACTCTACAGTTTCTACAAATACCAAACACATATGTCATTATGATATTCAGCTGATACATATTCATAATGTCATTATTTCTTACATGAATATGCAACAAGGAAAGGGTTATTGACTCACACAAGTAACGTGACATCTTATCAGGATCGCGTCTTGACTCTCCACCAATAGTTTCAAAATACAGTAAAACCCCTCTAAACCGGGCGTCCAAATTAGTGTAAATATCGGTCTTTGAGACAGGTGGCAGCTTAATGCAGATTGAAAGTCATGCAGAAAGCTCCTCTAGGAGCTTTCTGCATGACTTTCACCCTGCATTAAGCAGCCATCTGCCTAAAAGTATCTAAATTCTTTCTACTAGAATTCCGGTGTAGAGGGGTGTTACTGTAAGATTAAACATTTTAACCCTTTCGGTGCCAAATTTCTAATTGTCGTCTGTAATCCAATTTTGTTAAATCATTCAGTAAAATAAGGAAATGAGATAAATAAATGCAAATTTCAAAGGAATAAAGCACATATATAGAAATAGAGATTGAGACAAAAAGTGAAGTCCCTGATCAGACGCCGCCTTGAAAAGGCGGCGTCTGATCTGGGACTGCACTATTTGTTGTGGTGCATTTATGCGACTGCGGCGGTGAAAGGGTTAATACATGTACGAGTAATTTCGTCTCAGTATGCTAAGTGTATATGATATGAACAGGAGTACGTTGTATATGTACATAACTTGACTCTTTTATAGCACCAATTAATTTTCGTAAATGCAAACGATGTCGTCTGCATTAAGCTTTACAGTTGACGTTATATCAATTTCTCTAGGACGTAACCTATCCATGTCAATGGCTTATACCAGCAAATATTTGGTTTGCTGTGCACCCTCGACAATATTAAAACATGAATAGGTTCAAGAGTACGATCTGGATTACTTTTCCTTAACCTTTTCACTCATATAAACGTGTTTAACCCTTTCCCTCATATAAACGTGTTTTACGCATATGCAAACAGAGTAGACCCAGATCAGACGGTTCCTATAGGTTATGTAATTTGATAAATTTGTTTCTTTGGTTTCTAAAATGGCTATAATATTTCACCTTCCATAATTTTTATTTAATTATAACTGCTTTGTCCATGAATTTTGTTCTAAATATAGAACAGGGAAAGGGTTAGATAAAATGGGAATATCTAGGTTAAAGGTTTAAAATATGTACACGTGTCATTGTAATGGAGAATCTGCCAAACGCAATTTGACTCGTGCTTGCAAACATAGTGGACCCAGATGAGACACGGAGTAACTCAGCGTCTCATCAGTATCCAAACTGTTGGATACTCAATCAAATGTTTCCAAAACAACTTTCACTGAGTTGTAAGAAAGTAACAGACTGGCATTTAAGTATAGATATTATTTTTAATGCATATTAGTTTGATGGTTTACCCTTATCATGCTTCAAAAAACTATGTCTGCCAAAACCCTGCTTTTTACTTTCTTCAGATTCGTACCAGCGTTTGAGAAATTGTTGACCGAGTGTCAAACAGCTTGGATCCTGCTGAGAGGCCGAGTTACTCGACGTCTGATCTGGATCCAAGCTGTTTGCAGATGCTAGTTAGGTCTAGGTTAGGATGACATTTTGCACGACGAGACAATATGTAAAACTAGTATCTGGGTTAGCTCGAAATATGATATACGGTACTTGTTGTTAGTCTCATAAACGCTTAACCCTTTCCCTCATATACACGCATTTTCACGCATCTGCAAACAAAGTAGATCCAGATCAGACGGCTCCTACAGGAGCCGTCTGATCAGGATCTGCTATGTTTGCTAATGGAATTTGATAGATCTGTTTCTTTGATTTCTAAAATGTCTACAATATTTCACCTTCCATATTTCATTATAACTATTTTGTCCATGAATATTCATTTTGAAATAAACTTATGTAACTTTATAATAGGGAAAGGGTTAAGTAATATGCTTGAATTTGATATTTCGAAATCGTGTAAATGTATAAGTTGGGGAATATGATAGTACGCATTTTGAGCAGATGTTTTAGCTGCATGGCAAAACTATTTGGAAGTTAACATCCGTGTATTGTAATAATGTAGCATAAACCTCACTAACCCGAATACTCGCTACCTCGAACACTCGTTTACATGAACAAACTATGTATACAATTTCATAAGCAAACAGAACAGACCCTGATCAGACGGCTTTTATAGGACTGTTGAGAAAGTGTTAACCAACTCTCAGACAGCTTGAATTCTGGGTAAAGGCCAAAATATGGGCTGTAAGTTTGCAACCAATTTATATTCTGACTCTTGGTAGCGGCAAACTCTTGTTTTAAATCTTAGATTACAAAATGATTCTGCTCATTTAAAATAATTGGACAAACAATGTGCAAAACCCTAATCAGATGTTTGGCCTTTATGGCTTTTACTGCATGGTCCCCATAAGGTTATGGGTAAATTGTCGATGACGGCCAGTCCGTCGTTGATCATCAAGTCAGAAACTTCACGACGTGATCGTCGAGTACTACGATTAATCGGCACATCACTACAAGTCAGTGTTAAAAAAGTAAAAAAAAAAAGTACCGAGTTATAGTATACTTTCAGCCGACTGTACATTTACTCCCCTGGTCATTGAATCATTCGCCTACAATATTGAGCCTTGCTAACATATGGCGCAATCATGCAGCCTCAGTACCGGCGAGTGACCCTCACAGGTATCCATTATAACCCCCTGGGTGGAGAAGAGGTGTGGGTGGGAGACACTGAAATGCGTCTCTGAAATTTCCGGGAGGGACCGGGATTTGAACCCTGCACCTCCGGATTGGTAGTCAAGCACATTACACTAGACCACTGCACACCACAAAATATTTCAGGTCAGAGTTTGCATAAACATCACTTTTAGTGGATCTACAATGGTTAACCCTATCTCTACTACTGACGCCTCTTTGCGCCTCTATAAAACTTATTTACTGAAACCATTGTGATAAATAGAGCATTTGCTCCATAGGAGCAAATGCTCTATTTATTACAATGGTTTAAAAACTACACAATTCTAATATTATCCTTTTCTATAGTTAATGCTCCTTTTCGGTAGATTAAATCAGGTTGGGTCTAAAAATAGTCTAGGAGGGAATGAGTTAAGATCGATATCAGATGGCACTTTGATATTACTAAAAACTTATAAAAGGCTTAAGGAATGTGTTCTTTATAGGCATTATGTAATATGTCAACAAAACGATTTAGCGCTGACTGCAAACCATGCTCTTCATTGTGTCTAAAGAATGTGGGGAACATAAAATGTAAAGACTTTAAACTGCAACAAATAAAACACAGCGCTGTTGTATAGTATGAAATGGGTTATCATACATTTGCCTTATTATACGTATTTATTCATTTTTAAACAGGGTTCAAGATAAGATTCGTAAATTAAAACATTTCCAAGAATAACTTCTTTATTTCTCGACCAAACCCTATATTGTTGTTAGCACTCTTTAGAATTGTCTCTTCGAGACGATTCTAAAGGGTGGTCACAACATATATAGGGCTTGGTGAAGAAAAGACTATTTTAGTGCTTGAGTACGCACCTTTATCTGGTGCTCTATGGTAGTATATATGTTATTATACGGTGGTACTTGTAACCATATTGTAGCACTAGTGCATGCGTTATTATACTGTTGTAAATACATTATTATACGATAGTGTATAATTGTGTTATTATATGACAGAACATGTGTAACCAGGCGGTAGAACATATGTACCAAGACGATAGTACATGTGTATATGTTAGTACATGTGTTAGTGAGTGTTACCATATGTTAATGTATGTGTTACCATATTTTAGTACATGTGTTACCATAGTATAATACATATTTTACCATAGGGTAGTATATGTGTTACCATAGGGTATTATATGTATTACCATACGGTAATACATGATTATGTTACTATAATATTGCACACCCTATGGTAGTACATGTGCTACCCTAAGGTAGTACATGTGTCATTGTACATGTGCTTCCATAGTAAAATATATGTGTATACCCATAGTGTAGTGCGTGTATTTCAATTTGGAAACTCAACCAGGAACCAGACCTAGAAAGCAAATACTGGACGTAATGTTTGTTTGATTATGCTACATGCATACAAGGCATGGATATACAAAATATTGATTTCAACAAGTACATGTACAGATTACCTAGATAAGATGAATGTTTAGACAATCTAGTTAACCCAAAGTCTCATATTGACGCCTCTTTGGCACCTCTGTAAAAGTCACTTTTTGAAACCATTGTGACAAAATAGAGCATTTGCTTCATACGATCAAATGCTGTATTTATCACAATTGTATCAAAACTACACAATTCTGAAAGTTTCCTTTTTTCTAGCAAATGCTCGTTTTCGGTAGATTTATTAATACATTTGGGTCTAAAAATAGCCTATCCTGTAATGGGTTAAGATAGTTTTGGTACTTCTCCGCCAACTCCTATCCCGCTGGTACCCATTAGAATTGCTGCAACATCGGGTTTGCCTAGATAAACCCTCTAATCTGGGCCTGCACTGTTTGACATTCAAAATCTTCAACTAAGTTTAACCTATTACCTCATGGGGTATTTTTAGATCCAGCCTCTTTGAATAAATCCACCGAAAAAGAGCATTAACTAGAGAAAAGGAATTTATTTTAGAATTGTATAGTTCTGAAACCATTGCTCCTCTGGTGCAAATGCTCTATTTATCACAATGGTTTTAAAAAGTGAGCTTTACTTTCACCTTGCTTTTAAGCAGCCAGCTGCCGTAATATACCAACTAATTAACAAACTTTAGTGGCCGTTATAGAGAGGTTTTACTGCAAAGACATTTGGTAGTTTTACATAGGACAAAGGTAATACTGAGCGGACCCAGGTCAGAGCCGTCAGATCAGGGTCTACTCTGTGTGTGACGGTGTTGTATAGGTCTGACTTTTTACCATTTCTGTCATGAACAAAACTTCATTCGTTCATGTGCTATTATAAAAAATAATCAAATTAATATTGATGACGTCATTATTTTTACATAAATATTCATGGAGTAAAGAGAGTTTAAGTGATGCCTCTGTATATCCACATACTTAACACGCTATTCCACAAATATGCCTTCCTATGCATTGGCAAACAGAATATCCAGATCAGACGTCTCCTATAGGAGCCATCTGACCAGGGTCTGCTCTGTTTGCTTCGTAATATAAATATGACTCTACACTGTCTGCAATGACCACAACTTCCCGTGTCCATGTGCTTTTATAACAATTAATCTAATTAATATTCATGACGTCATTATTTCTTACTTAAATATCCATAGAGTAAATGGTTAAATACTAGACTCACCCAATTCACATGACGCTTGTAGTATGATGCCGCAGCTTATCCATCTGTCCTGTGTCCCGACGATAATTGTGTGCCAATTCTTCTCTGATTCAAGATAACCAGCGAATTCCTCGCACCATTAGATAACACGTCAGTCCAGAATCTTAATCTGGCTTGTCGTTTAATCCAATCAAACTCTGCACGGATTATCAATACTCGTCCATTCAGGTCAGCTTTGAACACTTAAACATGTTTGCTAAAGAAATCGAAGTAACAACCAGATAGTCCCTTACTATATAAACTAGTACTATACTTCACCTCCGAGTCAACGATAAACTGTTCATTTGAACTTATATCCTGCAATGATTGAATTAACCACGGCCAACAGAAGTGACAAAGGCAAATTAAAGCTTGCCGATTATTCCATTTAAATTCAAAATAGGTTATTGTCTGTTTTACCCGGTATCTGTCAGCGGGACGGTATGGGTAAATATATCGAAATACTGAAGAGTTCGCATTACCGTTCGATATCAACTCTTACCCCACTGTAAAATATAGTGTCCTCAAATTTAGATCTGTTGCCATTTTGGCTTTTTTGGATTCGATCAAGCTTTTGTGAATCTATTGTGCTGATTGGGCCGAGTGCCGAACAGACTGGAACTTGATGAAACTTCGAGTAACTCGGTGTCTCATCTTGGTCCAAAATGTTTGTTAGTGATATATATATACCTAATAGGGCTTCTACCCCCCTCGCTTCGCTCGAGGGGTAGAAGACGCTTCGCTCCCTATTAGGTATATATATACGAAACTTTTTTTTTAAAAAAAGTAAAGTAATTTTTACCCCTTATTCAGCGAAATTAAAAATTAAAAAGTTAAAATATTTTTACCCCCTATTGGGAAAGTAAAAAAAAAAAAAAAAAAACCTAAAGGAGGGAGGAGAGAAACTATTTGAGGGTGGGAGACCTATAAAAAAGATACAAAGGAGGGACCCCCTCCAAAAGGAGGGACAGAGGGTATAAGAAAAAAAACAAACCTAAAGGAGGGAGGAGAGAAACTATTTGAGGGTGGGAGACCTATTAAAAAAAGATACAAAGGAGGGACCCCCTCCAAAAGGAGGGACAGAGGGTATAAGAAAAAAAACAAACCTAAAGTAGGGAGGAGAGAAACTATTTCAGGCTGGGAGACCTATTAAAAAAAAACAACCTTACATCCTCCCAAAAGGAGGGACAGCGGGGATACCTAAAAATAATTTTTTTTTAAAGGAGTGGCAGGGAAAACTATTTCAGGCTGGGAGACCTATTAAGAAAAAATCTCCCCTCCCAAAAGGAGGGACAGCTGGGATACCTAAAAAAAATAAAAATTAAAGGAGTGGCAGGGAAAACTATTTCAGGCTGGGAGACCTATTAAAAAAAAGCCTTACATCCTCCCAAAAGGAGGGACAGCGGGGATACCTAAAAATAATTTTTTTTTAAAGGAGTGGCAGGGAAAACTATTTCAGGCTGGGAGACCTATTAAAAAAAGATACAAAGGAGTGGAGGAGAGAAACTATTTGAGGCTGAGGAGAGGGTTAAATTTTATTTTTTTTTTTTTTTTTTTTTTTACTTTCCCAATAGGGGGTAAACATATTTTAACTTTTTAATTTTTAATTTCGCTGAATAAGGGGTAAAAATTACTTTACTTTTTTTTTAAAAAAAAGTTTCGTATATATATATACCTAATAGGGAGCGAAGCGTCTTCTACCCCTCGAGCGAAGCGAGGGGGGTAGAAGCCCTATTAGGTATATATATTAGTGCGGGTCATGTCGAATACTATTTTACTGTATGACCGTAATCACTATAAACGATGCCATGTGTAGTACAAAGAGTTTTCAAGGGATCCTACGTCATGATTTCAAGCAACATTTTCTTAGAAGTAGTAGTAGTTCTTGTTGCTGTTGTTGTTGTTGCTGTTGTAGTTATAGTAGTAGTAGTAGTAGTAGTAGTAGTAGTAGTAGTAGTAGTAGTAGTATAGTAGTATAGTAGTAGTAGTAGTAATATAATAATAGTAGTAGTAGTAGTAGTAGTAGTAGTAGTAGTAGTAGTTGTTGTTGTTGTTGTTGTTGTTGTTGTAGTAGTAGAAGTAGTAGTAGTAGTAGTAGTAGTAGTAGTAGTAGTAGTAGTAGTAGTAGTAGTAGTTGTTGTTGTTGTTGCTGTAGAAGTAGTTGTTGTTGTTGTTGTTGTAGTAGTAGTAGTAGTAGTAGTAGTAGTAGTAGTAGTAGTAGTAGTAGTAGTAGTAGTAGTAGTAGTAGTAGTAGAAGAAGAAGACGAAGTAGTAGTAGTAGTTGTTGTTGTAGAAGTAGTAGTAGTAGTAGTGGTGGTAGGACTAGCTGTTATTGTGTTTTAATAGCCGTTATAGCAGCATTAGTGACAACTATAGCAACAGTATGCAGCACATGTAGTTAAACAATAAGTACAAACAGTAGAAGTGTGACAGAAGGACGAACATACAGAAGGACGGACAGACAGACAGACAGACGCACGGACGGACAGACAGACAGACGACGAAAAGGTGATCCCTGTGTGACATACTGTCTCTCTGCAGGTGACAAAAAATTATGAAAAACACACTTTTACAGATGATGCTTTTATAAATAAAGCAGTTTTGCATAAAACCATTCGTGTAATATACAATAAATGCTCAGAAATTGTTCATGCATTCAACTATACTGGGGTCACCGAGTTTCAATCCGGATTTTCCCCTTCCTAGTTGTCATATTTTGTAACCTAGATATTTGCTCTTGGTTAATGTATATGGGCGACATAAGACGGGAATTTGTGCCAGGACAACGCCTCAAATACTTTATAGTATTGCACCTGTATATAGCCACTGTGTTCGCTTATTGTATTAAATGGATGTAATTTTACAGTTTCTTTCATGTTAAAACTATCCAGTGTTCATGAACCATTATAAAAAAATCAGCTAACATATATTCATGATGTCATCATTTCTTAGACGGATATTGAACAGGTATTAAGCTACCACCTGCCTCTAAACCACCCAGAATTATACCTATATTAGGTGGTCGTATTAGAGCGCTTTTACTTTACCATGACAGATGTTTTGGAAATATACAAGTGCGCACTCAAATACTAAAATCGTCATTTCTTCACCAAACCCTATACTGCGACCTCTCTGTAGAATCGTCTCGTAACTGTTTTTAGATCCTTGTCAGATGGCGAATCATTCGGCGTCTCATCTGCATCCAAACTGCTTTCAACCTGCTTTCAAACTGCTTTCAACCTGCTTTCAACCTGCTTTCAAACTACTTTTTATGATTCCTATGTTCAATAAATTAACGGTCACTTAACCCTTTCCCTCATACTGACGACCTTTGACGACTCTGTAAAAGTCACTTTGTGAAACCATTGTGATAAATAGAGCATTTGCTCCTATAGGAGCAAATGCTCTATTTATCACAATGATTTCATACTACAAAATTCTAAAATTTTCAATTTCTGTAGTATGCTCCATTTCGATAGATTTGTTCAAAGAGATTGTATCTAAAATAGCCTATGATGTAATGGGTTAATACAGGTTCTAATGTGAATAACTAGACTAGTAACTCGATTTAATCAGGATCCAATCTGTCTGACACTCGGTTATTAGTTTCGTTTCCCTTTACTTTATGAATATTCATGTAAGAAATAATGATGTCATAGATATGTATTAGATAAGTGTTTATTTTAATACACGAAAACAGGCAAATTTGACCATAATGGAAACTACATGTATAGAATCACATTTATATTATTGTATAAGCAAACAGAGCAGACCCTGATCAGATGGCTCCTAGTCTGATTTGGGTCTACTATGTTTACAAAGGCGTAGAAAGGTGTACATATACGAGGATCAAATATTGAATGAGTCTAGAACAATAAGAGGTAATGTATAAGAGGCCTAACCCTTTCCCTGTTCTATATTCAATACCTACTGAATATTCATGGCCAAAACGTTATAAAGGAATAAAGAAGGTGGAACATTGTAGCCATTTTAGAAACTAAAGAAACAGATCTATCAAATCCCATTGGCAAACAGAGCAGACCCTGATCAGGCGGCTCATATAGAGCCGCCTGATCTGGGTCTACTCTGTTTGCAAATACGTGAAAAGGCGATGGTTAACAGACATCATTTCTATAGCAATATAAAGGTAAGCTTGAATTGCAGATAATTCATAAATAATGCATGAAATGTAGATTTCACGGTGACTGAGAAACATACCACAAAACATGTTTGAACTATTTCGTTGTCAGTGGCAAATCAGATATCATCTTTACAAACAGTCTGGATCCAGATGAGAACCCGAGTAACTCGGCGTCTCATCAAGATCCAAACTGTTTGATGCGATGATTGTGGGGTGTGTTTAAATAAAAGGGAAAGAAATTCAATAATGAATATAGCAGACGACACAGTGTGCAGACGACAACAATAAGTGGCGGCAAATGAAATACATCACCATTTATTTATGAACAACACATGTCGATGGGAAATGTTTGCTTTCAAACGCAGGGTAAAGTAAAACGGTCCGCTCTACTGACTTGTCCTGGCTTAAACCTCCATAAATACGCTTTTCTACGCCTTGGTAAACAGAGTAAACCCCAGATCAGACACCTTATGATATAATAAAGATCTGATTCTACAGTTTCTGCCATGGCAAAAATTTCATGTCTCTATATACCATTATAAGAAATAATGTAATTAATATTCATGACATCATTATTTCTTAAAGGGTTAAATATTCACAATAATTGTTCCGACGCCACGGTCGACGTAAAGCGACCCATGGAGCTAATTGCTACGTAGGGCAAATCTGTGCTTACCTTACAATTTATTTAAACCCTTTACTCCATGAATATTATTCATATAAGAAATAATGACATCACGAATCTTAATTAGATTAATTTTGAAAAATGATATACTAAAACATTACATTTTGCCTAAGCAGAAACTGTAGAATCAGATCTATATTATTCCATAAGCAAGCAGAGCAGACCCTGATCAGATCGCTCCTATAGGTTCCGTCTGATCTGGGTCTACTGTGTTTGCAAAGGCGTTGAAATGCATATTAATGGAGTAAATGTTTTAAACAAATTGGTTTCATCATGCGTGTGATTTTTGTGAATATAGTTTATTGAGTAACTTGCAACATGAAACTTCGATGTCAGCCTTTAAAGCAGCCGACAAAGTTTGCAGACGAAAGACATTTGACTCAAAAAAGAGCTAATTGTCGTTTAACACCTTACCTTCATATAAACACATTTTAACATATTTGCAAACAGGAATAGACGCAGATCAGACGACTCTTGTTGGGACCGTCTGATCAGAGTTTGTTCTGTTTGCTTATACAGTTGAACTTCGATATCTCGAACTCGGATAACTCGAACTTCGGGACAACTCGAACTAAAAATTCGGTCCTTCCAAAATCTTACAATACAGAATTGCTCTAAAATGTGTCACTACGCATATCTAGAAACACATTCCACAGCTTAATGCAGGTCTACAGTAATGCTGAAAGGTCCTGTATGAGCTTTCAGCATTACTGTAGACCTGCATTAAGCTGTGATCTTGAGAAATTGTCCAGATTACATATCGGATAACTCAAACTTCTGTTATCTCGACCTAATTTATATGGTCCCTTGAAGTTCGAGATATCGAAGTTCAGCTGTACATATATAAGTGAACAATTTATGCACAAGTATTCATGAGGAAACGGGTTAAAATTGGTTTATTTTACCACTGTACATATTGAGTCGGGTTCATGAGGTTCATATATATTACATCTCTATAACTTACATCTGACAGCATTTGTCACAACGGTATTTGTAACAGACGAGACATTCAGGTGCATTTGGCTGCATTTGTCGCAGCGACATTTGAAGCAGTTGTGACCTTTGTTTATTGGGTAATCCGGCGCCTTATGAGGATCCTAGCTGCTTGATACTCCCCAGTAATTTCTTAACACTTTTCCTCATATAAACGTGTTTTCTCGCATTTGCAATCAGAGTAGATCCTGATCAGAGGGTTCCTCTAGGAGCCGTCTGATCAGGATCTGCTCTGTTTGCTAACCTAATTTGATAGATCTGTTTCTTTGCTTTCTAAAATGTCTACAACGTTCTACCTTCCATATTTCTTTATAACTCATTTGTTAATGAATATTCAGTAGGTATTGAAATTTGAACTAAATACAGAACAGGGAAAGGGTTAATTAAATACTGGCTCAAATCAGCAGTCCGAATTACAACAGGTTCACTTTAGGTAGATTTTTTTCACAGTTGAATAAAGTTTAACTTATGTACAGAGGGGTACATAATTATTGAAAAGATGCCAATAGTCAATTTGACCCATATTTGACATACCGCAGTGTTAATGCTATCTAATGGATCTGAATAGACACCGTTTCAAATCGTACATTTTTATCTACCTTATACAATTGTTCCAAACGTCTTTACAATCACCATTGTTGCTGGATAAGGTATTTTGAAGTTCTGTCATCAAATACTGCATTCGTTAACAGTCTTTTAAACATGTGACCTAAAGTTATCAATATGTATTATCGATTGTATTACTTACCAGTAACAAACTATAACGAAAAATGGGACAGAATACCAAAATTATACCCAAACATTTTGACAAATAGTGCAAACCCATAATTATCAAAGAGCTTCTGAAGTAGCTGCTTGACCAGGGCCTACACTATTTGCTTTTTGTCAGTCTAACTTAACCCTCTCCTTCATAGAAACGCGTTTTCATGCATTTGCAAACAGAGTAGACCCATATCAGACGGCTATAGGAGCCGTCTGATCAGGGTCTGCTCTGTTTGCCAATGGAAATTGATAGCTCTGTTTCTTTACTTTCTAAAATGCCTACAATGTTCCACCTTCAATAATTCATTACATGTACATGTATAACTATTTTATCCAAAAACATATTCAGTAGGAGTTGAAATTTTGTGCAAATATAGAACAGGTAACGGGTTAAAGTTATCAAAATGATACCAAACGGAATCCATTTGCTTTACTAACTGGTGGAGGGGGGGGGGTCCGACAACCGGAGCCGGGAGTGTGGCTTAAAAATACGCTTTACTCCATGAATATTCATGGGAAAATAATGTCATCATGAATATTAATTGGATTATGTTTTATAATGGCATATGCACACATGTCATTTTGGCTCATACAGAAACTGTAGAATCAGATCTATATTATAACATAAGCAAACAGACCGTAGAGCGTCTGATCTGGGTCTACTTTACTTGCAAATGCGTGGAAATGCGGTTATATGACGGAAAGGGTTAATATAGTATCCATTTATATTTTGTTAAGAAACATGTATTACTGCAAAGACAAATACAGTAAAACTTCGATTATCCGAACACTAAAATACGTATTATTATCGATCTTTAAGACAGGTGGCAGCTTAATGCATGGTGTAAGTCATGCAGAAAGTTCCTCTAGGAGCTTTCTGCATGACTTTCACCATGCATTAAGCAGCCACCTGCCTAAAAGGGTCTAAATTCTTCTATACCGAAAATTCGAATACTCGAGGTTTTACTGTATGTGATATCTTTTGCAGCCATATGGATTCAGGGAGACGACCAGTAACGGTGTGATTCATTACTCGGCATCTCACCCGGATAGAGAATATTTGACACAATTAAGCTTTTGAATAGAAAATACAGTAAAACCCCGCTAATGCGACTACCTAAAACAGGCATAATTCTGGGTGCTAGATGCAGGTGGTAGCTTAACGCAGGACAAAAGTAATGCAGAAAGCTCACGGAGGTCTTACCTTTGCCCTGCATTAAGCTACCACCTGCTTATAAAGACACCCATGTTTATTCACTAAGTGGTCGCATTAGAGGAGTTCTACATTAACTACGCATGAAGCTGACGAAACGTTTAGTAGACGAAATTTAATAGACGGCGATGTTGTTGGTTTTTGTGTGTCTGGGTTTTTTTGGGTTTTTTTGTTTTGTTTTGTTTTTTTAAAAAAAGATGAATAAAATGATGGTGTATGGGTCTTATTGAAACTGTTTTACTCGTTACTAGATTTTTTTATCGCAATAGATTTAAAAAGTACACAATTCTAAAAGTGTCATTTTCTCTGGTAAGTGATATGCTCTTTTTCGGCAGATTTAGTCAAAGTGGCTTAGTCTAAAAATAGCAATACAGTGCATACATTTCATTTAGATCCAGCACTTGCACTAGATCGAAAAAAAATTAAAATAGAACTACATGTATAGATCTAGTGCCAGTGGGATCCAGCTATAAGCTCCGGCCATTGTGTATTTATAACACGGTAAAGGGATGTAGTCATGTTGAAAATATTAACCCTTCCCCTCATATAAATGTGTGTTCACGCATTTGCAAACAGAGTAGACCCAGATCAGACGGCTCCTATAGGAGCCATCTGATCAGGGTCTGCTTTGTTTGCTAATGGAGTTTGAATGATCTGTTTCTTTACTTTCTAAAATGCCTTCAATGTTCCACCTACCATACTTCATTATAAGTACTTTGCCCATGAATATTCAGTAGGTATTGAAATAAACACAGAACAGGGAAAGGGTTAACTAAAGACAGATTGTATTGGACAGATCTAATCTGGATCTACTCTGTTTGTGAGGGCGTTAAAGGTTTATGATTTTATTAACAAACAAATGTTCAAAACAATTCTCAAAATGCCGAAGGGGTCACTCTTAGTCACCTGTTGTCTGATCTGGATCAAAACTGCTTGCAATTTTTTTTTTATCACGGATTCACTGTGTGTGTACAAATGGTTATTTAAAATGCATAAAACAGCGACAATTAATACATTCATTGCGCTGTTATGCGACTTCTTTCCTGGACCCTTTTATAACTCATAGAGAGGTCTTTTCCCGCCTTTGAAAACAGCGTAGACCCGTAGTTCAAACATATTTTATTTCAATATACATGTATATTGAAAGGGGTTGGGCCACAGAACCCGTAGACCCGTAGTCCTGTACAAACAGTCTGATCAGGGTCTGATCAGTTTGTAATTGCCAAAATATTCCTTTCTTCTTATGTCATTGTAAACATTCATCGATTCGATAATCATGCAGTAATTATTTCTTTTATGAATATTATAAAGGCAGGTTGTTAGTGTATCGTAGGCCTATATAACCAACTCACGGCGGACTATACATGTAGTTAAATGTTGAAAAGCATACAAAAACGAAGATTTACATCCACATTTTTATTATACGTATAGCAAACCTGCAACTCTTGCAAAGCGATCGTGATATGGTAAAACAAAACCGTCCCGTCAGATAAAACAGAAATGTCTAAAGGCACTGTGACCGAAGTGGGCCACCCAGACAAAGTTTTCGGTTGTCAAAAGATAGTGAAAGATGACCTTCACCTGCGGGTATTTTTACACCGTCATGATCGTTCGCGTATGCGCAGTGCTGTGTCGCGCTCACGTTCACACCGATGTTCATTCATAAGTAAGAGCTGGCTGCCCGGTGTTGATAGTATGTAGTACACAGGGGTGAATGGTTTAGATAATGTCGGTATACAATATACTTTTATCTTTCAATAAGCGGGCTTTAAATGATTGATTGTTTACCTCTGCGTGACAGCATAGATCCACCAGTTCGCCCTATGAATACCTGCACTAAACTATAGCTGATCAAAGGAATGTGTGCCACGGAGAATGATTTAACCTTTTTATGAATATTCTTGAAAGAAAAAAAGATGACCTCATGAATATTAATTTGTTTATGTTTATATAATGACACTTTAACACAGAAACTTTTGGTAATCATAGTAAACAATGTCTTAAGCAAACAGAGCAGACTCTGATCAGACGTAATCTACAGTAAAGCCTCTATATAATGACCACTAAATTGTGTTAATTAGTTGGTATTTAGGGTAGGTGGCTGCTTAAAGCAAGGTGAAAGTAAAACAGAACGCTCCTATACAGCAAGGTGAAAGTAAAACAGAATGGTCCTATAGGAGCGTTCTGTTTTACTTTCACCTTGCTTTAAGCAGCCACATGCCTTTAACACAAAATACTTGATGTAATTTAGTGGTCGTTATAGTGAGGTTTTACTGTATATAGGAGCCGTCTGGTGTGGGTCTCCTCTGTTTGCAGAGGCGTAGAAGGGCGCATTTTGAAGTAAAGGGTTAGCCCCTTATCTCATTAATGTTTATGTCGGAAATAATGGCACCATGAATATGGATTAGCTTTTTTTTGTTTATAAAGGTGCATAAAATCGCAAGTTTTTTCTTAGCAGAATCTATAGAATCACCTCCACTCGGAACACTTCTACAAACTACAATGTAGTCCCAACCCTGGCGGAATAAGGAGATTTGTTACGAATGCAAACCCCGCTATATGCAGGTAGTTCTACAAGCAAACAGAGCATATCCTTAGCTGGATCTACTCTATTTGCAAATCTCTGCCAGGTACAGGGTAAAATCCACCTCTAAGCCCGGTTGCTGTAGGAATTTTCAAAAAATAAAACTATTAAAAGAGCTATAGATAAAGGAGCGTACCTAAATATATACTAAAATCGTCATTTTCCACCAAACCCTCTTCGAGACGATTCTAAACGGTGGTCACAACATTGTGTTTGGTGGAGAAATAAAGGAGTAATTGTTGAAAATGTTTAAACTTACGTATCTCATCTTATATTAACCCTTTCCCTGTTCTGTATTTAGGCCAAATTTCAATACCTACTGAATATTCATTAACAAAATAATTATAAAGAAATATGGAAGGTGGAACATTGTAGACATTTTAGAAAGTAAAGAAATAGACCTATCAAATTTTATTAGCAAACAGAGCAGACCCTGATCAGACGGCTCCTCTAGGAGCCGTCTGATCTGGGTCTACTCTGTTTGCAAACGTGTGAAAACACGTTTATATGAGGGAAAGGGTTAAAAGGTATTTTGATTTAACCATTTACCTGACGGATATTCATATAATTATGTAATAATGACACCATGAATATTAATTAACTGATTTTTATAATGAGCATGTAAACCTGGGATAGGTTAACCATGACAAAACCTGTAGAATTATATAGAATCATAGAATCATCTTTAAGTAAAAACGTGCAGAACATACTTAAGTACTGTATGTATATTTATTAGCTGGATATTTATATAATGATAAAACAAATCTCATTTCTTTCTTGCTTTAACAGAATCTGCAGAATGAAGGTCTATGCAACTCCATAACCGAACCCAGCCTACGCCGATCTTACTGATCCTATCGAACTCATCCGATCTGGATCTACTCTGCTTGCAAACGTTTGGAAAGACATGTATCAAGCGACAGGTTAAATAGTAATCTGCAATCTTGTTTTTGTTTTAATGGTGGGTCTATAACACTCATATGCTTACATATATCGGTATTTTGTTTAACTCTTTCCCTCATATAAACGTGTTTTCACGCATTTGCAAACAGAGTAGACCCAGATCAGACGGTTCCTAGAGGAGCCGTCTGATCAGGGTCTGCTCTGTTTGCTTATGGAACATGATAGATATGTTTCTTTAGTCTGTAAAATGGCTACAATATACCACCTCCATATTTCATTATAGCTGTTTTGCCCATGAATATTCAAAAGATATTCAATATTTGTAATAAACATAGAATAGGGAAAGAGATAAAAAATAAAAAAGAGCATGCGTATTAACCAGCATGTAAATGTTGTGATTTAAAGGTGGCTTGTAGTCCAAGTCATGATGCATATTGTAAGTAGTAATCGCACAGATACGCCTTACAGAGTAGACCAAGACTGATCCCTCTAATCAGGGTCTACTCAGTTTGCTTATGAATCAATATAATTATATTTGATTAAGCATCTGAAATGGTTATAGGTTATCTCTCTCTCTGTCATGCTCTTTCTCTCTGTCTCTCTCGGTCTTTCTGTCTTTCCATGTCTCTGTCTCTCTCTGTCTCTTTGTCTGTCTGTCTGTCTGTCTCTGTGTCTGTCTCTCTCTCTGTCTGTCTCTCTCTGTGTATCTCTCCGTCTTTCTGTCTATCTGTGTCTCTCTGTCTGTGTCTGTCTCACTGTGTCTCTGTGTCTCTGTCTATCTGTCTCTTTCTGTCTGTCTCTCTCTGTACCTGTGTGTGTGTGTGTGTCTCTCTCTCTCTCTCTCTCTCTCTCTCTCTCTCTCTCTCTCTCTCTCTCTCTCTCTCTCTCTCCTCTCGCACGCACAAACACACGCACAAAAGAACAAAGAGATCTAATCGTAAGCAAACAAAAGCATATGAACTAATTAGGACTTAGACAGAAACTGTAGTACATATGAACTAATTAGGACTTAGACAGAAACTGTAGTACATATGAACCAATTAGGACTTAGACAGAAACTGTAGTACATATGAACTAATTAGGACTTAGACAGAAAATGTAGTACATATGAACTAATTAGGACTTAGACAGAAAATGTAGAACCAGGTCTATATAATTCCATAAGCAAACAGAGCAGATTCTGATCTGGGTCTAGTCTGGGTCTAGTCTGGGTCTACTCTGTTTGCATATGTGTGAAAATGCGTTTATATGAAGGAAAACTATAAAACCTTGTTTCACCCGAACAGAAATCGAACGGAAATGCAAATTGTTCTGTAGCGTAAGTGCATACTGCTTTAATCAACATTCTGCTGAAAAATATGTCAACTTAAACTCGGATATGTCACTATTTTCACTTACTGTCGAATCGTTAAACCGTTTAAGTAACTTGACCCAATGTCAAACAGCTTTGGTCCTGATGAGATGGCATGTTATTTTGATGTCTCATCTGGATCCAAGCTGTTTGTTAATGCTACTCAGGTCTTGTTTAACAGGCGACGGGTTCAGTTTGTTACCCTTATCTCTTACATAATACTGAACATCTTACATGTACATGTATACCCCAATTCGAAATACATTGTATATACATGTAGTAAAGCCAAGTTCGAGAAATAATTACAACATGAATATTAATTAGATTATTTTTTTCTTAATTGCACATGGACATTAGAATTTTGGGCATGACATATATTGTAGAAATACATTTTAACTTCGATATATCAAACTTCAAGAGACCATAAAATTAGTACGAGTTAACATAGGTTCGAGTCATCCGATTTATAATCTGACCAATATCTCAAGTTCGAAGTTTAATGCAGGTCTAAAGTAATGCTGAAAGCTCCTGTAGGAGGTTTCAGCATTACTTTAGACCTGCATTAAGTTGTCACATGTGTTTCTAGATATGTGTAGTGATACATTTTAGAAAAATTCTGTATTGTAAATTTTGGAAGGACCGAATTTTAGTTCGAGTTATCCCGAAGTTCGAGTTATCCGAGTTCGAGATATCGAAGTTCAACTGAATTTCTACAATATCTGTCATGCCAAAAATGTCCATGTGCCATTAAGAAAAATTAATCTAATTAATATCCATGATGTAATTATATGAATATCCATGGAGTAAAGGGTCAAAGTTACCACTGAAATCATGTACATGTACATCAGCAGAAAAAGTCTGAAACAGTTAGCTCCCTATGTATTTATAAAACCAATTACTGTAGTATCCTCTTAATATGCAATGGTATCTTTAAAATCAGATGGTTTCTTAACCCATTTCCTCATAGGCTATTTTCAGATTCAACCACTTTGAATAAATCTACCAAAAAGCAGCATAAACTAGAGAAAAGGAAAATTTTAGAATTTTGTAGTTTGAAACCATTGTGATATCCTATAGGAGCAAATGCTCTATTTATCACAATGGTTTCAACAGGTGATTTTTACAGAGGCGTAATGCAGAAAGTAATGCAAAACGCTACTGTAGGGGTATATGTATACCTTTCGTTCTGCATTCCGCTACTAAGCTACCAACTGCGTTTAAGATTAAGATATCAAGCTATCACCTAGGTTTAAGATTAAAGCTTTCCCTGTTGAATATTCATAATAGTAACAATTGACATCCTAAATATTTATTTAGCTGGGTTTTTTAAATAATGGAATATGTACTCAGGATTGTTTGATATTGGAAGAAATTGTAGTGTCATGTCTGTTATAATTTCATAAGCAACCAGGACAGAACCCTGACCAGACGACTCCTATAGAAGCTGTTCGATATGGATGTATTTTATCTGCAACGGCGTTTGAATGGAGGTAAGGGTTTATTTACCAAGCTGTCACCCAGAATCACGCGTCATTTATGTTTGCCCTAAACAGGTTTTATATCGCCTATATATCTATATTGCAGGAACAACCAACATGACAAATGACGGGTTGTAAGCTTCAATTTAGCCCTTTCCCTTATGTAAACGCATGTTTACGCATCTGCAAACAGAGTAGATCCAGATCAGACGGCTCCTATAGGAGCCGTCTGATCTGTGTCTGCTCTGTTTGCTTATGGTATACTATAGATCTTATTATACAGCTTCTGCCCGAGCCAAAATGTCATGTGATCAAATGTCATTATAAAAAATAATCTAATTAATAGTCATGACGTCATTATTTCTTACATGAATATACAACAGGGAAAGGGTTAAATAAGTTTTACTGTAGTTATGCAGGGTAAATGGGTTACCGATATAAACAGGGCTTAACCCTTTCCCTTATATGCACGCCAATTTCAAACAGAGTAGACCCAGATCAGACGGCTCCTACATCTACGGCTATATGTCTTTTTGAAAATATATAATAGTCAATACCAAATCGTCCAGTGTACATAGGCCATTATGAAAATTCAGCTAATAAATATTCGTGATGTCATTATTGCATTATTTCTGACACGAATATTCCACACTGAGATGGTTACCACATCCCCTCCTAGTGACACATTAGGCACCTCTGTATAACCCATTCCCTCCTAGTGACACATTAGGCACCTCTGTATAACCCATTCCCTCCTAGTGACACATTAGACACCTCTGTATAACACATCCCCTCCTAGTGACACATTAGGCACCTCTGTATAACCCATCCCCTCCTAGTGACACATTAGGCACGTCTGTATAACACATTCCCTCCTAGTGACACATTAGGTACCTCTGTATAACACATTCCCTCCTAGTGACACATTAGGCACCTCTGTAATAACCCATTCCCTCCTAGTGACACATTAGGCACCTCTGTATAACACATTCCCTCCTAGTGACACATTAGGCACCTCTGTAATAACCCATTCCCTCCTAGTGACACATTAGACACCTCTGTATAACACATTCCCTCCTAGTGACACATTCGGACCCTCTGTATAACACATTCCCTCCTAGTGACACATTAGACACCTCTGTATAACCCATTCCCTCCTAGTGACACATTCGGCACCTCTGTAATAACCCATTCCCTACAAGTGATACATTAGGCACCTCTATATAACACATTCCCTCCTAGTGACACATTAGGCACCTCTGTATAACACTTTCCCTCCTAGTGACACATTCGGCACCTCTGTATATCACATTCCCTCCTAGTGACACATTATGCACCTCTGTATAACCCATTCCCTCCTAGTGACACATTCGGAGCCTCTGTATAACACATTCCCTCCTAGTGACACATTAGGCACCTCTGTATAACCCATTCCCTCCTAGTGACACATTAGACACCTCTGTAATAACCCATTCCCTACAAGTGACACATTAGGCACCTCTATATAACGCATTCTCTCCTAGTGACACATTAGGCACCTCTGTATAACACTTTCCCTCCTAGTAACACATTCGGCACCTCTGTATAACCCATTCCCTCCTAGTCACACATTAGACACCTCTGTATAACACATTCCCTCCTAGTGACACATTAGACACCTCTGTATAACACATTCCCTCTCAGTGATACATTAGGCACCTCTGTATAACACATTCCCTCCTAGTGACACATTCGGCACCTCTGTATAACACATTCCCTCCTAGTGACACATTAGACACCTCTGTATAACACATTCCCTCCTAGTGACACATTCGGCACCTCTGTATAACCCATCCCCTCCTAGTGACACATTAGGCACCCCTGTATAACACATTCCCTCCTAGTGACACATTCGGACCCTTTGTATAACACATTCCCTCCTAGTGACACATTATGCACCTCTGTATAACCCATTCCCTCCTAGTGACACATTCGGACCCTCTGTATAACACATTCCCTCCTAGTGACACATTCGGCACCTCTGTATAACCCATTCCCTCCTAGTGACACATTCGGCACCTCTGTATAACCCATTCCCTCCTAGTGACACATTCGGCACCTCTGTATAACACATTCCCTCCTAGTGACACATTCGACACCTATGTATAACCAATTCCCTCCTAGTGACACATTAGACATCTCTGTATAGCACATTCCCTCCTAGTGAAACATTAGACACCTCTGTATAACACATTCCCTCCTAGTGACATATTGGGCACCTCTGTATAACCCATTCCCTCCTAGTGACACATTCGGCACCTCTATATAACTCATTCTCTCCTAGTGACACATTAGGCACCTCTGTATAACCCATTCCCTCCTAGTGACACATTCGGCACCTCTATATAACCCATTCCATCAATGGCTATATTTAGACCCAACCTCTTTGAATAAATATACCGAAAAGGAGCATTTACTAAAGAAAAGAAAAATGTTAGATTTGTGTAGTATTTAAACCATTGTGATAAATAGAACATTTGCTCCTATGGAGCAATTGCTCTATTTATCACAATGGTTTCAAGAAGTGGCTATTACAGAGGCGTAGAAAGGCGTACTTATGGTGGAAAGGGTTTAGGCACATTTTGAAACCAATGTGATAAATAGTATCACAATAGTTTTAAAACTACACAGTTCTAAAACACTCCTTTTTATAGTTAATACTCCTTTTTCAGTAGATTTATTCAATGAGGATGGGTCTTAAATAGTTTAGGAAGGAATGAGTTTAAAGGGACAAACCCAAAGCCAACTGATACACAGCGGACCCGTATTCATGCAATGTTATTAGGACAATTAGATACAATAAACTTTATTTATAGTCGGGTGTTACAAAACATCTTATTTAATATTAACTTGAAGCTATTTACCGACTAATTAAACACTGAATTATCAGAGTGGAAACGTCACTCAGTGTTAAACTACACTCCGCATGGAAACCTTTAAAAACGTGCTAGAGTATTTTGAGTAACAAACATGGCATACCCTGACCAGAGGGCTCCTCTAGGATGTCTCTTATATGGGTCTACTCTGTTTGCAAATTACAGTGCATGCATGTACCGGATTTTCCGACCCTTAGTATAATACATGTAGTATACTTTTTTTCTAAACTTTTGCTAAGATGTCTTACTTATAGCGGTAGTTTCATATACTATAATTTCTTAATTAAGTGTCCTCTGATAGTACTACATTAGACGTGTTATTCTCTCTCTCTCTCTCTCTCTCTCTCTCTCTCTCTCTCTCTCTGTCTCTCTGTCTCTCTCTGTCTCTCTGTCTCTCTGTCTCTGTCTCTCTCTCCTCTGTCTCTCTCTCTCTCTGTGTCTCTCTGTCTCTCTCTCTGTCTCTCTGTCTCTGTATGTCTGTCTTTCTCTCTGTCTCTCTGTCTCTCTCTCCCCCCCTCTCTCTCTCTCTCTCTCTCTCTCTCTCTCTCTCTCTCTCTCCTTCATAAACACTTCGTGTTTCATACTTTTCATATTTTGTTTGCCATTACATGTATATATAAATGCTTTGTATGGGGAGGGTCAATTCTAATGTTGTAAGAACTTGTGACCCGACCCAATTTCCTCTAATATGGAAATAAAATATGTACCGGATTGAAAAGGTCAAATCCCCGGCCAGCTCCCTGGAAATGCCATCATCTCAAAGTTTGCTAATAACTTCAGTCAAATGACAGCAGTTCAAATAATAAATGTTGAGATATGATGCAAAGACGTTCAACTCAAATTACATGTATTCCATTTGTAACCAATCTCGGAAATCGCAATATGTAAACACTTCTTTTCCTTTTTGATTGACTAAACAAATATTGACCGATTTACTACTCCTAGAACCCAACTTGGGTTCCCTCAAGATAAAGCAAATTTGAGCACGTTTACAAAGAGACACAATTAGGGCAAATACCGTCGGATTTTATTTCGTGGTGGCTTCCCCTTCGTGGTTTTGTTGTGAGTTTGTTCACATGCATTTGCAAACAGTTTAGATCCAGATGAGACACCGGGTAACTCGACGTTAAATCAGGATCCAGGCTGTTTGACATCCGGTCTAAAGTAGGTTATCTCGGCTAGATAGTTAGTGGAGACTTGGCACCTCATATGTATCTAGACTGTTTACAACGTTATAGCATATTCACCAATGGCGGCAAAAGTGTTAATCCGTTCCTTTTTCAATATTCATGTAAGTTATAATTACATCGATGTCACACCATGCAATATTTATAAGATGAATGCTTATAACGTATTTTTCAAGGGATTTTCGCTTCAATGAAACTTGTAGAATCAGATCTATATCATGTCAAAAGCAAATAAAGCAGACGCTGATCATATATATAGGAGTCGTCTGATCTAGGTCTACTCTGTTTGCATATGCATGAACATGCGTTTATATGAGGAAAAGGGTTAGCAAACACACACAACTAACGTTTTATTGGCACTCCTGAAACGAATAACTGGAAACCACGTGACATTTTAGCCATTGAAGAGAGAAACTGTAGAATTAGATCTAACACCGAAATATCTTATTTTATCCAGTCACCAGGCTTCTCTAGTGACATAATAAAGGGGGTGCAAATAAACTTAGGTTTATTAGGTTACTTCCGGTAGTGGAAGGTTTATTAGGTTAGTAGATAGGCGTAATGATTCTATAACCATGGAACTATTTTAGTTTTCTGTAAATATTCATAAACATGTTGATGGAATAGATCTAACAGATCTATTTGGTCACCAGAAGAATTATTCAAATGAGAAAAAAAATAAAAATAATTGGCTACAGCTGGATTCGAACCCGCGCCTGATCCTACAAAAACCAATTCTAATCTCTCTAGAGACGTCGCCCTTACCGATTACGCCACTGAGGCCACATACAAAATGACGTTGATTTATCAATTTTATTAATTTAATCCACCGCTGGCAAAACCCGTTTTTGATAAAATCAAACCTGGAAGCAAAGATTGACAGATAAATAGTAAATGTTTTCTTTTCACTCTCATGATTATTTGATTGATAAACTCTTACAGGGGCGGTGATAGTCATAAACCTAAATATAGCCTGTTCAGTTCCATCGATTTCTGAGTGACGTTAGGTAGAATCTAAAAATAGAAACCGAGACTACGTAACTCGAATTTGACCAAAGAATATAGATCATGTCTGTTTGAAATAACTTATCGACCCTCGATTCAAATCATCTTATTTTTCAAATTCAACCACGTTTCCCTTCTAGTAATACAAGTATCGAAACTATATTCCTCTGCGGTAGCTCATTAGATCTATTTACGTCTAAATGGAAGTGAAAAGGGAGGGATCCGTTGATCGAAAAACTGCATTTTCAATGTAAATTATTTCAAGAGTGTTATGAGTCTATAAAAAAGACATTTAGCTATATTGACTGGATAAATCGAATAATAGGTTAGTGCCGTAGATGGGACGCCTTTATCCGACTCGGAGAGAAAACAGTTGAGGCTCGGCAAGCCTCGCCTCAACGTTTTCTCCCCTCGTCGGATAAAGCGTCCCATCTACGGCACTAACCTATTATTCTCTATTTCTTTATAAACAGACAGCCAGCTAACGCACTCATATATATTCGAACTGAGAATATATAATACAGTACACCCCTCTAAGCCGGGAATTCTAGTAGATAAAAATTACGATACCTTTAGGCAGGTGGCTGCTTAGCGCGGGGTGAACGTCACGAGGACGCTCCTGGAGAAGGCTTTCTGCATAACTTGTACCCTGTATTAACCTGTCGCCTGTCTCTAAGACCGATATTTATACATAATTTAACGTCCGGTTTAGAGGGGATTACTAGACACGTTTTATTTTTATCTTAACTTTTGAGTTATACATGTACATTCTCCTCTTCATTCTGTTTTTCTCCCCTCCGTTTCCATTAAACCATTACCATTACTCCATAGATTTGTCTTTTTAACGCCCTTGTAAACAGAGCAGACCCAGATCAGACAGCTCCTGTAGGAATCGTATTATCAGGGTCTGCTCTGGCTGCTTAAGGAACTGTATACATCTGCTTTTACAGTATTTACAAGCGCCAATTTTGTTTGTTCACATGCCATTATAAATATTCATCTAATCAACCCTTTCCTCCATAAATATTCATGTAAGAATCAATGACGTCATGAATACTAATTAGATAAATTTGTTGTAGTAGCTTAATAGACAAAGGCGTTTTAGGCACGGGCAGAAATTGTAAAATCATATCTACATTATATCATTAGCAAACAGAGCAGACCCTGGTCAAACGGTTCCTATAGAAGCCGTCTGATCTGGGTCTACTCTGTTTGCAAAGAAGTAGAAAGGCGTATTTATGGAGTAAATGATTAATTATCCCAGATTTTGATTATCTCCCTTTTCCGATTTTATATTCAAATACGGAATAGGGCGCTAGGGCTTAGCATGCTACCGATGGGCACATAGTCTTGTGTATGTCTTCATTTACTGTTGAAAGTACATTGTACAACACAGTAACTACTTAACTGGTCTTTGTAACAGATACAATCTTGTATTGCGAAAGGTCATTGCGAGCAGATAATAGAAATTAATATTGCTTTTTAATTATATTCATGTAGAATGAAATAAAGAGGTAAGAAGTAAGATTAACTCTTTTACATTGCGGGTCCTGTAGGGAACAGGGGTTTCTGCTAGATGCTGATATGTAAAACGTACATTGGCTAGAAATATCAAAACATTGGAGATACCGGGGATCGAACCCGGGGCCTTTCACATGCAAAGCGAACGCTCTACCACTGAGCCACATCCCCATGAGTACACGTACAAGTTCGGAAAAATACAGAGATTGTATTACCTTTTTACTTGAACATATAAACTGATTTTCCCGCAAGGACAAAATTGGGGTATTTTCCGTCGAATTTTATTTGTTGGTGGTTCCCTCTTCGTGGTTTTGCCGGAATTTGTTCACTGGCATTTGCAAACAGTTTAGATCCAGATGAGACACCGAGTAACTCGACGTTAAATCAGGATCCAGGCTGTTTGACATCCGATCAATAGTACCAAATCTTGATCGAAATCGGATAAGTCAAAATTTCACCAGGTCCAAATTCACTAAAATACAGATGCTTTCTATTCATGTAAGTTGGGAGCGTAGCTAAATCCAATTGTAATGTGCATACCGTGGCTATAGGGGTACGCCGTAACGGGGCATGCTCGCCCGTGAAAATTTAGAATCGTGTAGTTTTGAAACCATTGTGGCAAATAGAGCATTTGCTCCTATTGGAGCAAATGCTCTATTTATCACAATTGTTTCAAAAGATGACTTTTACGGTGGCTTTTTATTTACGGTGCAATTTAAATACACAGAATTGACGTTTACACATAGATATAAGACAAAATTCAACTTTGGGGGAAATGATTAAGGAACCAGAACGCATGTTGCGTGTGTGCCAATATTTTTATTTAAAAAAAAAAAAAAAAAAAACAAAACCGAACGTTTCATGATAACCGTACGTCCCAACATAGTTTTACGTCAAGCATGACGTCAAACATGACAGTATATCAGTATGACGTTGTTGTCATACAGACGGAGCTGTTTTAGTTTCAGTTAAACACTTGAGATGGAGAACGTCAGAACTCGGGCTTTTTAGCGTATAATGTCAACAAGAATGTAAGTTCATTATCCCATTCAATCATATTCTTCTGTAAAAGTCACTTTTTGAAACCATTTTGATACAGAGAGCATTTGCTCCATAGGACAAATGCTCTATTTATCACAACGGTTTCAAAACTACACAATTATCTGTTTATCTTTTATCTAGTAAATGCTCCCTTTCGGTAAATTTATTCATTTTTTTATCTAAAAATAGCCTTTGAGGAATTGGTTATATATAGTACAGAAACGATTACACGTCAGTTGACAGTTTTCACTTTCTGCATGTATCTTTTTCCCTTTTTAGGGTTTCGGATTTTGCCGAAATCCTTATAAAATGGATTGCGACTCAAACTATGGCGGAAAACCCTATTGCACGAGCGCTACCTAGCGGGAATCCCCCTAAGAGAATACGCGCATGTGCAGTGCTTGGCTTACAATCCGGTTCCGGAATCTTACAAAATATTTATAATGAAATATGGAAGGTGGATCCATTAGCAAACAGAGCAGACCCTGAATCTATGGGAGCGAGCTGTCTGATCTGGGTCGAATCTATTTGCAGATGCATGAAAACAAGTTTATATGGAGAAATAAGGGTTAAATAGACGTCTTCTGTTCTTTACGTCCTTTACAGTATAAAGGTTACAGCGCACTGGTGGTCAGTAGTGCAGGGCAACTGTTATATCATGCTAAAATCTCTAGAGGTCATACGCTTAACTCTTTGCACGCTAGCGGCGAAACTGTGATTACCTATGCAAACAGTTTGGATCAAGATGAGAGGCCACATAATTCTGCGTCTCATCAGGATCCAAACTGTTTGTCATCTTGATCATATTTTTGCATAAAATGAAAGAAAGTTTATTGAAGAATTGAAGCAGACGTCAATTTTTGCAAACGAAACATCACTCAGCATTATAAGGATTAAGCAAGCTGTAGAGACTGTAATATCGTCTGCTTCAGGTTTGTCATCATTTGAATTTCTAAAAGATCAGTTTTAGGCATTTTGACCAAAGGCAAAATTGTCACAAGTTGTAAACAGTTTAGATTTTGGTCAGCCAGTTACTTGGTATTAGATCTGAATCCAAACAGGGTGTCCCACTCTGCCAGCCTTTATTGTTTAAGTAGCTTGGATGGTAGTATTAACAATTACTATTAAAAGGAAACAAGGGTTTTTGTATCCTTTATATTATTAAAAAATCATTAAAATGAAAAAAAGGAGAAAGACAAACAAAATGAGACAAAGCACTTTCTTATCTTTTAATTTATATACATTTCATCATTTATTGATTTACGTGTCAGGCTTATAGTGTCTTATAGTGTCTTATAGTATCTTATAGTAATGTATGTAATTTATTTCTAATTCATATCATTTATTTCTATGACGCCGGTTACTGATCAGGGTCTGTAGTGTTTACTACAGCACTAACTGTAATTTGCATGTATGACTATAATTTATTTTTAATTATATCATTTATTGATATACTTGTTACATGTATGATGCTGCAAATAGCAAAGACCCTGGCCAGTTGTGGTAACTGATCGGGGTATGTATTGTTTGCAGCACATACTCACAAATTGACCCTGAACAGACTCACACTCGCAGTCTCCTCAGGAAGAAGTAAGAAAATACAACACAATCACACAAAAAGACAAGGTAAAGGCATGGATAAACTATTAAGGGTCTTTTCTGTTTGCAAAAGCACAGAAAGGCTTATTTTGCTCAGACAAATTGTACCCGATATGGAACCCTGAAATCGTCTTCACTATATAATATAAAGTGAAACAATATTATGTGTCTAACAACCCATATACCAATGGGTGGTTTTACTTCAAATTTTCACCCATGATAAGCTGTCAACCTTAATGTGAAAATTTTCTTAAAGAATGTAATTATTGCTCTGACCATTTTACCAGAGTTATGGGACTCTGAAATTTTCTTCACTGTATAACACAAAGTCAAAAGTGCTTGATATAGAGACACTATTGTTAGGGGGAGTAGTGCATCAGAAACAATTTTCTAGTTAATTTTATTTTCCCTGTTGTATCCTGCCATGCTAAGTTGAAATATATTTGTTACTTTATAATTTGTCATATTGTTAATATCACCCCACAGTATATTTGGCAATTATTGTGTAGGGTATTTAGAATCATAAGGAATATGTCTAAAATTGGTGGAAGTGTATATATGGATAAGTGAATGATGCTTGCTAATTACTGTTATGGTCCACCAGATAGTAGCAGAAGTATGACCCTTACTTTCAAATAATGCAGTGATGGCTCTATACTACATTAAACATCAATTTTGGCTCTATTGGCACAAAGTGGCAAGTTGAGCTATTGGAATCGCACTGTGTGTGACATGTTCATAAAAAAATTCTTTAAATGTCTTCCAAACTACTGACATGATTTTCAGAAAAATCCACAGCAAACAATCAATATAATAAATATATATTATGTCCGAAACCTTCAGTACTGTCAGTACTTTGATTTACTACTGCTATGAATAGGCTGCCTTACTCTCTGTTGGTTTTTAGCGCTAGTTGACAATGGTCAGGATATTGCTACATGTATCTATTGTTTAAGATGCTGTAATCCTAAGCCTGCTACAAAAATGGTGTCTCGTTAACCCTGTCCCCGTTGAATATTCATATAAGAAATAAATGACAGCATGAATATGTATTAGCTGAAATATTATAATGACATATGTAACCCATTCCCTCATATTGACGCATTTTGACGCCCCTGTAAAAGTCACTTTGTGAAACCGTTGTGATAAATAGAGCATTTGCTCCATAGGCGCAAATGCTATATTCATCACAATGGTTTCATAGCTACACAATTCTAAAAAATTTCCTTTTCTCCAGTAAATCCTCATTTTCGGTAGATTTATTCAAAGAGGTTGGATCTAAAAAAAAAAAAAGCCTATGAGTTAATGGGATAAGTGGGAATATTTCGGTATTGATATCAGCTGTAGAATCAGCTATATTATGATGTCTCCAGCCAACAGAGCAGTCACTGATCAAACGGATCCTACAGGAACCTACAGATCTGGATCTACTCTGTCTGCAAAGGTGTGAAAAAGGATCGCTATGAGGGATAGGGTTTCAATGATTGAATTAGCAAATAGCTGACGTAGTGTAGGTATACACTGTGTCAGAGATGTTTCACTTACTTCCGATTTGTTCAAACTTGAGAAACTGCTGTGAGTGTTCTGATGAGTGAGGTTAACTGTATGTGAGAGTTCAAATGAGTGAGGTTTACTGTATGGTAGTGTTCATATCATTGATATTTACTATATGTGAGTATTTAGATGAGGAGGTTTACTGTATATGAGTGTTTAGATGAGTGAGGTTTACTGTATGTGAGTGTTCATATCAGTGAGGTTTTACTTAATTTATATGAGTGTTCATATTAGTGAGGTTTTACTTATATGAGTCGTCATATTAGTGAGGTTTTACAGTATGTGAGTTGTCATATTAGTGCGGTTTTACAGTATGTGAGTTGTCATATTAGTGAGGTTTTACAGTATGTGAGTTGTCATATTAGTGAGGTTTTACAGTATGTGAGTTGTCATATTAGAGTTGTCATATTAGTGAGGTTTTACAGTATGTGCGTTGTCATATTAGTGAGGTTTTACAGTATGTGAGTTGTCATATTAGTGAGGTTTTACAGTATGTTGGTGTTGAGATAAGCGAGATTTTACTTATATGAGTGTTCAGGTTAAAGCGAAATTTTATTTTCAGAGCTATTCGAGTATTTATGAAATGGTATTGTATACGAGTGTTCAGATTAATGAGGCTTTACTGTATGTGAGTGTTCTATTAAGCGATGGTTTACTGTATATGTGTATGTTTAACAGATAAATGGAATGCATGTGTAACTTGTTTAAAGCATATCTTATTTGCATAATTTTTCACCCACTACATTTTCAAAATTCAAGCTATAATCAGTAATTATGTCTACCAAACATGCAACACGGGTGTCAAACAGTTTGGCAACCGATTATACATCGAGTTACTGTACGTTTCATCTGGATCCAAACTGCATAGGTAATCACTCACACACATGATGCAGGTTAAATATGAATTATATAGACCTCTATTATTCAGATCTGGAGAAATGGAAGAGGAACGACAGCTGATAGGTCGCGTGGACTGTGCAGGAATCAGGGCACTTTTTGAACGACTATTCAAGGGATGTTTTGGTGAGTTGCATCATGCGAAAATGTTACTAGGTAACTCATGGGCTGTCAGTGTAGAACTAGATCAATGATTGAAGTAGCAAATAACTGACGTAGTCTAGATGCACTGTCTCCGAGATGTACAAGCAGGACTGGCCATAGTCCCTAGTTTCAAACGCGATGGCAGATCAGGGTCTACACTATTTGCAATGTGTCAGTGTCCCTTAGCTGGATACATTTCGTTTGATATTTGCTTGGTATATAATACTTTACTTCATAGAGACTCATTTTACGCATTTGCAAGCTAACTAGACCCACATCAATCTGGCCCTTTATGATCTGACTGACCAGGCTGTAATCTGCTAGCTTGTGGAATAACATACATCTGAATACATGTATTGCCATGGTTAATTCCCGTCTTCATATGGGACTATCAGGCATCAAGCTATTTGCCAATGCGAGTCAGGTCGCGGATAGGGGGACAAGGGTTATTTTAGTCCCAACAGGGCCGGATAACCCGGATGAAAATGAATACCCACCCAAACTCTGATCTGTTGCAAACTGTGGCAAAACCGCAGAATCAAATCTGTACTATTTCATAAGGGAACTGAGAAGACCCTGATCAGACGGCTCATTCAAGGACAGTCTGATCTGGGTCTTCTCTGTTTACAAAGACGTAGAAATGCGTATTAACCCATTTGTGTCGAGTGTCCCTAAAAGGGACATATGCAAACAGTGTTTGAAGGATCTGGGTCTTCACTGTTTGCTGAAGCCACCGATGTCAATGGCTTATTTAAAAAAAAACAGTTTGTTACCTGTATCCCCTCAAAATAAAAATTGGAGGGATTCCACAATGAAATTTGGACGAGTTTTCTTCAAATAATATGGGGGTAATGGGTTAAAGAAACTACGGACCGATTGTCAGATGAACTTGAACTTGATCAGACGCCGATTTTCTCGGCGTCTCATTAGAAATAAATTGCGAGGTCTCGACAAGAATAAAAAGAGTTTTAAAACACTATCCTTCTTATCAAGTCAGAAAATGCTTCTAACCCATTCGGCGTGGAATAAAATACATCTGCTAACGTTATCGTCTGTTTCGGGTTTGAAAGTGGCATTTTCTTCAATTTCTATGCAAAAAAGATATAGGCCTAACCAGTGCAGAGGTCCAGATAAGATACGCAAACTGAAACATTTTCAAGAATAGCTCCTTTATTTCTCCACCAAACCCTATACTGTGACCACTCTTTAGAATCGTTTCAAAGAGACGATTCTAAAAAGTGGTCACAGTATAGGGTTTAGTGGAGAAATGGTAATTTTAGTATTTGGGTACGCACCTTTATATGTAACTCTGCAGTGTCAAAACAGTTTGGATCCAGGGAGACCCAGAGTTACCCGTCGTCTAGTCTGGATCCAAACTGTTTGTAAAGGTGATCACAGATTCACCAATGGCGGTGAAAGAGTTATTGTTAGGTTTCAAAGTAGGCGTTTTATTTTGTTTCTTGTCAAAGATTTACAGTAAACCCTCTCTATAACGGACACTAAATTAAATCAAGTATTTTGTGTTAAAGGTAGATTGCTGCTTAAAGCAAGGTGAAAGTAAAACAGAACGCTCCAACAGGAGCGTTCTGTTTTTTAAGCAGCCAGCTGCCCTAAATACTAACTAATTTGACAACTTAGTGGCCGTTATAGAGAGGCTTTACTGTATTCAGATAATCACTCTGTTTGGGTCATGGTGCGATGCATAGTTACTTGGCGCCTCATCTGGACCAGCTGTTTATAAGGTACTCACGGAACTGATGGTTCAAAGGTTAATAAATATTGAAAGAATCTTATGGTCAGAACTTCCACCATTCTTTATTACAGAGCTACAGATAAAGGTGCGTGTCCCCATACTAAAATCGTCAATTCTCCATCAAGTAAAATTCTTGAAAATATTTAAATTTACGCATCTTACCTGGGCACCTGTTTGTCAAATGTTGTGTATTTAACACTGCCTTTTTCAGGTACATTCCAATCAAGACAGCCCAAAGACAGTCAAAAGCTTCAGGAATGGGTACGTAAAGACAACTAACATTTTCTTTGAAGAAACCCATTTCCTATCCCTTTAACACATTCTCTCCTAGCGACGCATTTGGCGTCTCTGTGAAAGCCACGTCTTGAAACCTTTCAAAGCAGGCGTTTTGTTTTTGTTTCTTTTCAAAGATGTACAGTAAAACCTCTCTATAACGACCACTAAATTAAATCAAGTATTTTGTGTTAAAGGCAGATTGCTGGTTAAATCAAGGTGAAAGTAAAACAGAACGCTCATACAAGAGCGTTCTGTTTTACTTTCACCTTGCTTTAAGCAGCCGTCTGCCCTAAATACCAACTAATTTGCACAAGTTAGTGGCCGTATAGAGATAAATAGAGCATTTGCTCCAAGGCGGCTTCAGGGACTTCACTTTTTGCCTCAAACTATATTTTATATCTGTGTTTTATTCCTTTGAAATTTGCATTTATTCATCTTATTTCCTTATTTTGCAGAATGATTGAACAAAATTGTGTTGCAGGCGACAATTAGAAATTTGGCGCCGAAAGGGTTAAGGAACTAATAACCGGATGTCGAACAGCCTGAATCCTCACGAGATGCCAAATGACTCAGCGTCTCATCTGGATCCAGTCTGTTTGCATACGCGAGTCGGTAGACGGTGGGTTAAAGCAGAAATCAGATTTATATCATAAGGTGTAATGTTTATTATGTTTGTGTTTTTTCAGGTGCTCATTGAAATCATTGATCAGCAGCCCATTACCTCAAATGATCACCCCGCATCCGACGGGACATTAAGCCCTGGTGAAACTGCTGCAGCAACACGATACTGAATAAACAACAGCAGCAGCAACAACAACAACACAACAATATCAACAACAAAATTTTACGTTCTCGTCAGTCAGATCCCATAATCAATTCAGAAACATGTCAACGATTGATGCAATTCTGTGTGTAAGATGAAATCAGTAGTACATGAAATTATAGTTGCATGAAATCATTGTTACATGGAATCGTTGTTACATGAAATAATTGTGACATATAATCGTTGTTTTACATGAAATAATTGTGACATATAATCGTTGTTTTACATGAAATCATCGTAACCTGAAATATGTGTGTTACATAAAATCGTTATGTTACATGAAATCGGCTGTATCACATGAAATTTAATACTTTTTAGCATACGCTTTTCTTACATTCTATCAGTTGTTTTTATAAACATTTTATTAAAGTGTTTTTGAAATTGCTTACTTTATTTCTCTAACATTCGCCTTTATCAATGATGACAACTAATAAGTTAAATGTGTCTTTGATCATTTGACATGGGAAAATCTAACTAGCTTAATTGCCCAACCATAAATTCTGTCGACTACACGTATCTACATTGTTTTCAATGGTTATCATACGTTTGCCCAAGGGATAAAATACGTTTTCACAAAATTTGCCTGAATTTCTTGGACCGCTTAGAAGATTTTCAAGTATTGAGTGCAGAGCTGTAGAAGCTACACTATTTATATAACGTTTATAAACATTTGCAATAATTGCCTTCCTCATTTTAATCATTTACTCCATAAGTACGTCTTTAGAACATCTTTGCAAACAGAGTAGACCTGGATCAGACGGCTCCTATAGGCCAGTGTTGAACCGCAAATTTCACGCCACCCATTTTTTTCACACGTGTGAAATTTGCGGCCCCAATTTTCACATAATTTGTGAAAATTGCGTTTTGTTCCTATACCCCTCTTCAAAGCCCGACGCATTTTTCACGTACATTGTATATGAAAAATGCGTCGAGACGATGTGCTAAATTATTGACTTCAAAACACGCGACCCAATTTTCACACGTGAGAATATATTGAAGTTGACAGATGTCTTTGGTCATTTCGGTTATAGACCAAGGTCGCAGGAATCGAAATGCCAGATTTGTATTACAATTCAGAAGTTGATTTGGGTGCTTACTCAACATATTTATTTGATTAAAATATAATTATGGGTCACGGGGGCAAAACGTATTTGGAGTTCCTTGTTAATCCTTTAGCGTCCACATATTTGATATGCATTATGATTGTGTCTGCATTTGATGCCCCCGTGTTGCGGCACATCTTGTTGCCGCTGTACATAGTGTCGCCGGCGACCATCTCTGCTGAAACAAATGGAATATATTGTCGCCGGCGTTAATATGTGCCGATGTTTTCGGCACATATTAATGCTTAACTGCACAAATTGTCGCCGGCGACAATATGTGACGAAGGTTATGGTGCTGCTTAAGGGTATTTCTGCCGACAAAATGTCAAACACCTTTAACGACGAACAAATTGACGACAGAGAACATACATATGGATGAAACGACAAACAGCCGGACGGATATGTGATCCTGTCAAAACAGTTGACACAATACAGAGCTTTTGATTATCATTGGCGCAATTACACTGTTGTGTCGTAAACCACCGACTACTATAATTTTGATTTCCCGACAAACGACAATATGACAGTGGCGTAACCCTTGTGCACGTATTGTCGCCGGTGCCGACAACTTCGACACATACTGTCGCCGGCGACAATATATGCCGCTTGTTTTGACATACATTGTTGCCGGCGACGATATGTACACCGTCGACAACATGTGCTACAACACCCGGGATATCGAATATCTAGGATTTTTTGTCCCGATCGGCTGCTAGTCTGTCACCCTGGTCATAAATCTAGAACCGTTTGCATATTGGGTGTGTACATTTCTTAAGAAAAGACCTTTCACAATACAAAAAACTTTTGACCTTATGACCTTCTCCTATGACTTACTATTTTAAAAACTTATTTTGACTGATGAGGAGAAGGAACATTATAATTTGCGTATGTGATTTTTGATACACACCATTTGTAGGAATACACAATATTTGACCTGCTGACCTCTGAATTGATCTTAAGCATATTTAATGAAAAACCTTACTACTGGCTATCACTTCTGAACCATCGAAAATGGGGCTTTCAAACTTGGCACGTATCTTCCTTGTTTCAAGACCTTTTTACAGTATGTAGCGTACATCGTGCGTATATCTATCGTGCGTTCATCGTATATCATGTGTATATCTTTCGTGCGAATATGTTGTACATCTCACGGTTAATATAATGGGTACTATTTCCATTTTATGGGATATTTGATTAATACTTTTTGTACTATGTGTATCATCTAAGGAAAGACAGAGTTGTTCTTTACTTACGGTAATAGTAACGTTAGAAACCGTTCATATCGTATCGTTTAGTGTGCGTATATGTATCATACGTGAATAGTATATCATGCGTGATCTATCGTATATCGTGACAACAAATATGCTCACATATTTTGTATCGGACTTGACACACCATCTTTCGGCAATAATTTGAGAGCGAAGAAAAAATTCTTTCCCCGACTCTGCGCTGTTTTAGAGTCGGGGAAACTTTGTTTCAAAAGAGATCAACGCAGAAATCTAAACCGAAAGTAGTTTATTTTAGAATTTTCAGCAAATAGGAAAAACATTGAAGAAAAATTCCTGCATTGATTGTTTTGAAAATCCTTATATCATTTCAACTCCTGTAGCGTAATAAAACGTATTGGCGATTTTGGCGTTCCATAACTTGAACATATATGAAGCAAAATGTTTGAATAGTTAGGGTTATAATGACTGCAGGCCAGTCTGTAAGGTGGGCCAGTATGATGATCGTAGGTATATAAATGGGCGTTTGGTCAGCAGCCAAAATCAGCTCAGACACGGGTTTTTTCGGCCCTGAAAAAACGCACACTACCTCTGCTACCTCCATTCGTGTTATGGCTGCTATGGTGCACCGTACATTTGCAGCATCAAACCAATCGCATTATTTATAGGATCTAATGTCAATAGACAGGACACACACACAATTGGCGCCAAAAGGTTTAAAAAGGGCCATAAATTGGCCTCGGTTTTTTTGTTGTTTTTTTCGCACAGTACATCATGACCTTTTGTGACCTTCTTTAAATAGACGCGTACTGCCTATCTGGTTGTGCTTATCTGGCACCGAAACAAGAACACAAGCAACGTTGTTTAAAGCTGTCACCCTCACGCACTACGAGTTAACTGGCTTTAGTCTGGCAGTACAATGAGAGTTTACTGAAAGTAATTAGACACATCACTGAGAGTGAACTGACAATTCAATTCAATGATGGAAAATATACTTATTACATTGTTTTATTATTTTGTTTTATTAATTTATTTTGAATTAAATCAATTAATCAATACCTTGTTTATTGCGATATTATCATTAATAGTAATAATAATAATAATAATAATAATAATAATAATAATAATAATAATAATAATAATAATAATAAAAATAATAATGATAATAATAATAATGATAATAATATTTATTTATTTATTCATTTATTTATTTCGCCACATCACAGCATTACAAAAATATTATCTTCATTAATTCATTAGTAAGACAGATTACTAAAAGCTACTCTACCGTAGACTGTCAGTTTACTCTAATTTAACCTTATTTTCATTTCGGTATACTCTCAGTGCGCTGTCATTTCACTCTCAGTTTATTCTCAATGCCCTGTCAAATGTATACACGTATTTACAAAACATTCTTATCATCTACGTCGGTTTTAAATAAGGTAATTGGATAATTCCTTAAATTATAATTTCTGTCACCATATACATAATCCCAAGCAGTTTATATACAGACCAGACGCTGTGTCACTTTGCATCTGGTCTGGATCAGAATTGCTTGCAATTCAAAAAACAGCTCAAATGGCAGGGACTTAGAGTGGATTTCGGCATAAGCAGAAGTTCTACTTAACCGATTTCGAGATAACGAGAGTCGATTCATGGGGCATTACTGTCATAGACATAATTCAGGGACAAAGCTACCCTATCCGATATTTATTCAATGTCCTGATGGCTGTTTAAGATCTCTCATGCGTAATCATGTCAACAATAGCTAAACCATCTATTGACATATCTGTGAAAAATGCGTTGGTATTAGTAGGTCTTCAGAAAATGGGGTTAAAGGGGTGCCGAAATTTTCACAGCACGGTTTTGTGACAAATGGGGCCGCATTTTTCACACGTGTGAAAAATTGGGCCGCAAATTTCACCCGTGTGAAAAATGCGTCAACCCATTTTTCACACACGTGTGTGAAAAATGGGTGGCGTGAAATTTGCGGTTCAACAGGCCAGGTTCTGCTCAGTTTGATTATGAAATAAAATAAATCTTATTCAACAGTTTCTGCTTTGGCAAAAAGCGCATGTGTTTATATTCACTTTTTAAAAATTAATCTGATTAATATTCATGACGTCATCATTTCTTACATGAATAATAACGGAGTAAAGAGTTAAATACTGGGTCCATGCTTATAAAGCTTTTAGTTGAGTCTGAGATCGTTCTCAAGCTTTTGATTGGTCAGATTTGAGCCTTTGGCTCAAATCTGACCAATCAAAAGCTTGAGAACTCAAATCTGACCAATCAAAAGCTTGAGAACGAAAATTGTTTACTGGGAGTGTCATCAGGATATCCCAAATAGTTTAATTTTTTTCTTCGTAGAAACGCATTTTCACGTATTTGAAAATAGAATCGACCCAGATCAGACGGCTGCTAAAGTAGCCGTGTGATCAGGATCTGTTCTGTTCGCTCACGTAATTCGATAGATCTGTTTCTTTACTTTTCTAAAAGGGCTACAATATTCCACATTCCCTGTTTCATTATAACAGTTTTGTTTATGAATATTCAGAAGTTATTGAAACATTTGGAATAAATACAGTAAACCCCCGCAAATGCGACCACCAAAAAGAGGTATACTTCTGGGTGCTAGATGCAGGTTGTAGCTTAATGCAGGACAAAGGTAATACAGAAAGCTCCTAGAGGAGCTTTCTGCATTACCTATGTAATGCATTAAGCAACCACCTGCTAATAAAGACATCCATATTTATTCATTAAGTGGTCGCATAAGAGGGGCTCTACTGTATAGAGCAGGGAAAGGGTTACCAGATAATCATGAGTAGGTGTGAGTTAGAGTGACAGGAAAATATCATAAAAGTATCGGGTTTGAGAGGTATTAATACCAAACTACGTTTGCAGATAGATTACAAAGAGGCAAAGGCTTAAAATGCAGTTTGGGAGCCAAGGTCATGTTCCCTGTTATTTATTATATTTTCAAACGGTTTCTAGACTATAAATATACACTAAAGACTCGATACTACGGATTTTTAGTATAGAAGAATGTATACCTTTGAATTCAGGTGGCTGCATAACACAGGGTGAAAGTCATGCAGAAAGCTCCTAAGTCAGTTTTTTCTGCATAACTTTCATCCTGCATTAAGCTGCCACCTGTGTTAAAGATGAATATTGGTACGTACCTGAGTGTTCGAATAATCGGGTTTTCAGTGTAGTTAGAAAGGACATGTCGTGACCAAAATTGTTGTAAACAAGGTAGGCACAGAGACAAAAAGTTGTAAACATTTTGGATCTGTATTAAAAACATTTGTGTGGCAGTTGGTATTAGACATTAGACAGCCAATGCACTGCAGTGAGTTAGACATTCAGAAGTACATTCGCTCAAAACAGTTCTGAACGAACCCAATGCAGTGGGTTAGACATTCAGAAAAACATTCACTCAGCACAGTTCTGGCACGAATCCTCTGCAGTGGGTTAGACATTCAGATTACATTCGCTGAAAGTGAAAACAGTTGTGGACGAATACACTGTGGTGGGTTAGACATTCAGATGTACATTCGCTCAGAAAAGTTATGCATAATGGGTTAGACATTCAGAAGTACATTCGCTCAAAACAAGTATTGAGCAAATCCACTGCAGTGGGTTAGACATTCAGAAGTATGACTCGCTACACAAATGCCTGGGGCGAGTCCACTGCAGTGGGTTAGACATTCAGAAGTACATTCGCTAAAAACAGTTGTGGACGAATCCACTGCAGTGGGTTAGACATTCAGAAATACATTCGCTAAAACAGTTGTGGACGAATCCACTGCAGTGGGTTAGACATTCAGAAGTACCTCCGCTAAAAACAGTTCTGGATAAACCTCCACTGCAGTAGGTTGGGCATTCAGAAGTACATTTGCTCAAAACAGTTCTGGGTAGAACCCACTGCAGTGGGTTAACCCTTTCGGCGCCAAATTTCTAATTGCCGTCTGCAATCCAAGTTTGTTAAATCATTCAGTAAAATAAGGAAATGAGATAAATAAATACAAGTTTCAAAGGAATAAAGCAAATATATATAAATAGAGATTGAGACAAATAGTGAAGTCCCTGACAGGCGCCGCCTTGAAAAAGCGGCGTCTGATCTGGGACTGCACTGTTTGTCGTGGTGCATTTCTGCGACTGCGGTGGTGAAAGGGTTAAACATTCAGAAGTACATTCGCTGAGCAAAGTTCTACGACGAATTTCCACCGGGTCTACACTGTTTGCAAAGGACATCGCCGACTTTTCCTCGCCGCACATAAAGGGTTAACCCCTATACCGCTTCAAAACAAACTATTGTCGGCTTTTTTAGAAACTATTGACAGAGTCTCAAACAGCTGTTTGCCGATGTGAGTCAAGTCGTTGACAACAGGATAATGGTTATTTATTATAAGATTAAGTCAATGTTTTTAATTTGCTTTGACAATAACGCAGTTTTATGGCTACAGTGGAATTTTCCGTGCCTTTGTTATAATTCAATAACTTTAATTATGAAAGACTGTCATACGGGTATGTGATTGTCTGAAATATGTATGGGGGTGCATGTACGCCAGAATGTTATCGGAACTACTTACATGATTACTACCGAGGCAACTGATGATATACAGTAAAATCTCGATTAATCGAACACTATAATTTGTATTAATATCGATAATTTAGACAGATGGCAGCTTAATGCATGGTGACTTTCAATATGTATTAAGCAGCCAGCTGCCTAAAAGGATCTAAATTCTTCTATACCTGTGGAAAATTCAAATAATCGAGATTTTACTGATTTATAACTATTAATAGTGCTGGACTTTTAAGTACTACTCATGAACAGACTCAATAAAACCGAGTCTGCAATTTGCTCTTTTGGCATTGATCCTTTTGCTTTCGAAGGATCATCCACTTTCAGAATGTATAAGACATCGAATGATTTATAGAAATGTCCGGAAACTAACAACAAGTGACAACGCGCCAAACACCAACCTTTGACCGGGTGAATAGTCATGTTAGAAATAATAACATCATGAATATTTATTAGCTGCATTGTATAATGGTTTATGGACAATTGAAGTGTAGGTCATGGCAGAAACTGTAGAATCAAGTCTAAATGCTTCAATAAGCACACAGAACAAAGCCTCACCAAAAGGCTCCTATAAGATCAATCTGATCTGAGTCTTCTCTATTAGCAAAAGCGCTACAATGGCGGTAATAGCAGATACAGGGGAAGCAATCCCGTCAATTAATCCACCCCAACCCAACACCATCATCATCCACCCTTATAATAATTTCACCAAATTAACATATTCCCTTATATTGACGCCTTTTGACGTCTCTGTAAAAGTCACTTTTTGAAACCATTTTGATAAATAGAGTATTTGCTCCATCGGAGCAAATGCTCAATTTATCACAATTGTTTCTAAAATACACATTTCTAAAATTTCCCTTTCGTGTAGTAAATGTTCCTTTTCGGTAGATCTGTTCAAGGTGGCTCGGTCTAAAAAAGCCAATGATATATTGGGTTACAATGCAATCTGACAGAGGAGACCTGTCATCAACTATTTGGTTGTTTTATTTTACATTTACTAATGATCAAATAGGATAGTGACGTGCGTTTATGAACATCAAAAGATATCAAAAGGTTGAGAGTTGATAAGCAAAATTGAAAAGGTCCAGAGACGTGGAGCCAGATACGTCCTAGGAAGGTATAGGAACCGGTCAAGTGTTGGAGACATGTTGAAGCAACTCGAATGGAAATATATCCAAACAAGAAGAAAGAAAGCTAGACTCAACATGTTCTACAAAATAGTTAATAGAGAAGTCAATATTGATCCAGACAAATACCTAAATATACCCACACGATGCACTAGATATGCCCAATCACATAGCTACACAGTACAAACATCTGCTATAGATCCTAGGAAATTGTCTTTTATTTTGTACAAACAACAAAAGACTGGAACGCTCTACCACCTAGCACAGCAAATGCCCCGTCACTAGAGACATTTAAAATCTCTACTGACTAAGCAAACCTGACCTACTTTTCCAAAAGAGGTTTAGGGAGGGGGGGGGTATAAGTGCAGACCACAAACTGGCAGAATATTCATCATGTTGAATGTGGCCAGAAATAGGAATAAGAAGAACGCGACACTTCGAAAATAAAAGCATCGATTTGCGGGATTTTGTGGAGATTGAGTGCAAATATTTACATTAATCAGTTTTGAATCCCGGGTACAGCCGTTAACCCCCCTACCCCGCCATTTGCAGTCTGACCCGCCTGTACAAACAGTTTTGATCCAGATGACACGCCGAGTTATTCGGCATCTCGTCAGTATCCAACCTGTTTGACGCTCGGTCAATAGCTTCATAAAAGCTTTATCGAATTGAATGTAGTGAAACTTGCACCAGATCAAAAATAAATAGACATTATTTTTTTCACAGAGGGTTAAGGTTTTAATACCGGATATTGCCTGTCTTCAACTAACGAAACGCCTTTGTATACAAACACACGGTGCAGTTCAGTTAGATTTAAGTAAATAAACTTAATATAAAGATTTACAATAAAACCTGTCTTAAGCGGCCATAAAGAAATGTCTAAGTATGTGGTCTGTAAGGCAGATGGTAGCCTAATGCAGGGCAAAAGTAATGCAGAACTATCAAATAGGAGGTGCCTGCATTACTTTTGCAATGCATTAAGGGACCACCTGTTTTAACACTCCTATGTCAAATAAATGAATGATCGCTTAAGACAGGCTCTACTGTATTTCACATTTGATTGGATTTGATTGGAATTATATTGACTAAACGCAAATTCAACGCAGACCGTTTCACAGACAATTATAAAATCCGATTTTATTCAATAGATATGGAGGACGATTAACGCCAAAAATGTATCATGCGTTATGGCATTTCAGTTTGCTTCATGTTCAATGCATCATGCGTTGTGGCATTTCAGTTTGCTTCATAATAAATGCATCATGCATTGTGGTATTGAACAGTTTGCTAAATGAGTATTGTATGCAAAGCTGGGATTCCTTCTTTTATTGAGGTTTCTTCCAAGATCCTACATTTAACGAAAATGCACCGTGCATTGTGCTTTATTACAAGAGCGTTTTCGAAAGTAAATGCGACTTGTGCTTTATTTGACAATTTAACTTCTTTCGCCATCCGTCGTTCGTCATTATGCCTAGTGTTAAATCTCCTTTCTGCTTGTTTGCAGTCGTTTTGGTTCATTCTACAATGACACATAACCCAATGACACATGACCCAATGCCCCTAGCAACAAGCATAAAGTCGAATGTCGAAGGTATACTGCTCTTCAGCCGAAACTTGCTAAATAGGTTGCGCTGCATAGAAAACCAGATAATCAAACTACTGAAAGTACTGAGGATGGATTCCAATTCCAATTTTATTTTAAATAATACAAAGTCTCGCTTTTATGCAAGAAGCATTTACATCTATTATACAGTATACAGTAAATAGTCACATGGTCACAATGAGGGAAAACGGCTATTTTCATGTCTCATGTATGGAAGTAGCATATCCAGAGACATATTCGTGCATATCTCTGGCATATCCTACCCAAGAATGAGAAAATAAAAATAATATTATCTATTTATACCCACTTGTTTTCATCTCCTCCGAAACGAAACGAGGGGATAAAAAGAGGGTACCAACTCTCAAGGGCTGGCATTACAAACTGAAGAGATGTCTATTATTTATACATTACCAAAAAGGGGAAATCACCCCTGTCGATCCTTTCCTGGTACCCAGCTTATATCAAAAAGTAGGGTACCAGAACAGTCCAAAGCCATGCTTTCCGGTATAAACATACTGGGTACAGAATTTGTCCGACATATGTCGAAATAACCAGTTAACTATGTGTTATTTGTCATCTAAAATACTTATCAGCGTAGCGGGAGTTCACCATAGTATGTGCCATCCGCTGATACCATACAATATCCAAGGATAAGACGTGTTTACCACGGCTGCACCCGAGATTCGGATGATCACAACTTGCAACATACTTTCAGATAAGTAACTTGTACCAGCATACTATCCAACCATTTCCCTGTCAATTTCCGCCACAAGTTTCAACAGCTCCCGATTATCAAATTACAAAACAGTGACATATTAACGAAGTCGAAGGTGGAACATTGTAGCTATGAAGTTGACAGAAATCAAGAAACAGATCCACCAAATTCATAAGCAAATAGAGCTGACCCTGATCATATGGCTCCTCTTGGACCTCTATGATCTGGGTCTACTCTGTTTTCAATGCCTGAACATCCGTCTATACAAGGGAATAGATTACCCCAGCGTCTCTTTCCGGATAAGTGTAATTGATGTAGACTTTAATTACTACCAAAAGCATCTCAGCATGTTATTGATAGAATGCTAAGTACTTTCAGATTACATTAAACTGTGATTTGTAATCAATACAGTAGACACGTGTTAAAATATGTACATATGATAATGACCATGGTTCTTTGTGGGGATATTATTTCTTTTTTATCCAGTCACCAGGCTTCTCTAGTGACATAATAAAGGGGGTGCAAATAAACTTAGGTTTATTAGGTTACTTCCGGTAGTGGAAGGTTTATTAGGTTAGTAGATAGGCGTAATGATTCTATAACCATGGAACTATTTTAGTTTTCTGTAAATATTCATAAACATGTTGATGGAATAGATCTAAACGATCTATTTGGTCACCAGAAGAATTATTCAAATGAGAAAAAATAAAAATAATTGGCTACGGCTGGATTCGAACCCGCGCCTGATCCTACAAAACTAATTCTAATCTCTCTAGAGACGTCGCCCTTACCGATTACGCCACTGAGGCTACATACAAAATGACGTTGATTTATCACTTTTATTAATTTAATCCACCGCTGGCAAAACCCGTTTTTGATAAAATCAAACCTGGAAGCAAAGATTGACAGATAAATAGTAAATGTTTTCTTTTCACTCTCATGATTATTTGATTGATAAACTCTTACAGTGGCGGTGATAGTCATAAACCTAAATATAGCCTGTTCAGTTCCATCGATTTCTGAGTGACGTTAGGTAGAATCTAAAAATAGAAACCGAGACTACGTAACTCGAATTTGACCGAAGAATATAGATCATGTCTGTTTGAAATAACTTATCGACCCTCGATTCAAATCATCTTATTTTTCAAATTCAACCACGTTTCCCTTCTAGTAATACAAGTATCGAAACTATATTCCTCTGCGGTAGCTCATTAGATCTATTTACGTCTAAATGGAAGTGAAAAGGGAGGGATCCGTTGATCGAAAAACTGTATTTTCAATGTAAATTATTTCAAGAGTGTTATGAGTCTATAAAAAAGACATTTAACTATATTGACTGGATAAATCGAATAATAGGTTAGTGCCGTAGATGGGACGCCTTTATCCGACTCGGAGAGAAAACAGTTGAGGCTCGGCAAGCCTCGCCTCAACGTTTTCTCCCCTCGTCGGATAAAGCGTCCCATCTACGGCACTAACCTATTATTCTCTATCAGGCAGCGATGGCTATAGCAAAGAAGACTAGATGCTTCCAAAACTGCACTGCAGGTAGGGATTTACCATCCGCCTGATTCAAGATTATAAATGGTTAGCTAACATGTATGTACATATCTATTAACAACCGATATATCCTATACGTTATATATTTACACATTCTTTACAATATATTATGTATATAATATTACTACAACAGCTTTTCCCACGGTATCGTTGCAGACATATATATATATATATATATACATATATTTACCGTTACAGACATATATATTTACACCACTTTGTGTGTATTAACCCATTACCTCATAGGCTATGTTTAGATACAACCTCTTTGAATAAACCTACCGAAAAGGAGCATTAACTATAGAAAAGGAACATTTAAGAACTTGGTAATTTGAAACCATTGTGATCAATAGAGCATTTGCTCCTATAGGAGCAAATGCTCTATTTATCAAAATGGTTTCACAAAGTGACTTTTACAGAGTCGTCAAAAGTCGTCAGTATCAGGGAATGGGTTAAAAGTGTCATGTCTATCTGAAGTTGGTGTAATTTAAGCTACACTTACAGTTTTGCCATAGAACCAGACATTTTTCATCTCATTTGTTCTATTAAGGATTTTTCCTAAAATGTGCCATTATGATTTTGCAAAATATACTCAGTTTCTTAAGTTCTGTACTGTTTTTACTGGAGAACATGTCTATAAATTTCAACATGTTTGGACTTCTGTAGTGTTTCTTTTTTATATATTTTCTGCGGTATTCATGGAAAAAGGGACATGTCAGGATATAATGGAATTCATCACCTATATCTATGCAGTATGGACATTTCCGTTGGTTTGCCGGTATGTTTTGCCATCGACCAGTTTCCACAGGTAAATGGTGATTTCTCGTTATGAATGCAATCAGATTTTTGCAATGGTAAGTTGAGAGATGTTTTATACAATGTGCTTGTTTGAAAGATGTTTTTATGTGTTTGTACATATTTGTATTTGATGTCCTGTCTATGTCAGAATGCCAAGACTGAATGAAAATATCCTTGAGTTTCTGTAGCGTTGCCTTTTTCAACCACATTGAATTTATAAAACTCTGACTGTACCAGATTCCTGAAAATCCTAAGTGGCAAAGCTTGTTTTTAACATTATCGATCCATTGTGATTTCAGTAATCTCTGACTGTGTAACCCGTATATAATGTAGTAAATGTGAGATGCCAGTTTAGTATTATCACCATTTAAGTTGTCGATCAGTCTAGACCAGTATGTGATTACTTTATTATTGATATCTACCGAGAGGGGAGTGATCCCAAGTTCACCATAGATCATATTTGATGGTGTCGATTTTTTCAATTGGAAGATATACTTATAAAATTTGAGCTGTACTTTCTCCAATGTATCATACTTGCCATAGCCCCATAATTCACTCCCGTAAAGCAGTATCGGTTTAACAGTTTTTTCAAATAGTTCTATTTGTAAGTCATATGGCAGAGAGAGTCTTTTTATTTTCTTAAGTAGCGAAAACATTGCTTTGTTTGCCTGTTCAGCGATATGTGTCTTAGCCCTGCAAAAGGACCCACTTTTAGACAGATACAATCCCAAATATTTATATTCATCTGTCTGTTCTATATACTCATCCCCACTTTTGAATTTATGCGTATTTTTAAAGCGACCTCTAGATATAACCATTATTTTTGTCTTAGATACGTTTACTTTCAGTTTCCAATTTGTGCAGTATTGACTAAATATATCTAGAGCATTTTGTAAATCATCAGGGTCATCACTAAAGATCACCGTGTCATCTGCATAGAGAAGAATGCACAATTTCACGAATATTCGGGCACCTTCGACCATCATCTCTCTAGAGACTCCGGCTACACCACTGCTTTCCAGGAAGTTCTCCAAATCGTTTAGGTAGATTGAAAACAGGAAAGGTGAGAGGTTTTCTCCCTGCCGCACTCCAACTAAGCTGAAAAATGGGGAAGAGGTACCCTCTGCTGTTACTACTCTTGACTTTATATTATTATAAATATTGTATATTACATTAAAACATTTACCATCTATACTTTCTTTATGAAGTTTATACCATAATCCTTGTCGCCACACTGAGTCAAATGCCTGTTTGAAGTCTATAAAGCAGCAGTACAATTTTTTCTTATCTGTTTGCAAAATATCAATTAGACTCTTCAATATAAATATGTTATCTACTGTCGAATGATGCTTTCTGAAACCTGCTTGTGTATTTTTGATGGTATGATTTTCTTCAGCATATTTATTCAGTCTGTTATTTAAAATGCTTGTAAATAGCTTACCAGTACAGCTAAGCAATGATATAGGCCGGTAGTTTTCCGGCTTCTCGGGGTCACCTTTCTGTTTATATATGGGCTTTATCAATCCATCTGTCCATGTTTCTGGCACAAGTCCAGTATCGAAAACTATATTGAAAAGCTTAACGTATATTGGCATCATCAGGTTTATTGTACTTTTGATATGTTCATTAAGTATGTTATCTATGCCGGGTGATTTACAGTTTTTTAAAAGATTTAACAGCTTCTAGTATGTCTTTCTCTTCTATGGGACTATTTATGCTTTCGTTTAGATGTGTTTCGTGTGTGTCAGCATTCAGTGCCTCGGTATGGTCATGCAAATTATTACTGTCTAATGTTTTCTGATTTTGTTCCTTGAAATAGTTGTAAAATTGTTCAAGGCTTGCCTGTGCTACTTTTTCTGTATTATCTGTGTTAATGATTTTCCAGTATTGTTTTGGATCTGTGTTCTGAAGTTTTCTGAGTGTATTTACCTTTTTTGCATTGTATCTTTGGTGTGCCTGTCTAAGAGTTGTTTTATACTGTTTGCTTACTGCTTTTAATGTGGTTTTCAGGTCTGCTGTTTTATATTTATTGTACGCTTTCCTGATGTAATGATACCGGTTTCTCAAGTGCTGGCATGTCGAGTTGAACCATGGTGTACGTTTTTGAACTCTATTATTCTGTTTATGTGATCCTACAGTTCCAAAGGCTTCTTTTGCACTGTCACTGAATAAGGATGTTATTTCATCAACAATACTATTAACATCAGATTTCGTAATATTTCCTCCCACTGAAAGTGAATCTAACTTGTTTTCAATATGCTGCAACTGTGCATTATCAATGTTTTCATAAAATAACTCGGGATTCCGCCTATCCCACAGTTTCGTTCTATTCTGCGGGGATTCAACGTAGATCGAATTAAATGTTTGGTTTGGTTTTTAAATGTAGTTTTGAGCGAAAAACGAACATTATTGAGAAAAGGGGGTATTATTTAAAAAATGGTGTTGCTTTTTGGGGCAATTTTATTTTGTTACATTTTTTGTCCGTCTGATCAGGGTCTGTCCTGTTTGTTGATGATCTGTCATTAAAGGTATGATTCTGCATAGTTTGCCCTGGTAAAACTCACGTGCCCATGTGCTATTGTAACAATATATTGTTTTTAAATATTCACGATGTCATTATTTTTCACATGAATATTCATTGAGTAAATGGTCAACTGTGTAGTACCCTGATCGCCGATGTGTGATAGACCACGTGTGGCTCATTTTAGGGCTCTGATTGCTAATGGATTTTTTCATTCATCTGTTTATTTAGAATTTATAAAATGACTGCAATGTTCCGTCTTCCATATTTTCATTAGAATTATATCTGTCCATAGATAGTCTGTATGTATTGGGATTTGGACTAAATGTAGAACAGGGAAAGGATTAAGATTATACATATAAACATGTTTAATATAGCTTAAACTAACATATCTTTATTACAATTATATCAGGTTTGAGAAATAGTCGACATGCGGCATTTAACCCTTTACTCCATAAACTCACATTTCTACGCCTTTGCAAACAGAGTAAACACAGACAGCTCATGTGTGAGTCGTTGAAATAATGGTCGGCTCTGTTTGCTTACGATATGATAAATATATGATTCTACGTTATAACAATTTAACCATTTCCCTGTTCAATATTCATGTAAGAAATATTGACGTCACTAATATATATCAAGTGATTTTTGTGTCGCCTGCCGAGAGGCAGTGTCACATAGGCATCACTATTCCGCCCTCTTTAAATTTGACTGCCTGCCTGTATGTCTGTCTGTTGAGTTTCCTTTTTATTATTACACTTCTCCCAGCAGGTGACACATGTGTTCTTTTGACCACTCTTGTTTATAATGTATAATGGCACCTGTGTTTTGTATCACCTACCGAGAGGCAGTGTGTCACATTTTGGTCACTTTTCCGTCGTCTGTATGCCCGTCCGTCTGTCCGTCACACTTCTCACAGCAGGTGACACATACGTTGCGTTGGACATTCTTGTTTTTGGTAATGATAGAAACCAGGTATTTATTCTAAGTTCATAAGCAAACGGAATAGACTCTGATCAGACGGACATGAAAAACAACGAAATAAAATTGCACCAAAAGTTACATCCTTTAAAATTAAAAACACACACACCCTTTTTACCCATAATCTTTTGTTTCAAATTAAAATGTGACGCCATCAGTTTAAAATTCTATTATTATTTTGTTTTTAAAGAAAAATACTTCACCCATTTTCCCACAATCTTATGTTTTAAATTAAATGTGATGCCATCAATTTAAAAGTCTATCTATAATTAATCCAACACAGATACACGTGGCCTATCACACATCGGCGATCACGGTACTGCACAGTTGACCCATTACTCATTGAATATTCATGTTAAAAAATAATGACATCGTTAATTATATTGTTGAAATAGCACATGGACACAGGAATTTGTTATCGTGGCAGACTTTGTATCTAATCATATCTGTACCGATCATTAGCAAACAGAACAGACCCTGATCAGACGGACATAAAAACAAGGAAATAAAATTGCACAAAAAGCAACACCATGTTTATGATAACACCCCACCCACCCCACCTCTACAATTTTCCATCATAATCTTCGGGTTTACCGTACAGGTGTTGACATCATAAGTAAATACCCCCCCCCCCCCCACACACACACACACACACTAACGTAATGGATCAGTAACCCTTCTATTTCTGCAAACCACTTCAGCGTTTTAGTCCGTGCCTCTTAATCGGCTGCTAGAGTACGACAAAGGCCGGGGTCGAACGTAGCGAAGTGCCGGGATCGAACGTAGCGAAGTTGGAACAATGCGCCGCGCAAGCACCAAGTGCTAAGCAAATAGCACAAAGAATATGCTTCCAAGAAGTTTAAACAATGAAACATCAGTTGGCGTTTATAATACATGTAATCAATAAATAAGCTTGAGAAAGGTTGAATATCGGAACGAGGAAGAAACTTCAAAGAAAGAAGAAAGCACATCGTGGCATACAATAATCATTTATCATAATGCATTTACCATGGAGCAAATTGAAATGCCACAAAGCAGGATGCATTGTTGGCGTTGATCGTCCTCAATAAATACTAGCATGATTCGCTAAGCGTTTGTACATGTATGAATACAAACAATAAACGAATGCAGAAAATGTCAGATATACAGAATAGACATATAGTTAGGTAGGTAGATAGAATAGGTAGGTAGATGGGCAGGTAGGTAGGTAGGTAGGTAGGTAGGTAAGGGGGTGGGTGGGTGGGTTGGTAGGATGGTGGGTGGGGGGTAGGTAGGTAGGTGCATGGTGAAAGTCATGCAATGCTCTCAGAGGAACTTTCTGCATGACTTTCACCATGCATTAAGCTGCCACCTGCCTTAAAGAGCGATGATAATACGTAATTTAGTGTTCGAATAATCGATATTTTACTGTTTATGCATTTAACAGTGCGTTGTACGGTTCGACTATGCTTACGAAATTGTTAAACAAGCTATGAAAGCGCAGTGGTGATAATCCAGAAAGTATACACCCAATCCGTTGTCGATGACATTGTAAGGTAATCAGGAGATAGCACGAGTCATTGTGCACAAAGAACCAGAAGGACAATGCATCAAGTAATCAGTATTGCAAGAATCGAAACATTGACTCCCCTTTTCCCCTCCGGGTAGGCCTGCGGTCAAACCTTACTCCCTTTTCCCCTCCGGATAGGCCTGCGGTCAAACCTTACTCCCCTTTCCCCTCCGGATAGGCCTGCTGTCAAACCTTACTCCCCTTTTCCCCTCCGGATAGGCCTGCTGTCAAACCTTACTCCCCTTTTCCCCTCCGGATAGGCCTGCTGTCAAACCTTACTCCCCTTTTCCCCTCCGGATAGGCCTGCTGTCAAACCTTATTCCCCTTTCCCCTCCGGATAGGCCTGCTGTCAAACCTTACTCCCCTTTTCCCCTCCGGATAGGCCTGCTGTCAAACCTTACTCCCCTTTCCCCTCCGGATAGGCCTGCTGTCAAACCTTACTCCCCTTTTCCCCTCCGGATAGGCCTGCTGTCAAACCTTACTCCCCTTTTCCCCTCCGGATAGGCCTGCTGTCAAACCTTACTCCCCTTTTCCCCTCCGGATAGGCCTGCTGTCAAACCTTACTCCCCTTTCCCCTCCGGATAGGCCTGCTGTCAAACCTTACTCCCCTTTTCCCCTCCGGATAGGCCTGCTGTCAAACCTTACTCCCCTTTCCCCTCCGGATAGGCCTGCGGTCAAACCTTGTCTTAAGCATTTATTGATTGAACATAGGGTTGTGGTTGCTTAATGCAGGACACAAATTAAGTCACACGGGCAGTTTCTGTATTACATTGAAACTGCCTAACACCTGTCTGAAAGAGGCAAATTTAGAATTACTTATAATGATCGCTTTTAATTTAAAAGACAACTCCATTGTATTGGGATACATACTATATATGGTAGTTTCTCGTATTTTCTGTGTAACATATATTCAGTAGATTTGGTAGGGTCTGTTTCTCCCTAAATAATATTGCAGAAAGTTAAATAGGGTTGGACATTAGTTATATTAAGTAGGATTCTAGCATTGAAAGTAATAAACGTTTCCATAATACTCAGGTTGGGTGACATTTTTTTATTTAATTATATGAACATTTAGAGAAAGTGGCATTAACATAACAGTTGTCTTTGTAGACTGGGAACATAAAGCGACATACATCAGTAACAAAATAAACTCTATTTATACAATGTTTTTTAAAAAAGAAGAGACTTTTACAGGGGCGTCAAAAGGCGTCCTGATCATTGGGCGTACGGGAAACATGGCCGGAGGCCTTGATCTTGATCTTTTCCGTTTTATGTAATTACATTATTATCTTCCATTTGTCATTCAAAAGTACACATCCCAATGTCAGAATTTATTAAGGCACCAAGTTACCCGGTGTCGAAACACTATGTACAGCTCGTTTGAATGTATTAAGGTACCGAGTTACTCGGTGTCCAAACACTATGTACAGCTCGTTTGAATGTATTAAGGTACCGAGTTACCCGGTGTCGAAACACTATGTACAGCTCGTTTGAATGTATTAAGGTACCGAGTTACTCGGTGTCCAAACACTATGTACAGCTCATTTGAATGTATTAAGGTACCGAGTTACTCGGTGTCCAAACACTATGTACAGCTCATTTGAATGTATTAAGGTACCGAGTTACCCGGTGTCCAAACACTATGTACAGCTCGTTTGAATTTATTAAGGTACCGAGTTACTCGGTGTCCAAACACTATGTACAGCTCGTTTGAATGTATTAAGGTACCGAGTTACCCGGTGTCCAAACACTATGTACAGCTCGTTGAATGCATTATGGTACCGAGTTACTCGGTGTCCAAACACTATGTACAGCTCATTTGAATGTATTAAGGTACCGAGTTACTCGGTGTCCAAACACTATGTACAGCTCGTTTGAATTTATTAAGGTACCGAGTTACTCGGTGTCCAAACACTATGTACAGCTCGTTTGAATGTATTAAGGTACCGAGTTACCCGGTGTCCAAACACTATGTACAGCTCGTTGAATGCATTATGGTACCGAGTTACTCGGTGTCCAAACACTATGTACAGCTCATTTGAATGTATTAAGGTACCGAGTTACTCGGTGTCCAAACACTATGTACAGCTCATTTGAATGTATTAAGGTACCGAGTTACCCGGTGTCCAAACACTATGTACAGCTCGTTTGAATTTATTAAGGTACCGAGTTACTCGGTGTCCAAACACTATGTACAGCTCATTTGAATGTATTAAGGTACCGAGTTACTCGGTGTCCAAACACTATGTACAGCTCATTTGAATGTATTAAGGTACCGAGTTACTCGGTGTCCAAACACTATGTACAGCTCATTTGAATGTATTAAGGTACCGAGTTACCCGGTGTCCAAACACTATGTACAGCTCATTTGAATGTATTAAGGTACCGAGTTACTCGGTGTCCAAACACTATGTACAGCTCATTTGAATGTATTAAGGTACCGAGTTACCCGGTGTCCAAACACTATGTACAGCTCGTTTGAATTTATTAAGGTACCGAGTTACTCGGTGTCCAAACACTATGTACAGCTCATTTGAATGTATTAAGGTACCGAGTTACCCGGTGTCCAAACACTATGTACAGCTCGTTGAATGTATTAAGGTACCGAGTTACTCGGTGTCAAACACCACAGCTGGTCTGGAATAATAGGTTTTCCAAACAGTGTCATAATTTTCCCCGAAGAGCTTGCACGGTGCAAAGGTGCTAGGCGCGTGACCATTTCATAATTACTGCCTATCAATACATTCAAATACGTTTAAACATCATACAATGTACTTTGACGGTAAAAAAAATGGGGGGATGTTTTCGTATAGTATATTACAATGTACATAGTATTTTCAATTGTTTTACCGTCAAAGTATTATGTCAAAACGTATTTGAAGGTATTTATAAGTAGTATTTATGAAATGGTCACGCGCCTAGCACCTGTGGCACGGTGAACCTTACTACAGCGACCATCAGATGATGGTTTAGTTTTGGGTCTGTAAGCCAGAGATGGCTTAATGCAGGACGTAAATTATACAGAAAGCTTCCATAGCAGTTGTATGCATTACTTTTGTTCTGCATAAACAGTCACCTGCCTTAACCCTTTCTTTCATAAAAACGTGTTTTCACGCATTAACAAACAGTGCAGACCAGTATCATACGGCGGATCAGGGTATGCAATGTTTGCTAATGGAATTTGATATATATGTGTTACTTTAGTTTCCAAAATTGCTACAATGTTCCACCATCCATTTTTATGCCCCCCAGATTAGATCTGGGGGGCATATTGTTTTTGCCCTGTCTGTCTGTCTGTCTGTTTGTCTGTTTGTCTGTTTGTCTGTTTGTTTGTCAGCAACTTTAACATTGGTCATAACTTTTGAGCCAGTACAGATAGAGACTTGATATTTGGTAAGCATATGTATCTCATAAAGCCGCACATTTTGAGTGGTGACATGTCAAGGTCAAGGTCATCCTTCAAGGTCAGAGGTCAAATATATGGGTCAAATCACCGACTTTAACATTGGCCATAACTTTTTGACCAGTAGAGATAGAGACTTGATATTTGGCATGCTTGTGTATCTCATAAAGCTGCACATTTTGAGGGGTGACATGTCAAGGTCAACGTCATCTTTAGGGTCAAAGGTCAAATTGTCTGTTTTTTGTCTGTAACTTTAACGCAACTTTAACATTGGTCATTACTTTTGAGTCAGTACAGATAGAGACTTGATATTTGGCATGCATATGTATCTCATGAAGCCGCACATTTTGAGGGGTGACATGTCAAGGTCAAGGTCATCCTTAAAGGTCAGAGGTCAAATATATGAGTCAAATCACCGACTTTAACATTGCCCATAACTTTTTGACCAGTAGAGATAGAGACTTGATATTTGGCATGCGTGTGTATCTCATGAAGCTGCACATTTTGAGGGGTGAAATGTCAAGGTCAAGGTCATACTTCAGGGTCAAATGTCAAATTGTCTGTTTCTTTGTCTGTAACTTTAACATTGGTCATAACTTTTGAGCCAGTACAGCTAGTGACTTGATATTTGGCATGCATAGCCGCACATTTTGAGGGGTGACATGTCAAGGTCATCTTTAAAGGTCAGAGGTCAAACACATGGGTCAAATCGCCGACTTTAACATTGGTCATAACTTTTGAACCAGTACAGATAGAGACTTGATATGTGGCATGCTTGTGTATCTCATGAAGCTGCACAGTGTGAGGGGTGAAATGTCAAGGTCACTCTTCAGGGTCAAAGGTCACCAACTTCAAATTGGTCATAACTTTTGAACCAATAGAGATAAAGTCTTAATATTTGGTATGCATGTGTATCTCATGAAGCTGCACATTTTAGGGGGTGACATTTCAAGGTCAATGTCATCTTTCAGGGTCAAAGGTCACCAACTTTAACATTGGCCATAACTTTTGAACCAGTAGAGATACAGACTTGATAGTTGGTATACGTGTGTTTCTCATTTTGCTGCACAGTTTGAGGGGTAACATGTCAAGGTCAAGGTCATCCTTCATGGTCAAAGGTCACAAACTTTAACATTGGCCATTACTTTTGAACCAGTAGAGATACAGACTTGATATGTGGTATGCATGTGCACCCCATGAAGCTGCACAGTTTGAGGGGTGACATGTCAAGATCAAGGTCATCCTTTAGGGTCAAATATCATATCGAGGGGGCATAGTGTTTCACAAACACATCTTGTTCATTATAATTATAGTGTTCATGGATAGTCAGTAGGGTTAAATGATACCTTTGTTTGTATTCAGCTCATACGTCCCCTAAATGTTGTGCAACAAAATCAATTCAATACATGTAGATCACCTTTGCAATACGGTATGTCAGCTAAAGATACAGGGATTGTTTTTATTAAAAAAAAAAAGTTTTATACAAAAGCCTTTCACCATGATCTATTTTCACTTGCTATATATGATTTGAAACAGTCTACTAGGTGGTTGCATTACACCAGAGAAGTAGTTTATTTTCTAACATCACAAAGTTCGAAATTGTGTTCCTAGAATACTTGAATGTTAGTTTGATACAAAGCTACAGATAAAGATGCGTACCCAAACACATTTATCAAAATTGTCATTTCTCCACCAATCCCTATACTGTAACAAGTTTTTAGAATCATCTCTTCGAGACGATTCTAAAGAGTGGTCACAGTACAGGGTTTGGTGGAGATATAAAAGAGCTATTCTTGAAAACAAATTTACGCATCTTATCTGGGCCTCTGTTTGATAGCATTAAGAATAAACTTATAATGTTATCAAACATACTTTCTCTCTTATACAGCTGTGAAACGACATAATGTCAGATCTGGTACGGTTTGACTACTTCCGATTCGATGAAGATTTGGACAGAAATTGAAACAGATTTGATTTACATGTATACAAATTGTAAAATGCGAGTCCGATCTCTAACAGAGGTATTAATGCTGCCACACCCTGGTGACCGGCATTCCCAAAGCCCAATATCAAGGTTTTCCATGTCGTTCGTGTGGTGCTATGCGCACGTTTGACTTCAGCAGGATAAAATAAATTCGTGTATTAAAGGTAGACAACGTTTTAGGATAAGTATAAGAAAACTTTTTTTCTAGAGCCAATGAATAATGAACTCTTTGTTTGGATCTTTGCCCACTTAAACCGCACAAAACATTTGGGGGAAAGTTAATTCAGCTCACAGATATTATCGAATACAACCTAATCACAAATGAAGACATCCCAGCGATAACCTATCTTTCAAAAGGAAATGTTAATTCGGCTCACAATATCACTGAATGTACCCTCCTCACAGGGGTGTCATTCCCAACTATCAAGTGTAGTAATCCCAGCGACAGCCTATGTTACAAAGGAAATGTTAATTCAGCTCACAATATCACTGAATGTACCCTCCTCACAGGGGTGTCATTCCCAACTATCAAGTGTAGTAATCCCAGCGACAGCCTATGTTACAAAGGAAATGTTAATTCGGCTCACAATATCACTGAATGTACCCTCCTCACAGGGGTGTCATTCCCAACCATCAAGTAATCCCAGCGACAGCCTATGTTACAAAGGAAATGTTAATTCGGCTTACAATATCACTGAATGTACCCTCCTCACAGGGGTGTCATTCCCAACTATCAACTGTAGTAATCCCAACGACAGCCTATGTTACAAAGGAAATGTTAATTCAGCTCACAATATCACTGAATGTACCCTCCTCACAAGGGTGTCATTCCCAACTATCAAGTGTAGTAATCCCAACGACAGCCTATGTTACAAAGGAAATGTTAATTCAGCTCACAATATCACTGAATGTACCCTCCTCACAAGGGCGTCATTCCCAACTATCAAGTGTAGTCGTCCCAGCGATAGCCTATGTTACAAAGGGAAACGTTAATTCTGCTCACATATATAACCGAATGTACCCTCCTCACACCTGTAGTCATCCCAGCGATAGCCAACGTCATAACGCATCCGTATACAGGTCCTGCCACTGTTGTTAGGTGCGTAACTGGCCCAGAGATGTGTACTGTTCATTGGCACGTTGGAGCCGTCTGTGTATATCCACCCATCTGTATCATGTTTGTAACCGTCTATCCAGTAGTCATGACCATGAAATGCTGAAACAAAGCAGCATAAGCCAAATAGGGTAACGACGAGTGTAAAGCAATGTATTTCGAGCTTGACCCATTCCTTCCTAGGTAGTCTATGTGTAGACACAACCGAAAAGGAGCATTTACAAGTGCAACTGTAAATTTTAGAATTGCGTAGTTTTGAAACCATTGTGATAAATAGAGTATTTGCTCCTAAGGAGCGAATACTCTATTTATCACAATGATTTCAAAAATGGCTCTTTTTTACAGAGGCCTCAAAGGGTGTCAGTAGGAAGGAGTGAGTTACTTATTACAGAAGCGGAACAACTAAATTAACCATTTCCCTGTTCAATATCAACGTAAGCAATAATGATTCCATGAATATTTATTATCTGATTTTAACGGCATATGCACTCATGATGCTTTGGTTTTAGCAGAAACTGACGATTGTTTGGTTGGTTGTGTTGATTAGCGTCCGTTTCTGCTCACAGTGGGCTAATTGGACGCCCTAGAGAGAGGGGAGAGGATACAGAGAAATCTGGGCGCTATACCCTACTTTTACTTTAGAAACGGACGAATCAAATTTATATTTGAATCATAAGCAAACAGAGCAGACCATGGGTCTACGGTGTTTGCAAATACGTGAAATAACGTATATAATACGAAGGAAATTGTTAACATGTATAACTTTATAAAAACAAAGACTTTGACGAAAAACTGAAATAAATAAGAACGTAGTAACTAATATTATCAACACTATAAAGAGGTTATTCAGTACTGTTAGGACCTAGATATGTGTTTATTAACGCCAAGTGTTGGAAACCTACAGGGGATTTGTATGACAGCCTTTATGAGATTTCGAGTTATCAAACATTTCATCTGGATCTATATTGTTTACAATGTTCCTCAATATTCATCCCATAATGTCAAAATAGAGTCAATTCAAAGAATACATCAATAGGTATATCAAATATAAAACGCTAAATGGTCAATGTCAACAAAACAGACCAAGATCATATATGCATCGATATTTGATGTGTAGCATATAGACACCAACATATAATGGCGTGTATTGTATTCAAAAACTGAAATTGTCATTTCTCCACCAAACCCTATGTCTTTAGAATCGTCTCAAAGAGAGGGTTCTAAAGAATGGTCACAGCATAGGGTTTGGTGGAGAAATAAAGGAGCTATTATTGAAAATGGTTTGATATACAGTTGAACTTTGATATCTCGAACTTCAAGGGACTATACAAATTAGTTCGAGAAACAGAAGTTCGAGTTATCTGCTTTCTAATCTGAACAATTGTTAGAGTTTACAGCTTAATACAGGTCTAAAGTAATGCTGAAAGCTCCTATAGGAGCTTTCAGCATTAATTTATACCTGTATTGAGCTGTAAACTCGAACAATTGTTTAGATTAGAAAGTAGATAACATTTTAGACCTGTATTAAGCTGTGACGTGTGTTTCTAGATACCTGTAGCGATACATTTTAGAGCAATTCTGTTTTGTAAGTTTTGGAAGGATTGAACTTTTTGTTCGAGTTATCGCAAAGTTCGAGTTATCTCAAAGTTCGAGTTATCCGAGTTCGATATATCGAAGTTCAGCTGAACGCATCTTATCTGGCTTATATATTTCTATTGACACGGTATCGAAGTCGAATGTTTAATACAAGTTGATCAAGGGTAAAGTCCGCCCCGCAAAGTAAATAAAAATATATGATACCTGGACAGTCTGAAAGCATTTGTGCCACAAGTGCCTGTTTCTCGCCTGTATCGATCTTCATAAGCCGTTGTCCATTGTTTATGCAGGCATTCCAGGCGTCTGACTGTGATACCGCGTCTATTATTACTCTGAAAGTGAGTGTTGATCCATCATTGGAGATGGCGAATATCTGGTCACCAGATGAACAAAACACCAATGGCAGACTAGTGGATACAAAACCTAAAATAACATATTATTAAGCTATACTATCGTCAAGTTATTGGTATTGCCATAGGAACAATGAAAGATGTTGTTCAATAATCCCCCTTGAATACTCTCCCACAAAATTGGTTTCCTTTGATTTTATCGTTGATCACTTTGCGCCGCAATAGCAAACCTGGCTTTAAATATCTCCTATACGAATCATATGACGGGGAGAATAAACGAACACTCGGTTTGGTGTCTCAAACATAAAGAATCATAATATGACTTTGACATTTGTTATATACTTTCTTGGACTATAACTCTGTTGAATTGCTTAATGTTTAGTGTTTCAGGAAAATTATCGTTCTTTAGATTTCAAATCACTGAGTAAGCCAACTATAGGACATACTTGTCATTTGGTATACCTTTGTGTGTCTATCAAGGGAGTTGATTTGCAGGTGAACAGTATCCCCATTGCGCACACTTTTCACAGACCTGTATTTGTATTACTGTTTGGGGGACTTCATGTTAAGTCTTATGTCAATGAAACTTCTCGATATTTGGATGACATATGTACTATTGATGATATATTGCAGATGTCATGTTCACCCAAAAGAACGTCGGTTAAACAAACAAACCAGTCAAGCAATTCTGCACCTGTCTATTAATAATGTGCTTATCTCTTACAAACTCTATGGATGCCTTTGGCTTTCAGGTATATAGTCCGAGATGGAGCTGTTCCTCGTATTACATCATACGGGTTTACATTTCACAACGTACCTGTGGCATGTTCCTCTTTAGATTATTTCAGTATTCACAAATCGTGTCGTAATTGAAAAAAACTTCTTAAACTGTGTTATATGAATGATAAACTTCATATAATTCAGATATGCTGGTGGGCAAACAAGAAACGGTTCTTTGAAGGGTGTGTGTGTATGTACTTGTGCACGCGCGCTTCATTTGTACTTATGGGATTGCTGTTGATTCCAGTGTGGCATCTCCTGTCTTATTTCTGATCTATTTTTGTAAAATAATCTCTAAATTCTGTAATTGAAATCTCACAATGTTTATCAAATACAAATGGAGTTTAAAGTTGATCCTTCCACAGGGCACTTCGCACCAGGTATTGCATGGAGATGTGATTTACAAACTTCGTAATACAGTTGGAAACATTCATTTTCAAAATCCGTTGAGTAAGCGCATAAAAGAATTCCTGTAATTAAATATTATAATGCAATGATATTGCAATGCACTGCATGTTTGGTGGTGAACCCCTCTACTATAGACCATCCCGCTTCCCTCGTTGCATGTGCGATGACAGGAAGGATATATATAGTACTCCATGAGACGGAAGGAGGACGTCGAATATTTCTGGGTTGTTATTTCTGTCATAACCATGTTGGCTTCTCTGCATTTGTGCAGAGTTATACTTTTTTATTTATTTTTGGGATTAGTTCGTGTGTTTAAGGAATCATTTTTTCTATGTATACATGTATCTTGTCTTACACGAGTATACACTACTGTGTTAGCCGTCACTTTTGTCGTGGTGCTGTTGGGCGGGGTTATTATAGTTATACTATTTGTCTAATTTGGTGAAGTTTGGGGTTGGACACTTCCTTTAAAATGGTTACGGGAAAAGATTGGAGAAAAATGAGAAATGAGAGGCATTGGCAAACAGCGTATACCAATGCAGTAAAACCTCTCTATAATGGCCACTAAATTGTGTAAATTAGTTGGTATTTAGGGCAGGTTGCTGCTTAAAGCAAGGTGAAAGGAACACAGAACGCTCCTATAGGAGCGTTCTGAGTTACTTTCACCTTGCTTTAAGCAGCCACCTGCCGTTAATACAAATTACTTGGTGTAATTTAGTGGCCGTTATAGAGAGGTTTTACTGTATTCGACTTTTGGTTATCTGCGCTGACACAATATAATAGAGCATACTATGACACAGACAAATAAACTTACGAAAAGGATGACGTGGGTTTACCGCTGGTTCTGAAATTAATGTATTAAGTATAGTTTGTTTTAAATATTCTATATGCATTGAATATACTCAGTTGTGTGCATGTAATTTACCCACGTGAAGCGCTTTTGAACGCACATATCTTGTGTGAAAAGAGCGCTATATAAATGTTGCATGATAATGATAATAATATCAGAGGGCTCCTAGAGGAACTCTTTGGTATTGGGTTGCACTGTTTGTCATGCATTTCCCTCTCGCAACGTATACCTTTTCATATCACTTGGATGGGCTCTATCAATATACAGTGAGCGGCAATTCCATTTTGAAAATGTGGCATTCAATGGGTTAAATTAGGTATTACCTTAGTTTTGAACTGTGTCATCCCATTACTTACCGCTATCCACATGATAGAGGTCGTACTGTTCTGTTCCGGTCTGGAAGAAGTCTATATAATTGTAGTTAGTTACAACCTTGCAACTCTTTGATGATCTGCGGTAGTAAAATATGTGGCACTCGCTTCTTGATGTGCATTCTCGTCCGCAGTCAATTTTGCTGACAGCATTATAATCAGCTGTGTCCGAGACAATGGTGTAACCAGTAGAATGTCGATTGTATGAAGCAGATTGGAGGTTCTCGACAATACCAACTGAAACATTGAATAGAAAATGCCTTAAACCAAATATTTACTTCTTGTGTAGTTTTTGGTCTGAGTCCAATGTACTTAGAATTAAAACTAATTGGGTCATGTGTATGCGAGTATAGAGCGGTGTTTGAAAACAAAATGTATGAACTAGAAATAAAACAAACAACCTTAAAATATATACATGTATATACATGTATTTCAGGACAGATTTCCTAAATAAAGAGGCACTTCCACAGTTGATATTTTAAATTAAATCTTTACTTGATACTGACGCCTTATTAAGACGCCTTTACAAACAGAGTAGACACAGATCAGGCGGTGTCTGTAAGGGAGCAGTCCGACCAGAGTCTATCTGTTTACTTTTTACTTGTATATCTGATTCTACATGTTTTTGCCATGCCCAATAATTACTGTATGTAAGGTATAGCTGAACTTCGATCTCTCAAACTCGAACTTCGGAATAACTCGAAGTAAAAGTTCGGTCCTTCCAAACTTTACAATACAAAATTATTCTGGTTTTTTTCTCTAAACTATATCTCTACTCATATCTAGACCAACATGAGACAGGTTGATGCAGGCCAAACTTAATGATGAAAGCTCTTTCAGAATTACTTTAGACCTGCATAAAGTTAGAAATCGGATGACACAAATGTCTGTTATCTCGGAGTAATTTGTATGGTGCCTTAAAGTTCAGTTGTAATTAATATTCGTGGTGTCAATACTTTCCAACATTAACCCTTTCGGCTCCAAATTTCTAATTGTCGTCTGTTAAATAATTTGGTAAAATAATGAAATGAGATAAACAAATGCAAATTTCAAAGGAAGAAAGCACATATATTGAAATAGAGATTGAGACAAAAAGTGAACTCCCTGATCAGACGTCGCCTTGAAAAGGTGGCTCTGATCTGGGATTGCACTATTTGTTGTGGTGCATTTTTGCGACATTGTCGGTGAAAGGGTTCATAATTCTCACGTACCGGAGTATGGTTATGTCATAATGAACCCATTCATGTGAAGTTTGTGTTTGGAGTTTACGTCGCTTTAACCCATTTCCTCATATACTATTTTTAAACCTATCCTCTTTGAATAAATCTACGAAAATTAAATTGTATATTATTGAAACCATTGCGATAAATAGAACATTTGCTCTATGGAGAAAATGCTCTATTTATCAAAATGGTTTCAAAAAGTGACTTTTACAGAGGCGTCAAAAGACGCCAGAATGAGAGAATGGATTAACCCATGCCCATGTATCAATACTCATGTAAGAAATAATGACATCTTGAATATTTATTAGCTGCATTTTGATAATGTACTTATTTACTATAGGAACCGTCTGATCTGGGCCTGCTCTGTTTGCAAATGTGTGAAAAGGCGAAGGAAATGGTTCAAAGTATTTCAATCATATCGTAATGCCTATGTGTTTTATTGTGTTTGTGTATGATTGTAGTTTGTCTGAATAGTATCCATCTTTGATTCTTTCATTCGGGTAAACCCTTCTTCTATCCGAGATCTGGGTCCATGCTTATAAAGCTTTTAGTTGAGTCTGAGTTTCGTTCTCAAGCTTTTGATTGGTCAGATTTGAGTTTTCAAGCTTTTGGTTGGTCAGATTTGAGCCAAAGGCTCAAATCTGACCAATCAAAAACTTGAGAACGAACTCAGACTCAACTGAAAGTTTTATAAGCATTGACCCAGACTCACATAAGCAAACATACTGGATCCCGATAACACATTTGGCGTCTCATCAGGATTCTAGCTGTGTGAAAATCGGACAACAGTTTATCAAAAACGTGATACCCCTCAAACTATATACGGTTGAACCTCGATATCTCGAACACGGATAGCTCGAACTTCGGGATAACTCGGAGTTAAAGTTCAGTCCTCCCAAAATTTACAATACAGAATTGTTCTAATAATATATCTACACATATCTAGAAACACGTGTGACAGCTTAATGCATGTCGAAGGTAATGCTGAAAGCGTCTAAAGGAGTTTTCAGCATTATTTTAGACTTGCTTTTAGCTGTGAAGTTGAGAAATTGTTCAGATTAGAAATCGGATGACTCAAACATTTGTTATGTCGATGTAATTTGCATGGTCCCTTGAAGTTCGAGATATCGAAGTTCAGTTGTATTACAGATAAACCGGAGCATGTATATTAAGTTATTAAATCGTCATTTAACCTTGTACAGAATGATATCTTATAATCGGGTGTGTTTCTTTTACCGTTGTCCCGATTGAGGAAATGAGAGAGTTTACCAGGGGCAGACGTCTGAGAAAGGGAGAGTTTACCACAGTTCTATAGATGTCAAAAGACTGAGGAAATAAGTGGCAGCCCTAGTCTACATACTACCAATCTTTGTGGTTATATGTACTCATAAAAGGTTCCAATTTACAGTAAAACCTCTCTATAACGGCCACTAAATTACATCAAGTAGTTTGTGTTAAAGGCAGGTGGTGGCTTAAAGCAAGGTGAAAGTAAAACAAAACGCTCCTAAAGGAGCGTTCTGTTTTACTGTCACCCTGCCCTAAATACTAACTAATTAACACAATTTAGTGGCCGTTGTAGAGAGGTTTTACGCTTCAAAACGACAGCAAATTTAGCATTAGACAATTTTAATGGCGGGGTATTATTATGTTACTGCAGCTTTAATGGCATGGTGTTTTAATGGCGTAATATTGTTTCATTGACGCAATACGAATGTATAAGTAATAATTAATACGCTTTCGTTTCATTTTATTAAACAAATGCTACAATATCTCACCTTCACACAATATATACAATAACCAACACTTTAAAGTCACTTTATTCCACATCTTTTGTTCACAATCATAGAATTATAACACAGAAATCAGTGCCGTTAAACACGGCTGCAGCATATTCCGTCCCTTTCGATGATAACAATTTGAATATATTTATGTTACATACATCTCTGATATTTCCATATCCCTGTATTCCATAATAACGCCTTTTTATGCCTTTGCAAACATGGAAGACCCAGATCAGACGACTCCTATGGGAGTTCTCATCTGGGTCTACACTGATTGCAAATGCAACAATAGTTGTGACTCGCAGGCTATGGGTTAACAACCTGTTTGGTCTACCGTCGCTTCCAAAAGTGCGCATGTAACTCAAACCGTACATCCTTACTTAGTGCTATATATCACCACCATCTGCCAAATTGTTGGTCTACAGTACCTTAAGCGGTCATATATTTATTTATTTGAACACAGGAGTCTGAAAAAGCTGGCGGCTGCTTAATACAGGGCAAAAGTGATACAGAAAGCTCCTATAGGAGCTTTCTGTATCACTGTTGTCCTGCATTAGGCTACCACGTGTTTAAGAAATCCAGCTTTACACTTCTTTTTAATGGGCGTTTAATACTAGTTTAACTGTATATTATCCAATGGTAGTGAAATTAATAAATCTTTAGCACGGTATTAGCGATCTGCAACTTGTATTGATTCGGATAAATCGGGGCTCATCCTGAATGGACTTACTTGTCACGTGATTATAAGTTTTGTACAGAAATATGTCTAGTTTGTACTTTAAATATGTATAAGAGAAAATAAGATATATTTTTCTATCAATTAGCCAGTATCATGCCAGTATATATGCTGCCAGTTCAACTGCTATATCAGTGCAATATTGACTCAGACACGCAGAACATAAGTCGGAATCCTATGGAATCCTATTCACGCCATCAAAATTATGGTATTATGTAGCTCTGAATGACAGACAAGTGACACATCGTGACGACTCACTTGGTGTATGACTGCATAACGCGACGCACGGTACGATTTCGACATGAAACATAATGCACAATACATGTTGTAGTATAAACCCTTTAATCCATAAATATGCCTTTCTGCGCCTTGGCAAACAGAGAAGACACGTTTGCTTATATTATGCTTTAGATATAATTCTAGTTCCTGGCATATATTTTATTTTAATCGTTGAGCTTTTTTTGTATGGAAACCCTGGAGGGACATTCTACTTCTTACTTCCACGCGTTTACTTCCGACTGCTTACTTCCTACTTTTTACGTCTAACTTCTGACTTCAGTACGAAAGACCGGCGGTGACATTTCCACTTCAAGATTTCACACAATAGAATTCATGATTTCACGATTTCACAATTTCATGATTTCATGATTTCACGATTTCACGATTTCACTTCAAAATTTCACAATTTCACGATTTCACAATTTCAAGATTTCACGACTTCACAATTTCTTGATTTCGCAATTTCAACCTCATGTAGAATAGTTTAGCCACGTGGCACGCTGACGTAATTAAGGCAACAGAGTGGCTCTCGCCCTTGAAATCAGGATGGCAATTTGAAATCCATAAATACACCTTTCTACGCCTTTGCAAACAGGCTAGACCCAGCTCAGACGACTCCTATAGGATTTAATCTTATTTAAAATCCATGATGTCATTATTTCTTACAGTTTATTATTCCAGTACAGTGTCATACAAACATAAGACAATGATTTAACACAATAAACACATGATTGGCAATTCTCATGCATGAATATTCATGCAGGAAAGGGTTAAACAATATTGATGGTGGACCATGAGCACTAGCTACATGCAAAATATGAAGGCCCTCGGCCCTACAGTTCTGGAAGGGAAGATTGTCATAGTTTTCCGCCGTTTCTTTCATCGTGGCTTTTACTTCAACATGTGCGTTTTGATGACGCCATAACAATTAAAATGGACTAAATGAAATTGTGAAATCGTGAAATTTTGAAGTGAAATCGTGAAATCGTGAAATTGTGAAATCGTGAAATTGTGAAATTTTGAAGAGAAATCGTGAAATTGTGAAATCGTGAAATTGTGAAATTTTGAAGAGAAATCGTGAAATTGTGAAATTTTGAAGTGAAATCGTGAAATTGTGAAATCGTGAAATTGTGAAATCATGAAATCGTGAAATCATGAAATTTTGAAGTGAAATCGTGAAATCGTGAAATTTTGAAGTGAAATCGTGAAATTGTGAAATCGTGAAATCATGAATTGCTTTGTGTGAAATCTTGAAATGGAAATGTCACCGCCGGTCTTTCGTACTTCAGACATCATACTTCCCACTTCTTACTTATCTGTATAGTTATACATGTATCAGGAAATCTAGCCCTGTCCATGTTTTTTATAGACATCAATATGATTTAACAGTTTTGATAAAGGGTTACCAGGCGACTATTCCTACCAAATGCCATTCGAACTGGATCACCGGATTTGGAGAAAAAGTTCTTCTATTAAACCTAGCTTCATCTCTGGCGGCCATGTTTTTGAGATATTACATTGATTTTAACATCTTTGATGGGGTCACCATGCAACTTTTCCTACCAAATGACATCCAAATTGGACCAACGGTTTTGGGGAAGAAGATTTTTAAAAGTTGTCTACATGTATATAGTTATGTAAATATAAGGAAATCTAGCCCCGGGTATGTTGATATATCAATATGATTTTAACAGTTATGACAAAGGGTCACCAGGCAATTATTCTTACCAAATACCATTCGAATTGGACCATCGGTTTTGGAGATGGTTTTTAAAGGTTTTCTATATACATGTAATTTAAAAAGGAAATCTAGTCCCGCCCATGTTTTGTCAGATACCACCATGATTTTAACGATTTTGATAAAAGGCCACCGGGTAACTATTCCTATTAAATGCCATTCAAATTTAGACCATCGGTTTAGGAGAAGACTTTAAAGGTTTTCTATATACATGTAGTTATATAAGGAATATAATATTAGTTATACAGATCATTGGCGGGGTATCTGACTTTTTGTTTCCTGCTGAGGAAATTCATGTTGCCCGAGCCGTTAGGCGAGGGCTACATGTATTTTCCTCAGCAGGAAATAAAAAGTCAGATATCCCGCCAATGATCTGTATAACGATTTTATTATACTGCAAAGTTTAATATTTGTAGCAGTTAATTAGCGTTGTTAATTTAGGCGTCGTTTTGCTTCCCCTCAGGGGCCTCTTACTGTAAGGTAAGGGCTTATATATCACTCTGCAACCCTAGTTCATCGTGTATAATAACCAGTTCATTATATTTATGGATAGAAAGGGATCTTCCAAGTGCATTAGTTTATCAAAGGATTGAAAGAATCAGACGTTAGTAAAACGTTCAGCAGATCAGCGGTTAAGCAGACACTATTTAACTTAATTGAAGGAATTTTGGCGCAGTTCCGACGTCATTTGGATGACGTCAAAATGACGGTTTTATAATATTCAAACAAAGGGCGTTGGAAGGAGCGGCTATACTGCAATTTACAGGTACGTGTACTGTGCATGTACATAAATAAAATCTGAATCGAATTGGGTGTGGAATATCTTTGTAAAAGCGGGGTTTGGGGCTAATCGGTACGTGCACAAGCACTTTGACAACATTTGCAGCATCAAAGCAGAATAAGACCTTCGCCACATATAGGGTTCATTTACATTGTTATACAACAACTATAACAAAAATGTTTCTAAATGGATAACTTTTTTCCGCCCCAAACTCTTTATATTTCGTTTGAGAGCGGTTGTTTGAATCGAATCGACGAAGTGAAGCTGGTCGGCCATTTTTATTTTGTTATATCAAGGGAGCGAGGCCCTCGGCGGGGGAAATTCCATTGTTGCTCTTGACTCCGTATATACATCAGAATTTAGAGGGATACACGGCTTTTATACATGGCTAACTGACCAATCAAAATCGAGGATTTTACTTTGCGTTATAATAATATAGCCCGCCTCTGGTGGTCATGTTCTTTTTTTATATTACCATGATTAAAGGGTCACCATACAACTAAAAGTTTCCTATATAATTATATAAGGAAATTTAGCCCCGCCCCTGGTGGCCATGTTTTTGAGATATCACAATGATTTTTAAAATTTTGATAAAAGGTCATTAGGCAACTATTCGTACCAAATGCCATTCAAATCAAAGGTGCTCGACGCATGCTTGGACTCATCCATGGACCCCCCCCCCCCCCCCCCCATGTGATCGAAGTATGTTAAACTAGCCTAAAACTATCTATTTGAACCTTAAACCACTCCGAAAAACGAGAAAAACACGACCCGGAAAATTTTTCCTATCGGGTCTATATATGTATTGATACATATATAGACCCGATTGGAAAAAATTTCCGGGTCGTGTTTTTCTCGTTTTTCGGAGTGGTTTAAGGTTCAAATAGATAGTTTTAGGCCAGTTGAACATACTTCGACCACAATTTTTTTTTTTTTTTTTTTGGGGGGGGGGGGGGGGGGGGGGGGCATGGATGAGTCCAAGCATGCGTCGGACACCTTTGATTCAAATTGGATCTCCGGTTTTGAAGATTTTTTTTAAAGAATGTTCTTTGGTTGCCATGGCAACCAGAGTTCTACATGGATCGTGATTCTTGCTTACAATTTTAAAAGACCATGATACCAAGATCATTTCACTAAAGTTTAGTTACATTCTGCCAGGAGGTTTCAGAGGAGATGTCGTTTAAAGCCATTGCTGACAGACAGCCGGACGATGGGCGATCACAAAAGCTCACTTGAGCATACTCAGGTAAGCTAAAAAACTGTATCTGAACACAATAACAAAAACACAGCATTTCTTTTTCTTAAATTTCTATATTTTCAATATACAATGTACATAAATAAAATATCATCTTTGCAAAAAGCAGTTTCGAACATTCACAGATTAATCTATCAATGAAATACATAAATGTACTTTTACATACAAAACGCATGACTATAAGCATGTTACGGGTCAAATCTTAATTATCCTTTTACTCCATAAATATGCACTCTCTATCCCTTGGCAAACAGAGTAGACCCAGATCAGACAGCTTCTGTAGGTGATGTCTGATCAGGGTCTGCTCTGTTTGCTTTTAACCATCATCATCATCATCATCATCTTCATTAATCGCATCACTCTGCTTAGAGTATACTCGCGATATGATTAAAAACTGACATGCGCAGCTACTGGAGATGGTTTGATCAATAAAAATGTCTCTTTGTACAGTTAAAAACAGGATAAAAACGGACGTCTCATTACAGATTGTGGACACTGGACATGGCCGCTTTAAAGCCGTCAAGTGTGTGTATGTTCACGACGTGCTGCGGCAGATGGTTCCATAGTACAATGGAAGCAGGGAAAAAGCTATACTGGTATACTGATTTAGAACATGGAATCTGGGTGTATTGCCTATTATGGTTTCTATTTGGTCTAGAGGGGCGGAGTGGAGGATCAGGATTGATGTCTACCATGTTGTGGATGATCTTGTACAACATGGTGACCCTGGCTACATTTCGTCTGTGCTGTAAAGTGTTCCATTTGAGGTCCTCAAGCATGGATGACACTGAGCTTGTGCGTTCATAGTCTCGCTTGACAAACCTGGCTGCTCTGCGTTGGACCATATCAATCTGATGTATATGTGTGTCTGCATGTGGGGACCAGACTGATGAGGCATACTCCACTATTGGTCGGACGTATGTCTTGTATGCTCTTTCCTTAATCTTTGGTGGGCTTGAGCTGATGTTTCTTCTAATAAAGGACATTGTGCTGTTTGCTTTTTTCGATATGTTTTCTATATGTGTTTTCCAGTTAAGATCAGATGTGAAAGTAACTCCAAGGTATTTTGCGGCATTGGTAGGTTTCAGAGGCGTATTGTGGATGGTGTAAGTGAATTTCACGGGTTTCTTTTTGTTTGTGACATGGATCACTTCACATTTGTCGGGGTTGAAGCACATGAGCCACTCCTGTTCCCATTCCTGTAATGAGTCCAAGTCACTCTGGAGTTGTCTTGCATCCTCCTCATTTCTTATTTGTCTATACATCAGGCAGTCATCGGCAAATAGCCGCACAGTGGACTTGACTCTAGATGGTAGGTCATTGATGTATGCAAGAAAGAGGAGGGGGCCAAGTACGCTACCCTGTGGAACTCCAGAGGTGACGGGAGACATATCTGAACTGGCACCATCAAGGACGACCTGCTGTGAGCGACATTTTAAAAAGTCAGCTATCCATGTGTGGATATTTCCTCGTATCCCATAGAAGTCTAGTTTTTGTAACCATATATGGGATGTAGGCAAACGGTGTAGACTCATATCAGATGCCGCATAATGTGGTGTCTGATCAGAGTCTACACTGTTTGCTGATAGGAATTTCAATATAAAACAAAACGAAATTGAAACTTTAGGCCACGCACCCCTTTGATAAAAAATGGACTAATCCAATATATAAACATGGAAGAATCCGCTGGGAGCAAATGGGTTAAAATAATACAGGACTGATTCTACAGTTTCTGACCTTGGCCAATAATTCCAGTGCTCATGTGCCATCATAAAAATTGAGCTAATTAATATTCATGATGGCATTATTTCTTACATGAATATTCATGGAGTAAAGAGTTAAATGTGCCATGTGTGAATTTCTAGTTTCATTAACGGCATGTCTAAAGGAATGTTGACCCATTAAACCCCATGCTGTGTATTTTGGGTGCCGACTCCCTGGCATCTAATACACAAACTGGTAAGGCGGGTTACTATCACAGAGGATCAAGGTATAAATGCATAAATCAAGTCATTGTATTAAAATATAACACAAGAGAGCTATGATGACCCTTTGTTGCTCAAAGCCGGACTCTTGTACATTTGGAAACACTCTGAACTCTGAGTCTGATTTCATTCTCAAGTACAAAATGTATCTGCCTGGCCAAAATTTGAGCTTACTAAAAGCATAGATTCATATCCTACAGGACCCATCTGATAATATGGGTCCATTCAGTTTGAAAAAGATGTAAAAAGGCATATCTATGGAGTAAAGGGTTAAGACTACTTGAGAATCATGAGTGCCAGGATGTAAAAAAACAGATGAGGTATGCATGGACGACATATTCAGCAATCCTAAAAGCTCACTGTCAGCACTTTGTCCTCAGATGAGTTAACCCTTTCCTCCATAAATACGCCTTTCTATGCATCTGCAATAGTCACTTCCTGAAACCATTGTAATAAATAGAGCATTTGCTCCATAGGAGCAAATGCTCTATTTATCACAATGGTTTTGAATACTACACAATTCTAACATTTTCCGTTTTCTCTAGTACATGCTCCTTTTCTGTAGATTTATTCAAAGAGGTTGGGTCTAAAAATAACCTATGAGGTAATGGGTTAATAAGGCAATATATTGCTGTGACGAACAGCAGGGACTCAGATCTGTACTATATATGCAAACAGAACAAACCCTGATCTACAGGAGCCTTCGGATCTGGGTCTACTCTGTTTGCAGAAGTGTAAAAAGGTGGAAGTATCTCTCCCAATTTGACCTGAGAGTCATGCATACTCAGTTTATTATCGTCGGTAATCTTCAGATAAGAATACAATCCTCGTGGAACATGATTATTACTTGTTTTTGTTTTGCTATTTTTGTCACAGAGTATGACTAACATTCCCTATAAAAACGCCGAAGATTATCCAAGTCTCAAATTGGGAGAGTAATATAACGCTATTGTCCATTCATGAATGTATTATACATGTACAGTAACAACCACGATCATTTGAAGTTATAGTATCGATGTTAAACCCTTTTTAGTCAGGTGGCTGCTTCATGCAGTGTGAATGTCATGCAGAAAACTCCCAAAAAAGCTTTCTACATGACTTTCACCCAGCATTAAGCTGCCACCTGTCTTAACCCATTCCCTCATAATGACACCTTTTGATGCCTCTGCAAATGTCACCTATGGAAACCATTGTGATAAATAGAGCATTTCATCCTATAGGAGCAAATGCTCTATTTATCACAATGGTTTCAAAATACAAAATTCAAAAATTTTCCTTTTCTCTAGTTACATGTAATGCTCCTTTTCGGTAGATTTATTCAAAGAAGTTGGATCTAAAAATAGCCTATGAGATAATGGGTTAAAGATCAATAATGATATGTATTTGAGTGTTCCACCTGTTCGGATAATCCAGGTTTTACTGTACATGTATGTCATGCACAAGTTTTCTAGCAAAGCTATTAACACAACAATTGTAACTTCTATATCACCAAACATTTAGATAAATTTGAAAAAAAAGGAAAACTAATAAGATATTTTTCTAACAAAATAGATCTAAAAAAAAACATCCTCTTTTTAAACTGTAAGGCAAGTCTGAGAGAAGACAATGATGGTTGCTAGTCCAGGTTACACTGTTCGACACACTAACCTCTCCAATTATTTATTGACAAACAGTGTAGACCTGACCGCATGCACATTATGAATTAATCTAATTATTGTGGTTTAACCCTTTACTTGATGAGTACATGTATTCATTTAACCCTTTCCCTGTTTTATGTTTATTACAAATTTCAATACCTACTGAATATTCATGAACAAAAAAGTTATAATGAAACATGGAAGGTGGAACACTGTAGCCATTTTAGAAAGAAAAGAAACAGATCTTTCAAATTCCACTAGCAAACAGAGTAGACCCTGATCAGACAGCTCCTCTAGGAGCCGTCTGATCTGGGTCTACTCGGTTTGTGTTTGCAAATGCATGAAAACACGTTTATATGAGGGAAAGGGTTAAGAATTATGACATCATGAATATGAATATGATTTTTTTTTAAAATGACATACCGGTATTAACAAATTATTCTTTTCTCAAAGAAGAAACTATAGAATCAGATCTATTATTATGTCATGCGTAAACAGAGCAGACCCTGTATAGGAGCCGCCTGATCTGGGGCTACTCTGTTTGCAAAGGCATAGAAAGGCATATTTATGGAGGAAAGGGTTAATCAGAACTATCACTAACTGCCCGACCGACTGACAGGCCAATTCCCAAATACCCCCTTCAAACGTTGTTTGCGCGGGGGGGGGGGGGGGGGGGGGTATACATATACAATAAGGAAATAGTTCCTTGCCATAACAAACAAAAGAGAATCAAACCTGAAAGGTGTAAGCAAACAAAGCAGACCCTGATCTATCAGCACCATCAGATGTTTTCTCTATGTCTATTCTGTCCGCAAAGGTCTACAACAGTAGGATTATCAAGAAAGGGCTTAATCCATTAAGCCTCATTTTCAAAGTTTTCAACTGCCTATTTATGTATTATGAACCACAAAATGTTCTTTTGAAGGGGTGTCTAACCCTTTACTCCATATGCCTTTCTATGCCTTTGCAAACAGAGTAGACCCAGATCAGACGGGTCCTATAGGAGCCGTCTAATCAGGGTCTGCTCTGTTTGTTTATGAAATAATATAGATATTATTCTAAAGTTTCTGCCATTCTCAAAAATTCCTATGTCCATGTACTATTATAACAATTAATCTAATTAATATTCATGACGCTATCATTTCTTACATGAATATTCATGGAGTAAAGGGTTAACCCTTTCAGTGTGGAAAACGAGTCCCTAATATCCTTAATCTAAGAAAAAGAATAACAGTTGGTACAAACTTGACATTCAGGTAAACACATATCTCATCTACAGTACTGTACTGTAAAATCTTTGAACTGTCAGCTAAATGAATAAAATGGAAGAACTGTCAATAGTAGATCACCGCATAATGCACAATGAAAGTAATGTAGAAAGTTCTGCAGGAGCTTCCTGCACCACTTTCATTTTGCATTAAGCTACAACCTATTCAGTAGATCAAACATGAGATCTTCAGATTCTTTACTCCATATATATGCCTTTCTACGCTTTCGAAAACCGAGTAGGCTCAGATCAGAAGTCTCCTGTAGGGGCTGTCTGATCAGGGTCTGCTCTGTTTGCTTATGAAATAATAGAGATATTAATTCTACAATGTCTGCCACGGCCAAAACGTCCTGCGTACGTATTCCATTATAAAACTTGAGCTAATAAATATTCATGACATCAATATTTCAACGTGACTACTCAACAGGGAAAGGGTTAATAATATTCTCACTTCCGGTTGCTACCCCTACCCTCCCATACCCGGTTATGTTTATAGAGGTCAAAGGCCCGACTGTGAGGGGCCATAGACAGTTGCTCAGAGGGAGCTGGAATTCCTGTCAGACTGTAGGTCACACTCTCCCTCTGACGATCACTGGTGAAAAACTCCAACAAGTCTGGCTCCTTCTGGTCCTGAAGTACAATGAAACTAAAGTCAAAGTATGCCCATAGGAAGGATGCCCCCCTAGCATTATTATCTCTATATTAACCCTCTCCCTGTTCTATGTTTACATGTATTTCAAATTTCAATACCTACTGAATATTCATGGACAAAATAGTTATTATGAAATATGGAAGGTTGGATATTATAGCCATTTCAGAAACTAAAGAAACAGATCTATCAAATTCTATTAGCAAACAGAGCAGACCCTGATCAGACGGCTCCTATAGGCGCCGTCTTATCTGGGTCTACTCTATTTGCAAATGCGTGAAAACATGTTTATATGAGGGAAAAGGTTATAGCACTTTACACAATATGTTATTATGTTATGCAGTGAAGAAACTTTCAAACTCTCGTAAAATATGTAGGAGCAAACATCACTTATTTACACACATCTTCACATCAACATTGTCAATCTGTGACAGTCTGAAGTAAATCCTTCGATTGGTGCATGAGGAGTTGAACACACAAGATATGCAGGATGAACGTACGGACGGACATACAGACAAGAGCAATGCTATTTGCTCCCACCTTGAGGGAGGCATACATTTGTAACAATTGTAAAATAATGGTTTTTAAACAAACCAAGGGCTTATAACTCTGGCAGAAATTGATGGATTGCAAAGATATTACATGTATATGCACAGCTTTTTCATATTCAATCAAACATTCTCACAAATTTCAATTAAGTGGATGTGGCTCTGCATGGGCAGACAGAATTATGGACAGATCGATGACACAACCCTTTGTCTGGCATCTAGACGGGTCTGTTAAAAGAGTCCCTTTCCAATGCAACATTGGTACATGTAACATTTCTCCAAATTTTGAAAAAAAATCCTAATTGAGACCAAATTTTTATAAAAAATTGCTAAAAAAATCATTAAGATCTGTAATAATGAAGCAAGCAGAGCAGACCCTGATTAGCTGTCTGATCAGAGTATACTTTGCAAAGGTATTAATAAGCAAGAATAAGATTATCAAGAAAAGATATAACTGATACATGTACATATATACCGGTAATAAAAACTGCATAATAAAAACTAGATTCCTGTGGGCAGATTGTCAAGCCCAAGATCTGAAAGACATGCAAGACCTATCGTTAGACTAGGTCGAAGTGGCTGTAACAGTTGTAAAAATGTTACACCTGTTCAGCAGAAGTTTCCTGGTAGAAACTTACCTTCTGTTTCTGTCTTGTTGCTGTAGACACTTTAGCTCTGACTGTTTTCAGCTCAGCTGCCTGTTGACAGATCTGGTCAGCTGGCAGGTCAAGACTAACCAAGCCACTGAAAGTACTGCCCTTGTTGTTCACATGGGAAGATGCCTTCAGATTAGAACAGAAAACAGATATATGACGTCAACACATACATCTACAGTTGAACTTCGATGTCTTGAACCACAAGGGACTATGCAAATTAGTTCGAGATAACAAAGTTTGAGTTATCGAATTTCTAATCTGGAGAATTTCTCAGGTTGACAGCTCAATGCAGGTGTAAAGTAATGCTGAAAGCTCCTGCAGGAGCTTTCAGCATTACTTTACACCTGCATTTAGCTGACACATGTGTTTCTAGATATCCGTAGTGATACATTTAAGAGCAATTCTGTATTGTAAGTTTTGGAAGGACAGAAGTTTTAGTTCGAGTTATACAGAGCCATAGATAATAGTGCGTAATCAAATACTAAAATCATCATTTCTCCACCAACACACATACGCTGCAACTACTCTTTAGAATTGTGCCGATGAGATGATTCTAAAGAGTGTTCACAACATGGGGATCAGTAGAGAATTAAAGTCAAGAGCTATTCTTGAAAAAGTTTTAACCCTTTATCTACAGTTCTAGACCTTAGCAAACAGAGTATCTACCCAGATCAGATAGCTCCTATAGGAACCATCTGATCAGAGTCTGCACTATTTGCTTAAGAAATAATATAGATATGATTCTACTGTTAGAAATAATATAGATATGATTCTATTGTTACTTCCATAGCCAAAATGTCATGAATGTGTTCATGTGCCATAATAAAAACTAATCTTCATGTCATGAATGTGTTCATGTGCCATAATAAAAACCAATCTTATTAACCCTTTCCTCCATAAATATGCCTTTCTACACCTCTATAAAAATAACCTATTGAAACCATTGTGATAAATAGAGCATTTGCTCCTATAGGAGCAAATGCTCTATTTCTCACAATGGTTTCAAAATACAAAACTCTGAATTTTTCCTTTTCTCTAGTTAATTCTCCTTTTCGGTAGATTTATTCAAAGTGGTTGGATCTAAAAATAGCCTATAAGGGAATGGCCTGAATGGGTTAATAATCATGAAATCAATACATGTATTTCTGACATGAATATTCATGGAGCAAACCGTAAAGGGTTAATTTATTCATCTTATCTGCCCTCCTGTATATACAGTTTCACAAATAAAATGTTGCAAGTCTGTTTCATTGCCTTTCCTTCATATAGACAACTTTCCAAGCATTTTCAAACAGAGAAGATCCAAGATCAGACTGATCCTATCGGAGCCATCTGCTCAGGGTCTTCTCTGTTTGCTCATGGAATTTGATAAGATTTGTTTCACCTTCCATATTTCATGACAACAAATTTTTCCATGAATGTTCAAGCTTAAACTCTTTCCCTCATTTAAATGCTTTTTCAAACCTTGGCAAACAGAGTAAACCCGGATCAGACAGCTTCTGTAGGAGCCATGTAATCAGGTTTGTTCTCTTAGCTTATGACATCATATAAATCTGATTCTATAGTTTTTTTACCTTGAAAATTTTACATTATAAACGTTCAGCTAATAGCCTAATACCGGTAAATATTCATGATGACATAAATTCTAACATGAATATTGATATTTGAACAGTCATCATCAGGGTGGATGTTTCAAAATTACTCAATAAATCATATTCAGTTATTCACACAGTACATAAGCATGCTAAAACATTACTACATGATTGATTGATTGTGTTGATTAACATCCATTTCTGCTCACTATGGGCTAATTGGACGCCCCAGAGAGAGGGGAGAGGATATAGAGAAACCCAGGTGTGATGCCTTACTCTTGTTATCGACAGAGTTTCTCTGGTTCTTTGTCGATAATAAGAGTAAGGCATTACTATTTACTACATATTATCACTTTTAATCAATTATTATCTGTTTATAAAATAAATTAAGATTGTATTCTATGTTCTGTTTATTCCGAATTTCAATACCTACTGAATATTCATGTACAAAATAGTTACAGTAAAACTTCTGTAAACCAGAATTCTAGTATAAAGAATTTAGATATTTTTAGGTAGGTGACTGCTAAATGCAGGGTGAAAGTCATGCAGTAAGTTCCTAAGAGTTTTCTGCACGACTTTCACCAAGCATTATTTAAACTGTTACCTGTCCCCAAGACCGATATTTATACATACCAAATTTAAGAGGTTTTACTGCATAATGAAATATCGAAGGTGAAAATTGTAGCAATTTTAGAAAGTAAAGAAGCAGAACCATCCAATTCTATTTGCAAACAGAGCAGACCCTGATAGGAGTCATCTGATCTGGGTCGATTCTGTTTTCAAATGCATGAAAAAGTGTTTATATTAGTAATGGGATAATTATCTAATTACCAATATTTGAATCCTAATTTTTGTCTCAGTCAAAAATTCAAAAGGTGTGAAAATTGGGGTTGAAAAAGCATTTATATGAGGGAAAGGGTTAACTTTTTGCATGCTAGCTATAAGTTAGTAAATTTCTCACAGCCTAAATGTAAACAGTTGGGGTAAGGTTAAAATGCTGGCATCTTTTTATGATCCAAACTGTTTGGCTACATCTAAAAGACCCAGAGAAACTCAGTCGATAATAAAAGTAGGGCATCACGCCCGGGTTTCTTTGTATCCTCTCCCCTCTCTCTAGGGCATCCAATTAGCCTATAGTGACCAGAAACGGATGTTAATCAACACAAACAAACAAATAAACATCAGAGGTTCTGACATCTTTTCAGAATCCAGACTGTTTGGCACTCTTATCATAGCATTAGAAATAAAGGTGAGGAAAAATGGTTACATCAGGATTGGAAATTCATCCTTCATTTCAAAGTCTTACAGAATTCTAAATATGTTCCAGATATAAAAACAAAACACAAAATGTTTGTGTACCTTTTCATTAATGTCTGCTTTTGTTGAATCTGATATTGTCAGTGTTTTCTTCAGTGCACTTTCCACATCAATTTCACACTGTTTAAGTTTATCTGCCTCCACTTTCATCCTTAGCGTACTATTGTATTCAGGTCGAGCAAACATGTGTTCTTCACCACCTGTGAACCCCTGTGATGTCTGATCAAATGGATAATTAAACTCTGTCTGTTTTGGCATGTACTGATTCTCTCTCAAAACCTTCACTTTTCTCTTCGGGACTGTGACTGCCTCTAGTCCACGACACATGGCTATAGGGTCTGAAGCAGTTTGACTAACAGGTTTCTCTCTGACTACTTTTACTGGTAATGACTGACTGTCTCTAGAAGCACCACGAGTATCTTGTGCTCTAGCAGCACTTGCTCTATCAGATCTCATCAATGTTGGTTCACCATCAGTACTTTCCTCTGGTATTTCCTTATACACTGCTTCATTACCCACCTTCCCAACTGTGTATTGAACTGTCCTAGAACTTCCTTTGTGCACTTTTTCCACATCATCCTTCTTGTCAACACCGCAATCTCCATACAATTCTGGCTGATAGAGTTTATTGGGACTAAATTTCTTAGTCAAGCTTGTATCACAGTTTTCCGCTAATGAAGCATATTTCTCAGCACTATCTTCGATATCAAATCTTACCTTCTTTCCCTTCTCCCCATTACTGTAATAACTTTTGTCATAATTTTTTTCCGATTCAAAATAAGACTTTTCTGGTGTAAGTGTAAGAAGTGGATCAGGTTCAAATTCAGTCATTTTGTGAACATTGAGACCATTCTTTGCCCCTACTGATTTTGTAGCAGTTTTTTGTGGTGTAACACACAAGTCTGGGTCTGGGTGGAGTGATGTGTTCCTCCACTCTGGCTGAGGAGCAGGGTGAATAAGAGGTAGAGAATCCTCCTCAGAAGACTGTGAAAAGTCCCAGCCAAGGGGAGGGAACTGTGTGTGTGCCTTGTTGCTATGGTTGTAAACTTCATACTGGGAAACAGCTCCATGAGACTTCTGTGCCAAGCCAGTTGGATACAGATGGGGAAGTGGTTCTGTGCTTTGACAAACAAAATGAGTTGCCATCTTTCTTTACTACACTTGTATGACTGTACTCTGTAATACAGAAACAATTCATAAATATTTAACCCTTTATATGCTGAAATTTCTAAGTGGAATGACCAACTGTGTTAATTATTACCTAATGCTCCATATAGATATATAACATGTAATTTGTTATTTTTGACTATTTTATGTTCTCTGACAACCCTGTTCAATATGAAAACAGTTCATTGTGGGGTATAAACTGTTTCTACCCTTGGACAAACTGTTTCATACACAGATGTTCATAAATCTTCATGCACAAAACAGGTGCACAGAAATGTGAGGGACATTCAGAGGTTTTCCAGGTGCAAGCTGCTTTTCAAATGCTTATTTTGAAGATAATATTGAGTGGAAACTCATGATGTGACTATTTGTTTTCTTAGTTAGATTATTTCCTGTCTAATGGAACAGATTTTGAGCCAATTATCAGCAAAAACAAAAAGTTGAGATTTTCTTTACACCTGTCACCGGATAACCAAGGTCGGCCCTAAACTTCAAACAAAATGCAGAATGTAAACATGCAAGCGCTCTGATAATTTTTGCATAGACGGCAGCTAGCTAGCTATTAAACTGTCAAGATTTGGTAACATTTGGATGAAAATTTAGCAAATCTACTCAAAAATAGAGACTCAATAAGTACAAAAAATGCAAACCTGTCAAGACACAGGCATTGCGCGTGTGTCACACTCATTTTACGTCTAAACCACGCTAACACGCTTAGTTCTGTATCAAACACGCTGCGACGCATTTTCAAAATTCTTGAAAAAATATTTGAAAAGTGACCATTGAACCCTTAAATTATCTTCAAACACCCTTAAATCGGCTCATAAATACCGATTACGACCCATTATTTTGGTGAATCGCCTTCAATCGACATGACGTCAGTTGCAAACGGTGATCACTTCTGTGTAATTACTCAAAACTCCTTACAGTAATCTACCTTGTCACTTCGTGTGAACTTCAGCGTAGCGATTAGGGGAGATCACTGCGTTGGAGGTTGATAATTAGTAAGTAGCGATGGAGGAGGATTTTAAAAAGAACCAGAAAACTCGCAAACTAGCGAGTGCAGCGTTAAGGAAACTTCGCATAAATACGAGCCACCCAAAGAACTGATTAATAGATAAATCGAAAAAGGTTACATGGGAAGCGTGGGAATACAATAATCAACATCAGCGACTGTTTAAAGCAATTGTATCCCCACGATGCCTGTTAACCCTGTGATGTTTAGGGTCTCTGGAAATAACCCTTTACGAAATGAATATTCAGAATGCAGGACTCCAAATATTGTTTTAATTAACTGAAAGTTTAGCTTAACACAGAAAACAAGGAATCTATCTAGGGTATGATTATTTTCAATGAAAACAGAGTAGACCCTAATCAGACAGCTCCAACAGAAGCTGTCTGATCTGGGAATAGTAACCCTGTTTGCCAAGGTATCAAAAATCGTCAGTGTGTGGGAAGTGATCAAAATAAAATAAAGCTTTGTCAGTTATATTAGTGTTTTATGCGTCTCATTTTATTATTTTCTAATAATAAAAGATAGGAAAGTCAGTGCTGGATTATATAATTTCCCCCTCCTTAACCTCCAAAAAGCTGTCAGGAAGAGGCTTTTCACGTCTTTAAAATGGCAATATTTCAGGAGCTTCTGGGGGCCTTCAGCCCCCTGGACCCCTGACCAGGGCTTTGCCCTAGACCCACCGGGAGCCCTAGCGACCCCCAGCTATTCCAGTCTCACTCTTAACATGTTCTGACCTTTGACAGCTATGAATTACATGTTATATATAGCATTAGGTACATGTAATAAAACAGTTATTTCAGGTGTGTTTTAGGAACAGTCAAAACTATTCTCCCTCAGTGTCAGGGAAGACATTTTGAACTGTTGCCCTTCAGCCTTGGGCCTCAGGCAACAGTTCAAAAGTTTGTCACACATTGGGAGAATAGAACTTTTTTATTGCTCCCCAACCGCACATGACATAACTGCATACTGTAGTGGTTCTGGTGTGTGGAGCTCTTATAGCAGCCTGGGTAGCTCAGTTGGTAGAGCGCTCGCCCTGTAAGCGAGGGGTCCCGGGTTCGAGTCCTGCTCCAGGATGCACATTTCCTCCTGTTACTTTAATGGTGTCAGAAGTGTTTGACAGCCCATGCAATGGTGAAGCATGGTCTTAGAGCTGAGGCAGCTCTAACAAGTGAAGGAGGAGAAGTGTAGTGGTTCTGGTGTGTTGAGGTCGTATAGCAGCCCGGGTAGCTCAATTGGTAGAGTACTCACCCAGTAAGCGAGGGGTCGCAGGTTCGAGTCCCGCTCCGGGCTACACTTTTCCTCTTTTACTTTAATACTCTAGAGTCCATTCAGTATGAAAGGGAATAATTTGCCAGAGGATTGTGAATGAAAATCTATGCAAGTTCTAAAATTCTATACAGACTCTAACAATTGGCTCCTAAAAATTAAATTTGTTAACTGATCAGTTTGTCTTGTGATAATACTACATATTAATTAGCCAAAAGTTCTAAAAACCCTCAGAAGAATGTCCTTATAACAGTCGTCCAAGTAAATTTTCAACAGTGGTTTTGAACATCCCAGTAAATTTTTAATAGTGGGACGAAACGTCCCTGGAGGAATTTGTTTTGAAGCGAAACGTCCCGTAGCCATTTAGCACTGACCAAAATTGAGTAAAATATTCTCTTCATTTCACATCATGACAATTGGTCACGATAACGCCAATGTCTTGTCAGGAGTTTGGAACCCTACCATCGATATTAAAATTAGTGCGGTTTAGTCTAAATGTCAAATTTAGCACTAGATCATTATAACAAATTACAGTTCAAGTTGAGACATGAATGTTTTAGAAAAGGGTGCAATGTCTTTGAAAATATGGTTAAAGCATTAAAAATCTCACGATTCAGACAATCAAAAATCTATTACTGTTGTAATTATTAAACGAAAATGTGACAATACATAGATTATAGCGTCAGGAAATCATTTGCCAGAATTTTTCCTCGGCATTATTTGTTTTCGCCGCCATCGAATGTAAACACCGGAAATGTCAAGTTAGATTGACTGGTTATTGAATCTTGAACGATAATGAGGGTGTGGTAAAATTCGCGACACTTGCTAGTTTTACAAAGGTTTAGTGCGGCGCATTTAGGTACTCGTTAATGATCAAAATTGACAAAATGTGTGTCAAACCCCTAGTTATACACCTGTCACACCTATTACAATGTCTATTTCCTCCATTCTAAGGGGTATGAGAGGTAATCTTTACCCTGGATTGTCAAATTGTCAAAGCATTTACTCAATGAATTTGCATTTAAGAAATTGTATAATGACATCATGAATATTAATAAGATTATTTTTTGTTGTGAAACATAGACACGATATTTTTATACGCCCACCTAATAAAGGTGGTCGTATATTGTCGTGGCCCTGTCCGTCCGTCCGTTCGTTCGTTCGTTCGTCCGTCAACATTTTATTTGTCCGCTGGTTTCTGGGAAAACTATTTGACAGATATTAATGAAACTTCACACAAATGTTTAATGCATCAAGATCTGAAGCTGAGTTGATTCTGAGGTTCATTTGATTTTTCATTTCAGAGTTATGGCCCTTGTCCTAAAAAATATGCAAATAGTTTGTCCGCTGTTTTCTGGGAAAACTATTTAAGAGATATTAATGAAACTTCACACAAAAGTTTAATGCATCAGGATCTGAAGCTGAGTCGATTCTAAGGTTCAGTTGATTTGTCGTTATTGAGTTATGGCCCTTTTACTTAAAAAATAGTGCAAATACATGCAAATAGTTTGTCCGCTGTTTTCTGGGAAAACTATTTGACAGATATTAATGAAACTTCATACAAATGTTTAATGCATCAAGATCTGAAGCTGAGTTGATTCTGAGGTTCATTTGATTTTTCATTTCAGAGTTATGGCCCTTGTCCTTAAAAAATATGCAAATAGCTTGTCCGCTGTTTTCTGGAAAAACTATTTGAGAGATATTAATGAAACTTCACACAAATGTTTGATGCATCAAGATCTGAAGCTGAGTCAATTCTGAGGTTCATTTGATTTGTCGTTTCGGAGTTATGGCCCTTGTATTTAAAAAATAATGCAAATACATTCAAATAGTTTGTCCGCTGTTTTCTGGGAAAACTGTTTGAGAGATATTAATGAAACTTCACAAAAATGTTTAATGCATCAAGATCTGAAACTGAATTGATTCTGAGGATCATTTGATTTTTCTTTTCAGAGTTATGGTCCTTGTCCTTAAAAAATAATGCATATACATGCAAATAATTTGTCCGCTGTTTTCTGGGAAAACTATTTGAGAGATATTAATGAAACTTCACAAAAATGTTTAATGCATCAAGAACTGATGCTGAGTCGATTTTGAGGTTTATTTGATTTGTCGTTTTGGAGTTATGGCCCTTTTACTTAAAAAAAATAATGCAAATATATGCATATAGTTTGTCCGCTGTTTTCTGGCAAAACTGTTTGACAGATATTAATGAAACTTCATACACATGTTAAATGCATGAAGACCTGAAGCTAAGTCGATTCTGAGGATCATTTGATTTGTTGTTTCGGAGTTATGGCCCTTGCACTTAAAGAAATAATGCAAATCTATGCAAATATGAGGATGGCCATAACTTTTTCATTTGAAATGATATTTACTTCAATTTTTTATATGGTTAAACCTTAATATGAATTTTCACATATATTGCGGGGGTATTGATATGTCATTTTATTCTAATGTTATGGTCCTTGAACTTTGTGTGTTCGTTGCTTTGTTTGTCGGTCAACTTTTAGTTTGTCTGTTGTTTTCTGGGAAAACTATTAAAATGATATAAATGAAACAAATGTTTTAAGCAACAAAATTTGAAGCTGAGTTTATTTACAGGTTCATTCAGTTTGTCTTTACAGAGTTATAATAAGATATTTACTTCATTTTTTAAAAAATAGTATCACCTTAATATGGAAATCAGGATCTGAAGCACAGATTAGAAAATGTCAACACTTATAAGGCATGTTGAATCAGAGAAAGTTTGCAAGTGGGCGTATTATGTACCGTATGCGGTACTCTTGTTTCTGTAGTAGAAAGTGTATATTATTCACAGGCAAACAAAGCAGACTCTGACCAGACGGATCCTTCATATTCTGTTTGCATATAAATTAAATGAGTATATATTTATAGAGTGAAGGGATCGATAGACCAGTACAAATATGACAAAAACACCAGAAATGAAATTTTTTGTCCAAAGTATGATTGGACGGCATTTGGCTTTTTACACCTATCTCTTTAAAGTTAGTTTACATTTTACCAGCTTATATCAGAGACATTCTTTTTCTTCTTCTTCTTCTTCCTATACAAGAGCCGGGATCCTTATGGAACGTATTAAGGCTCTGCACAACTAAGTGCATGGTGAGGTAGATCGAGTGTATAAAAGCAGTCTAAAACTTAGTTAAAACTAAGTACAGCGGGTGGGATCTATGGGTAGGATGCTGACAGTCGATTGTGGAACTCGTTTATGGAATTCGCAGCGGTGACGGTTGCAGGCAGCCGGTTCCAGCATCCAATGGTCCTTGGGAAGAAGCTATTTGTGTGCAGTGCGTTGTTGATGCGCTGCTGGGTGAAGCGGGCCCTTGTCCTAGTATCGCCCTCAAATAATATTCTCTGATGGTGTCGACCAGTGAATTCTGGATTCGGTATAACATCAGTAGTCTAGCTTGTTCCCTACGTTGTTGTAAACTGTCCCATTCTAGCCTTTTCAGCATGTCTGTCACATAGCCAGGAGTCCGCGAAGTATAGTCATTCGTGACGAACCTGGATGCTCTTATGGACTTGTTCCAGTGTCTGTATGTGTGTCTGTAGATGTGGGTCCCACACTGTGCTGGCATAGGCGAGGACTGGACGAACAAACGTGACATATCCAGCTGTCTTTACTTTCGGTGTGCAGAGACATATACGTATATGTCTCTGCTTATTAAGAATACACACGAAAGGTGTTTGTGAAGTCCTACAATTTTATATGAATTGAGTTAAGATTTTCTGTTTACGTAGATGATAAAACGCTAACAAATTAAGTGTCACGCCACAATGTCAATTTTCACCATGTGTTTGGTAGAATATGTCGTATTTACCTATTCCTTAATTCATGCAAGCGCATTTTCACGTCTGATCAGGGTCACACGGGTCTGGACCGCTTCATGGGGGTCTATATGTACTATATAATAACAAGGGTTCCAACTACCAGAACGGATATCCGTGTACCATGAGTACAAATATGACTGCAACTCTTACAATTTAAATGATAATTTCGTAATTCGTTCGGCTATTGAAAGCCAATATATTTTTATATCAAATAAATATAATCTTATAACGGTAACTTATGAACAAGTATCAATCCAATTAGACCCCAATGAAGCGGTCCAGAGACCCCAGACACCTGTGATCAGGGTCTGCTCTGTTTGCTTATGAGATAATTATAGACCTGACTAATGTTTATTTCTACCAATATAAATAAATCATGTAAAAGTACAAAAATGAGTCATGCAGGAAACACCACATACAGAACAAACACTCGCCCGAACAGCAACACAAGGAAACAGCAAATGTACATAAGTAGAAAAAACAACAAGAGACGCACAAAGACAAAACAAACATACAATAGGAGGGAGATGGAAGTACCGCCTTGGAACGGTCAGTGACAAAAGTCACCGGGGGGTTAAACCGGTTTAGGAGAAGAAGTCATTTACACACACCCTTATAAAAAAATCACTTAATTAAGCTAATTAATATTCACGATAATATTATTTCTTACACGAATATTCAAAATGGTAAAGCTAGCGTTTGAATTGCATTCACTGCACAAACTTCCCGTTTTTATAAGTTCCGTAGAATTTTAATTACTTTTGGCTCAAATTGAAAAAGAAATGCTAGCAATTCTATTCGGATGCAGACATAACACCCACTGTATAACTGGAGTGTGTGAAAAAGGGGAAATCTTTAACTGTATTTTCTGATATGAAGAAGTCAAACCCATTCTCCCATAGTCTATTTATAGACCCAACCTCTTTGAATAAACCTACCAAAAAGGAACATTTACTGGGGAAATAAAAATGTCAGAATTGTGTAGTATTGCAACCATTGTGATAAATGAGGCATTTGCTCGTGTGTAGCAAAGGCTCTATTTATTATTTATCTAGGCTACTAACCTGTGATCTCCCCTAATCGCTATGCTGAAGAGACAAGGGAGACCAATGTGTGGAAATTGGCAGGCTACTAGCTAGCTCTGAATAAGAGGAAACCTTTAAACTGTAGTTTCTGATGTTAAGAAGTCTATAGCCCCGCCGTGGAGCCATTTTTTGGCACAGGGTCATGATTTGAGCAAACTTGCTGTCGCGGTTGTTGTAGATTAGTCGGAGAGGGGATACGTTTATTTACACTGTTTGTATTTTAGGATGGGGATGGAATAAGTGTGAGGTTGGGCGCCCATAAACCGGTTTAACCCCCCAGTGACTTTTGTCACTGACCGTTCCAAGGCGGTACTTCCATCTTCCTCCTATTATATGTTTGTTTTGTCTTTGCGCGTCTCTTGTTGTTTTTTCTACTTATGTACATTTGCTGTTTCTTTGTGTTGCTGTTCGGGCGAGTGTTTGTTCTGTATGTGGTGTTTCCTGCACGACTCATTTTTGTACTTTTGGTAGAGGTCTATTAGGTGATGCTTCATACAAAATATCTAAGCTCTAGAGTATGTGGCCACTGGGGCGGGGCCATTTTTGACCCGAAGCCATAATTTGAACAAACTTCATAAAGAACCATTAGATGATACTACATACCAAATATCAAAGTTCTACGGTTTGTGGTTTCAAAGAAGAAGATTTTAAAGATTAAAAACCCTGATAATCCCCAGGATTGGGCCATTTTTGACACAGGGGTAATAATTTAAATAAACTTGATAGAGGTTTATTAGGTGATGCTTAATTCATACCAAATATCTAAGATCTAGAGTATTTGGTTTCAGAGAAAAAGATTTTTTAAAGGTGTTCCTATATAAGTCTATGTAAAACTTACAAGCCCCGGGGAGGAGCAATTGTTGACCCGGATCATAATTTGAACAAACTTGGTAAAGGACCATTAGATGATGCTATATACCAAATATCAAAGCTCTAGGGTTTTTGTTTTTAGAGAAGTGGATTTTTAAAGAATTCCAAAAAAACCTGATAAGCAGTGGGACGGGGCCATTTTTGGACACGGTATCATGATTTGACCAAAATTGATAGAGGACATCCATATGTGAAATTTAGTTGAAATCCTCCCAGTGGTTTAGGAGAAGAAGTCATTTGAATTAAAAGTTAACAGACAGACGGGCGACGGGCGGCCACAATAGCTCACCTTGAGTCTTTAGCTCAAGTGAGCTAAAATGTAATATTTCTTAGATCCAAAATCTAAAGCAAGATGCATACAAGAGTCGAAGAACGTGTGTACAGTTCTAACATTTAATATAGACTGAAGCTGTGGGACAGAGATAAGCAAAGGTCAGCATGCATAGACTAGCCACAGGTGGCTTAACATATCATTACATATCTCTTGGTTGTTTTGTTACAGGTTTTCTTTAGCGTTAAAATGTTTCATTTCTATTCGTGATAAGTGTCCAAGTATAAACTTTTTGCGACTGAGTATATATACTAAGGAGCACCTTTATATAACATAAATGTTATGGAGGGGTGGGTGCGCATGCGCTAGGAAGTGGACTGACAGTTCATGAGCTCTCGAAAAAAAATTCTGGAAAAAAGAAAAAAAAAGTTATATATATAGTCACTTCCTGGTGCATCCAGTGCACACCTAGTATATTGGCGTAATCTTCATCTAGTTGAAGGCGGTCGATTACGAAGTAGAAGTAGAAGTAATTATTTTAGTTCGGTTAGTCCGGTTTTACCCTAGACCGCGGTTATAAAACCAGTCTATTATAGCTTTGTATTTGGAATACTTCCACATTTTTCGTTTCATTACATAACAGACCGGAGAAGAGCGAGAATGGCAGGAAGAGAGCTCCTTAAAGTTTTGCGTCCCAAGTCGGCGTTGGGACAGTTATTTCAGGTAATTCATTTGTTTTCTAAATGGATTTCATTATTCCAAAATTGTATCAGACTTTGGAGTTATGACACATGTTTGAACTTGGAAAGATTTACGATGAAATGGAGTTAACCTTGTAAGTTGTCCATGTTGACAGTTAATGTCAAGGTCAGATAAATTACGCTAAGGCTTAATATTACCGTCCTTAATTCAACCATAATGCCAGAGAATACAAATTATTAAAAAGATATATTTAAAATTGGAAAAACGACGTTTAGGCAAACTATTATTGATTTTCTTGTGCACGGTCCCTCTTGTGTAACTGTTTATGAATATGTGCCAATGCAAGGGCTTATAGTTGTGTAACACCCAGCTGACAGTGTTGTATAAGTTGATATGTAACTCAGGGCCTCCCCTGGCTTTTTTTTTCTTTGCGCCATCACTTTCGCCAAATTAGAAAAACTTGTGCCAAATCAGAATTTTGTTTCGCCAATTTGGATCTGTTGGAGCCAAAGTTAGAGCCAAAGTTTTCCTTCAGATTCTACGTCATGAAATGTGTAACACTTTAAACACAGAAGAACCAACTTGTGTATGTTTACATTTCCTTTATTATTTTGATAATAGTAACAATTTATGTCAACATAAAGACTATGTTGATCCCTATGGGTCTGATCATGCTGGTGGCAGTCTTGGATCAACTTCAACATATAGCCATATGGTCTGCTTTGCTGGCACTCTGCATTACATTTTATGTTTTCCCTGTGGATGATCATTTTAGGGTCACTTCCTTATGATGATGGAGTAGTATCTGAAGCCTGGGATTCTCCTCCTCACTTGAAGATCTGAAATAAAACAAACAAATAAAGCAATAGTCGACTTTTATCTGTAAACAATATTAAATCTTCTCTTGGTACTATTAAAAACTTACGATAAGCCACAGAAAAAATGATGTGTACATTTAAGTATTGGAATTTTCCCTAATTTCCATTCAGTTTTGTATTGAACATGTATGTGTATGTCTCCGTTTCAGATTATGTTGCTTAACAAGATAAATAACATTAAATTTCAAAACTGCTTTAACTTTCACTGCAAATAAATAATTTCAGAACAAATATATTTTTAATTAAAAAAGTTTTAAACACAAACAATAAGGATAAAAAAAAATGGTCAATTCATTTTCTCTACAGTTAAAGTTATGCAAAGAAATATAATGGAATGTTTCTGTTACATGCATTTCCTTTAGTAGTTTCAGAACACTGCGAGTGCACTAGAGTAGGCAATTTGTAATGTGAATTGTTTAAACTCTGTTTTTAACAGACTGAAAGCATAAATATATATCTTTAATAATAGGACACACGATACACAACCAAATTATTTATTCCCAATTATCAAACTGAGAACTAACACAGTAGCCTGAATAATGCCTTTTAGTGGTGTAATTGTTTCTTACCGTGGATCTACAAAGTCCGGTCGGACCCAAATTGCCCGAGATAATCGCAAGCCAAATCCACTTAATTGTCTTGTTTGTCATTCTTTAATCCCTTTGATGAAAATCCTTAGGTGTCAGTCCCCTCGTTTGAGTAATAAGCATGCCACAAGAAGAAATCAAAATGCCCACGGCTGAACTTGCAAACAACGTCGCCATCTTTGACATGACTGGTTTCCCGCATATTCTGTTTGCTTACATGTAACAAAATAGTAGGAAATTTACACAAATTGGGAACCAGCTAGAATCACATCTTTCACGCATGATATCCGGTGCCTGCATGGGAAATCCCCAGGTAAAATTTCTTGTGTAAACAACTGACACGCTTTGCACACAAACAGAAGAAGCTGTGATAATTGACTGAGAGAGCTAAATTGGGTCTGTATTTCTCGGCATAATTTGCAAAATTGTCTTTCGCCACAACATTCGCCAGATTTAATTTTTTATCGCCAGATTATGAATATTTTCGCCATTGGCGATTTTGGCGACCGCCAGCGGAGGCCCTGTAACTGTAAAACACCAAGTGATTCACTGATTGATCTATATATAAGTTGTAGTTGAAGAAATAATGTCATACGTTACAATGACATATGCACACAGGCTTTTTTTCAGTTGGTACAGAACTCGCCTTTTTAGTGAAGGGTTCCGGGTTAAAACCTCTGTCTGGCTGCAAGTTTATCACCAGTCAGTTACAGTATATAGCCAGATCCTTTATAATTTCATAAGCAGCTGCAGACCCTGATCAGACAGTTCCTACAGGAACCAACTGATCTGGGTTTACCATGTTGGCAAAGGCATGAACAAGTGTTTGTTTATATGAGGGAAAGGGTTATACAGGTCTATCAGTATCTTACCGACCAACTTCTAAAATCTAGGGTTGGTAAAGGCCTAAAGGGCAAACAAACAATATTTTAATTGAGGCCTATATAAGTTATTATCTTTATAATACATTATGTATGTCGAAAGCAGGGGTGAATTTTGACTAAGTTTACACAAGGATAAAGGTCAATTTCTCTAGTGTTTTATAAAAGTATCTCCGAATGTTTAAATTTTATTTCAGATGAGATGTGCCCAAACAGCAGCAGCTCCTCAACAAGAGAGAATAAAAAAATTCTCTATCTACAGATTTGTAAGTAAATTTGAACTTCATTTAACCCATTCCCTCATAGGCTATTTTTAGATCCCAGTGCTCCAGATATGAGATAATTTTTGGCTACCATCAGTACGGTACTGATCCAAATTGAACTTCATCAGTACAGGGCATTTCCGGCCAGTACATGTAACCAGTATTCCGGACCCGATTACTGAATAGAAGTAAGCAATACTTTGTGATGAAATTTCATTCAGATCACATGCATATCCATGAAGTAAAGGGTTGAAATGAGGGGTCACATTGAATATCATTTGACTCAGTCTGTTCTGTTTGCTTAAGAGATAGAGAATATGGTGTATTTGATTCTATGCATCAATTTATGGCCAAAATCCCATTATTTATTACTAATATGTTATATTTAACCCTTCCATCCATACATAATAACTTAGCATTAAAGCCATTTCTGTTTTCATCACCTGTGCAAACAGAATGAGATTGGACTCGGATAAGGCAGATCCTGGAGCTGCCTCATCAAGATCTACTCTGTTTATGCCTTATGACATATTACATGTCTGCCATTTCTCTTGTACCAAAGGTAAGTCAAATATATTGTATTTTATGTGCCAATACTAAAATATAAACTTCATTAAGAATGCATAGTTGGTGGAGTACCACATGAATATTCTTTGGGGAAAGGGTTGGTTAAACTAACTGCATAGTCAAGACAAGTTAAGTTAGGTCTTATTCATGAAGTAAAGGTTTAAAACCAACTATGCTTGACTACTTTTTAGAAGTGTATTGGCTAGACGATTCTAATAGGTGGTTAACTTATACAAAACGTTTTTTGGTAAAAAAAAATGGCCATGGAGGAATATTACAAACAGATCTACTTTATAATACAACTCTGTTTATTCCGATCTTACGTATTCATTGTTATTTTCTACCATGGGTGTTGAAATCTAGTAAAATTATTGATGCAAAAGTCTATATCCGGTCAGAAAGCCATGCAAATTTATGCAAAAGTTTTTTGAATATTGGTGTTTGGTACAAAGTGACTCAAGGCCGCAAATCATACTATAGCACGTATCCCACCTGTATGCCACGACGCTTTTTCGCCAACGTTTTTGGTTATGCCATAAAATATGCCTGATACAGTGAAGTTACTTGTGGAAGTGGGGGCTTTTTTTCGCCCATGACCCAGGCGAGAGAAAATCACATTTTTGATATATTTTTTGCGCGGTTCTGGTTTCCACTTCTACTACGAGGCCGTTGGTACCCGGTGATCGACCTCCAATGCAGTGATCTCCCTTATCGCTACGCTAAGGGAGATCGCTGGGAGGAGTTTGTTATCGTGTATGATGAAACGCTTGATTTTGTTCACATTTAATAAGCGCCCAAGCAACTTTGACTTGCAAGTCCTTTTCCCTTCTTTATATAAAAGGCGTCTAGAGCAACTGGTGATATTTATACCCCCCTTTTGAAAAAATGGGGGTATATTGCTTTGCACATGTCGGTCGGTCGGTCGGTCGGTCTGTCGGTCGGTCGGTCGGTCGGTCGGTCGGTAGATCGATGGTTTCCGAATGATAACTAATAAACGACTTGGCCTAGAATCTTCAATCTTGCTGTGGTGGTTGGTCATGACAAGTAGATGACCCCTATTGTTTTTGAGGTCACTAGGTCAAAGGTCAAGGTCACCATGACCTAAAATGGTGAAATAGTTTCCGATCAATAACTGCTCAAAGGTTTGGCTTGGGATCTTCAAACTTGCTGTGGTGGTTGGTCATGACAACTAGATGACCCCTATTGATTTTGAGGTCACTAGGTCAAAGGTCAAGGTCACCATGACCTTAAATGGTTAAATGGTTTCCGATCAATAACTGCTCAAGGGTTTAGCTTAGAATCTTCAAACTTGCTGTGGTAGTTGGTCATGACCACTGGATAACCCCTATTGATTTTGAGGTCACTAGGTCAAAGGTCAAGGTCACCATGACCTTAACTGGTAAAATGGTTTCTGATCAATAACTGCTCAAGGGGTTGGCTTAGGATCTTCAAACTTGCTTAGGTGGTTGGTCATGACAACTAGATGAGTCCTATTGTTTTTTAGGTCACTAGGTCAAAGGTCAAGGTCACCATGACCTTAAAGGGTGAAATGGTTTGCGATCAATAACTGCTCAAGGGTTTGGCCTAGGATCTTCAAATTTGCTGTGGTGGTTGGTAATGACCACTAGATGACCCCTATTGTTTTTTAGGTCACTAGGTCAAAGGTCAAGGTCACCATGCTCTTAACTGGTCAAATGGTTTCCGATCAATAAATGCTCAAGGGTTTGGCTTAGAATCTTCAAACTTGCTGCGGTAGTTGATCATGACAACTGGATGACCCCTATTGTATTTGAGGTCACTAGGTCAAAGGTCAAGGTCACCATGACCTTAACTTGTAAAATGGTTTCTGATCAATAACTGCTCAAGGGTTTGGCTTAGGATCTTCAAATTTGCTTAGGTGGTTGGTCATGACAACTAGATGAGCCCTATTTTTACTAGGTCAAAGGTCAAGGTCACCATGACCTTAACTGGTGAAATGGTTTGCGATCAATAACTGCTCAAGGGTTTGGCTTAGGATCTTCAAACTTGCTGTGGTGGTTGGTCATGACCAATAGATAACCCCTATTATTTTTTAGGTCACTAGGTCAAAGGTCAAGGTCACCATGACCTTAACTGGTAAAATGGTTTGCGATCAATAACTGCTCAAGGGTTTGACTTAGGATCTTCAAACTTGTTGTGGTGGTTGGTCATGACAACTAGATGACCTCTATTGTTGAGGTCACTAGATCAAAGGTCAGGGGGTCTGGGGGGTATACATGTTTTACAAACATCTCTTGTTTAGAATTTAATTTTCCGATGTGTAGGTCTTGTATACGTATTGTTTTGGTATTGGATCCATACAGGCAAAAAATGATACGTACATGGTACATATAGATTCGAATTTCTATCCGTACCGGCAAAATATTTGTCCATACAATACGGATGTACGGATACTATCTGGAGCACTGGATCCAACCTCTTTGAATAAATCTTCCAAAAAGGAGCATTAACTAGAGAAAAGGATGGATTTTTTTTTTAGAATTTTGTAGTTCTGAAACCATTGTGATAAATAGAGCATTTGCTCCATAGGAGCAAATGCTCTATTTATCACAATGGTTTCAAGAAGTAACTATTACAGGGGCGTAGAAAAGCGTATTTATGGAGGACAGTGTTAACCCTTTACTCCATTAATATACCTTTCTATGTCTTTGTAAATAGTGGACTCAGATCAGACAACTCCTTTAGACACTGCCTGATCAGTGTCTGCTCTGTTTGCTTATACACCTAAGTTGCAAACAGAACAGCCAGATCAGACAAGATCTGCTTTGTTTGCTTATAGGATAATATAGATATAATTCTACTGCTTTGCCATACAGACCAAATATAACTAAGTTATAAATCATTATAAAAGTTCAACCAATTAATATTTATGATGTCATTATTTCTTACATGAATATTTTTAGAGAAAAAAGGGTCAATAACTGAAAGTAAAGACCAGTAACCATTATGTTACAGTTAGAGAATATATGTTTGAGCTGGTACTTCCTTGGCTTGCATATGTAAAAAAGTTTGTCTCTCTAAATTCTTACAGAAATTAGGGTATGAACCCACATGCCTGTTAGTGTCATTGTTATCTTAACCCTCTCCTCCATAGGCTATTTTTAGACCCAAGCTCGTTGAATGAATCTACCGAAAAGAAGCATTTACATGTACTAGAGAAAAGGAAAATTTTAGAATTTTGTAGTTCTCAAACTAATTGTGATAAATAGAGCATTTGCTTCTACAGAAGCAAACGCTCTATTTATCACAATGGTTTCAATAGGTGACTTTAACAGAGGCGTAGAAAGGCGTATTTATGGAGGAAAGGGTTAATGTATATGTATGTGATGCTACAGCTGGTATGTGACATATTATATTTTGACCTTTTCTTGTTTATGCTAGGTTATAGATAGGCTTATATTGACAGCATTTTTTTGCAGGACCCAGACAAACCAGGAGACAAACCTAAACAGCAGGTCTATGAAGTGGATTTGAACACGTGAGCATTTCCTCCCTTTCCCCGTTCTATGTTTACTCTAAATATTAATACCTACTGAATATTCATTGACAAAATAGCTATAATGCAATATGAAAGGTGGAACATTGTAGCGATTTTGGAAAGTAAAGAAAACAGATGTTGATCTTTCAAATTCAGTTAACAAACAAAGCAGACCCTGATCAAACAACTCTTAAAGGAGCTGTTTATATGAAGGAATTGATTAATATACAGTGGAAAGTATACTAATAAAAACAAAACAAAAGTGACAACAATAAAGAGATTTTCTGGTTCATAGAGACAGCTGGTAGTTGTAGTCCTGTAGCGTTCTACATGACTTTTGTCGGCATTTAGCAACTGCCTACTTTTAACCCATTGGCATTACCTCATAGGCTATTTTTAGATCCAACCACTTTGAATAAATCTACCGAAAAGGAGCATTAACTAGAGAAAAGGAAACTTTTAGAACTTTGTAGTATGAAACCATTGTGATAAATAGAGTATTTGCTCCTATAGGAGCAAATGCTCTATTAATCACAATGGTTTCAATAGGTGGCTTTTGCAGAGGCGTTAATGTGAGGGAATGGGTTAATGACACCTATAGATAAGAAATGCTCAAGGTGGACTTTCAAGCCATTCCTTCATATAAACGTGTTATTACAAGTCTGCAAACAGAGTATACCCAGATCAGACTGCTCTGTTGCTAATTGAATTAGAAAGATCTGTTTCTTTACGTTCCAAAATGGTTATAATGTTCCACTTTCCATATTTCATTATAACTTTTGTCAATGAATAATATGGTATTGAACTTTATAATAAACATAGAACAGAACATGGCAAGGGTTAATTCAGATTGTTGTATAACCATCCACAAGTTGGTTGCTTACTTGCTAGTATCCTGAATTCTGAAGCAGTTTAACCAATCTGTGTGACATCCAATCAGCATCTACAGAGTTATGAGCACTTGATTAATAAAAAACATACTGTATGTTTTAACATGTTGACACTTTAGCATCTATGTAATTATCTGCCACCAACAACAGTTTGGATCATGAGGAGACATTGAGTAACTTAATCTTCCTTCTGGATCTAAACTGTTAGCATGGGGTAATGATGAATTTGCAATTAAGATGGCCATTGACAAAGTGTTTTTTTAATAGACATAAATCATTTTACTGGATAATTCCAGAGAGAAAGATAGAGATGGATAAATTAAAACTTTTCCTTTAACTCTTACTTTGCTTCTTATTTAGAATCCTATAAACATGCATATATTCAGATACTAAATTTGTCATATCTCCTCCAAACCCCATGCTGTGATCACTCTTTAGAATTTAAGGAATCTAAGAGTTGTCACAATGTATGGTTTTTTGGAGAAACAAAGGAGCTATTCCTTAAAATGTTTTAATTGATGCATTTTATCTGGGTCTCTGGTCTTTTTAGCTCACCTGAGCCGAAGGCTCAGGATGAGCTATTGTGACCGCGGTGTGTCCGGCGTCTGTCGTCCGTCGTCCGTCCACATTTTCAAATGACATCTCCTCTGAAACTGCTGACCCGATTTTAACGAAATTTTGTCAGAAGCATCAGTGGCTAGGGGGAACGAAACGTTGTTCACATTATGACCCCCGGGCCAAAAATGGCCCGCCCAAGGGCTTATCAGTTTTTCATAGGAAAATCTTTAAAAATCTTCTTCTCTGAAACTGTATGGTCTAGACCATTGATATTTGGTATGTAGCATGATCTTATGGTCCTCTACAAAGATTGTTCAAATTAAGACCCCCGGGCTAAAAATGGCCCAGCCCAAGGGCTTATCAGTTTTTCATAGGAAAATCTTTAAAAATCTTCCTATCTGAAACTGTAAGGCCCAGACCTTTGGTATTTGGTATGTAGCATCATCTTATGGTCCTCTACAAAGATTGTTCAAATTATGACCCCCGGGCCAAAAATGGCCCCGCCCAAGGGCTTATCAGTTTTTCATAGGAAAATCTTTAAAAATCTTCTTCTCTGAAACTGTAAGGCCCAGACCTTTGGTATATGGTATGTAGCATCATCTTATGGTCCTCTACAAAGATTGTTCAAATTATGACCCCCGGGCCAAAAATGGCCCCGCCCAAGGGCTTATCAGTTTTTCATAGGAAAATCTTTAAAAATCTACTGAAACTGTAAGGCCTAGACCTTTTATGTTTGGTATGTAACATGATCTAATGGTCCTCTACAAATATGTAGATGTGGCTTGTGGTCCTCTGCCAATAATATTCAACTTACGACCCTGACCACTGGGCGAAACTTGGCCCTGCCTCAGGCCTTATCAGTTCTTCATGGGAAAAATACAAAATATTATTTTTCTCTGAAACCATAAGGCTTAGACTTTTAATTAATGGCATACTGCTTTGCCTTGTGGTTCTACCAAGGTTGTACAAATGATTTCTTGTGGGGAAAAAATACAAAAATGGCCCCGCCCCTTGGGTTATCTCTGGTGAGCGCTTCAGGGCCTCATGGCCCTCTTGTTTTTGCCAACTCATTGTGAACTTTCAATCCTGATGATCCAATTTTATGGCAACATAAGTTTTTCCGTAGCATGTTCCATTATTGCAAGAATTTTTCTCTGGGCTTTCAATTTATTCCTTTATTACAGATGTGGTCCTATGGTACTGGACGCTCTGATCAAGATTAAAGATACAATGGATCCAACCTTGACCTTCAGAAGGTCGTGCAGAGAGGGAATCTGCGGGTCATGTTCAATGAACATCGGAGGAGAGAACACACTGGCTTGTTTATGGTAAGTTAACAATTTACAATAAAGCATGAAATAATGATGAAAGTTTTAAACCTTTTCACCCATATAGAACACCTTTAAATACATTTGCAAACCCTGTACTCCATGAATATTTCAGTAAGAAAAAACTGACTTCATGAATATTTGAGTAAAAAAAGACTGACATCATGAATATTAACCGGCCGCGTGGCTCAGTGGTAGAGCATCCGTCTGTGGTACGGAAGGTCGTGGGTTCGATCTCCGGCCGCTACAGACCAAAAGTCGTTAAAAGTTGGTATTAGTAGCTGCCTTGTCTACGCTCGACATTAAAGGACTGGTCAGCCCGGTGTCAGGACTGGGTGGGGTGCCCTTGCCATATACCTGGGGCAGGGGTATTCCAGTGAGGCAGCACCATAACTTGTCTCATGCCGGTGCCGTCTGCAAATAACTGAAATAGTGTTAGTCGGACGTAAAACCCAACTCACTCACTCATGAATATTAATATACCTAAACAATTTGTTGGCCATGGCAGAATATGTAAATTCATATCTTTATTATAATTTATTTCCTATGTATACAGAGCAGACCCTGATCAGACAGCTCCTATAGGAGCCGTCTGATTTGGGTCTTCCTTGTTTGCAGAAGTGTAGAAAGGCGTATTATTGATTAAAGGCTTAAGGTAGTTTGGTCTGGTCTTGAACTTTTACATACGAGTAGCTGGTAATCTGTGCCATCTTTTCCAGCTGTTCACATGTAGATCTGTGCCTACACTATTTGCCCATGTTTGTTGCAGAGGGATATTGTTCACTGGGGCATCATTCCCATGTATTACATTTCCAGATGACTTGCAGCATTTAAGAGTTATTGCCTTTTCATACCCAAAAATCACATATATTTTTAGCTCGACTATTCGAAGAATATTGGAGCTATCCTACTCGCCCCGGTGTCAGCGTCCGCGTCACACCTTGGTTAAGGTTTTTGTTAAAGTCCACTTTTTGCCTCTAACCTTTGGAATAAAGCTTTGAAACTTGGAACACTTGTTCACCACCACAATCTTCATCTGTAGACAAGAGTACATAACTCTGTCAAGCAGTTTGACAGAATTATGGCCCTTTTTAACTTAGAATTTTTGGTTAAGGTTTTTGTTAAAGTCCATTTTTTGCCTCTAACCTTTGGAATAAAGCTTTGAAACTTGGAACACTTGTTCACCACCACACTCTTCATCTGTAGGCAAGAGTATATAACTCTGTCAAGCATATTGACAGAATTATGGCACTTTATAACTTAGAACTTTTGGTTAAGGTTTTTGTTAAAGTCCACTTATTTACATAACTATTTGAGATAAAGCTTTAAAACTTGGAACACTTGTTCACTATCACAAACTTCATCTGTAGGCAAGAGAACATAACTCTGTCAAGCATTTTGACAGAATTATGGCCCTTTTTAACTTGGAACTTTTGGTTAAGGTTTTTGCTAAAGTCCACTTATTTACACAACCCTTTGAGATAAAGCTTTGAAACTTAGAACACTTGTTCACCATCACATTCTTCATCTGTAGACAAGAGTACGTAACTCTGTCAAGAATCTTGACAGAATTATGGCCCTTTTTAACTTGGATTTTTTTGGTTAAGGTTTTTGTTAAAATCCACTTATTTACATAACCCTTTGAGATAAAGCTTTGAAACTTGGAACACTTCTTCACCATCACATGCTTCATCTGTAAGCAAGAGTACATTACTCTGTCAAGCATTTTAACAGAAATTATTGCCCTTTTTTACTTAAGTTTTTCTCTTTCATTAAAGAGTTCAAAGAGATCCTACATCCTGAATACTATTAAAGGTATTTCACTGAGACTTTGATTATTTGCTTCTAATATCATCGGACACTATTTTAGTCCACTATCAAGCATTTTTACACTTACAATTCTGAGAATAGTCGAGCGCGCTGTCCTGTGACAGCTCTTGTTTTCTGTCCCATGCCATATCTCTGTAACAGATTGACAGAATTCAATGAAATTCTGCATGAATATTTGTTATCACTGGGGCATTGTTCCCATGTATTACTTTTCCAGATTACTTCCAGAATTTAGGAGTTATTGCCCTTATACACACAAGTCACATATGTTTTTCATGCGAAATGCAATAACATAAATGCCATACCTCTGTAATGGATTGACAGAATTCATTGAAACTGACATGATTATTTGTTATCACTGGGTCATTATGGTTCCCATGTATTACTTTTCCAGATCACTTGAGGCATTTATGAGTTATTACTCTCTGATACGCAAAGATCATATATTTTTTCCGTCTAATGCCAATGCTGACACTATTTTAGTCCACTATCAAGCATTTTTACACTGACAATTCTGAGAATAGTCGAGCGCGCTGTCCTGTGACAGCTCTTGTTTTCTGTCCCATGCCATATCTCTGTAACAGATTGACAGAATTCAATGAAATTCTGCATGAATATTTGTTATCACTGGGTCATTGTTCCCATGTATTACTTTTCCAGATTACCTCCAGAATTTAGGAGTTATTGCCCTTATACGCACAAGCCACATATGTTTTTCATGCGAAACGCAATAACATAAATGCCATACCTCTTTAACGAATTGACAGAATTCAATGAAACTCGACATGAATATTTGTTATCACTGGGGCATCTTTCCCATGTATTACTTTTCCAGATCACTTCCGGCATTTAATAGGAGTTATTGCCCTTTGATAACAAAAATCGCATATTTTTTCCGTCCAATGCCGTATCTATGTAAGAAATTGACAGAATCAATGAAACTCAGCATGAATATTTGTTATTGCCATGGCGTTGTTCCCATGTGTTACTTTTCCAGATGGCATGTGACTTTTAGGAGTTATTCCCCGTTGATACACAGAAATCATATATGTATTCCTCTTTGATACACAAAAATCATATATTCATTGCCCTTATCCCCTGCTGAAGGTAGAGGGATACTGTTCAGGATTTGTCCATCCATAAAGATTCCCTCCCCCACCAACCCCTCCCCCACCCATTTTACTAGTGGCCTACCTTTGGTAGGGGATGTCAATTCTATGAATTTGCTTGTTGTGCTGAATATCAATTATGATATATGCCTCTTCTTTGTAGCAAAATTAATGACAACAGTCAGACACTGAAGGTATACCCACTCCCGCATATGTATGTGATCAAAGACTTGGTGCCGGTAAGTATCCAATAGCCTGTACTTCAGACTTGTCCTGTGTGTACACATATTTCTTTGCTTTTGAACTGTTGTCTGGGACTGGAGGTCTTATTGCATTGCAAACAGTGTAGACCGAACTAGCCACCACACCTCTAGAGCAGCATCTGGTCAGTGTCTGCACTGTTTGACACTCTCAAAGATCTGTACTAATTTGTTCTCTACTTTTCTGTACAAATTAAACCTTTGTCAGATACATCATCAAGGATGTGATGATCATGTCTTGTCTGGGTCCAACTGTTTTCAATGCAGTAAGACCATTGTTGTAGCGATAATTCCATATAAAAGATTTTTGTTATTATAGATATAGTCAAAACAAAGTAGGTTTTTTTTCGGTGGAACAGCAAAAAATAAAAAAAGTTTGATAGGTTGACATGTTATCACAGTCCTGATACCTTATAGGCTTGTGTTATTATTGAAGGATATTGGTCCATTTGCATTTTATAAATTTTTTACATTGTTATATGTCATTTAACCCTTTCCCTGTTCTATGTTTATTCCAAATTTCAATACCTACTGAATATTCATGGATAAAATACTTAAAATGAAATATGGAAGACAGAACATTGTAGCCATTTTAGAAAGTAAAGAAACAGATCTATCAAATTCCATTAGCAAACAGAGCGGACCTTGATCAGACGGCTCCTATAGGAGCCGTCTGATCTGGGTCTACTCTGTTTGCAAATGCGTGAAAACTCGTTTATATGAGGGAAAGGGTTAAAATAGGAACAGAAGTTGCTTATTGACCATTTACATTGCTTCATGAATATTCATGTGAGAAATAATGACTTGATGAATATTAAATCCATTACTGTATACATACGCCTTTTAACACCTTTGCAAACAGGGTAGATCCAGATCATCTGGATGCTCCTGTAGGAAAATTTGTCAGAAGCATTACTCTTTTCCTGAGAGCCCAAATAACTATGACTGCATATTGGAACCAGGGAGTGTAATGTACGTTCTTCAGAACTCTGTGACCGTGACCTTAAACATTAAAGAATCTTTGTTCAAACCAATATTGGTTTGTAAAGTGCCTAAGAAATCATCACATTTAACGGATGAGATTGCGATATTTTCTTTCGTCGGGTCATCATTAGCTCACCAGAGCACAAAGTGCTCAGGGTGAGCTTTTGTGATCGCCTGATGTCCGTCGTCCGTCGTCCGTCGTCCCGCGTCAACAATTTGAACCTTTAAAAATCTTCTCCTCTGAATCTACAGGGTTCTCAGCTTTCATCTTTGGTACATAGCATCACCTATAGGTCCTCTACAAAAGTTATATAAATAATGCCCCTGGGGTCAAAATTGGCCCCGCCCCAGGGGTTGAAAGTTTTCAATAGAAACATATAGTAAACCTTTGAAAATCTTCTCCTCTGAAACCAGAAGGTTCTCAGCTTTCATATTTGGCACATAGCATCATGTTCAGGTCCTCTACAAAAGTTATATAAATTATGACCCTGGGGTCAAAATTGGCCCCGCCCCAGGGGTGGGAAGTTTTCAATAGAAACAAATAGTGAAATCTTTGAAAATCTTCTCCTCTGAAACTGGAAGGCTCTCATCTTTCATATTTGGCACAGAGCATCATGTTCAGGTCCTCTACAAAAGTTATATAAATTATGGCCCTGGGGTCAAAATTGGCCCCGCCCCAGGGGTGGGCAGTTTTCAATGGAAACAAATAGTGAAATCTTTGAAAATCTTCTCCTCTGAAACTGGAAGGCTCTCAGCTTGCATATTTGGCACAGATCATCATGTTCAGGTCCTCTACAAAAGTTATATAAATTATGGCCCTGGGGTCAAAATTGGCCCCGCCCCAGGGGTGGGCAGTTTTCAATAGAAACAAATAGTGAAATCTTTGAAAATCTTCTCCTCTGAAACTGGAAGGCTCTAAGCTTGCATATTTGGCACAGATCATCATGTTCAGGTCCTCTACAAAAGTTATATAAATTATGGCCCTGGGGTCAAAATTGGCCCCGCCCCAGGGGTGGGCATTTTTCAATAGAAATATATAGTGAAATCTTTGAAAATCTTCTCCTCTGAAACAAGAAGGCGCTCAGCTTTCATATTTGGCACATAGCATCATGATCAGGTCCTCTACAAAAGTTATATTAATTTTGACCCTGGGGTCAAAATTGGCCCCGCCCCAGGGGTGGGTAGTTTTCGGAATAGAAACAAATAGTGAAATCTTTAAAATCTTCTCCTCTGAAACTGGAAGGCTCTCATCTTTCATATTTGGCACAGAGCATCATGTTCAGGTCCTCTACAAGAGTTATATAAATTATAGCCCTGGGGTCAAAATTGGCCCCGCCCCAGGGGTGGGCTGTTTTAAAAGGAAACAAATAGTGAAATCTTTGAAAATCTTGTCCTCTGAAACTGGAAGGCTCTCAGCTTGCATATTTGGCACATAGCATCATGTTTAGGTCCTCTACAAAAGTTATATAAATTATGGCCCTGGGGTTCAAATTGGCCCCGCCCCAGGGGTGGGAAGTTTTCAATAGAAAAAGATAGTGAAATCTTTGAAAATCTTCTTCTCTGAAACTGGAAGGCGCTCAGCTTTCATATTTGGCACAGAGCATCATGTTCAGGTCCTCTACAAAAGTTATATAAATTATGGCCCTGGGGTCAAAATTGGCCCCGCCCCAGGGGTGGGTAGTTTTCAGTAGAAACATATAGAGAAAATTCGAAAATCTTCTCCTCTGAAACTGAAAGGTTCTCAGATATCATATTTGGCTCATAGCATCATGTTCAAGTTCTCTACAAAAGTTATATAAATTATGTCCCTGGGGTCAAAATTGGCCCGCCCCAGGGCCGGCTAGTTTTCTATAAAAGCATATAGTGAAAACTTTGAAAATCTTCTCCTCTGATTGTCTGGTGAGCGCTTCAGGGCCATTCTGGCCCTCTTGTTTTGTGATTACTGCATAAAACAAAAGTTTATTCATAATGGATTGTGTCAGCTAAAAATATTTGTTAAGTAAAGGTTAGATGGATTGTAGTGTAGAATTTATTCGTAAAGTGAAATCTGACAAATACATTTTGGTCATACATAAGGTAAAGCCAAGAATTAAGAATATCTTTCATTATGATTTGTACAGTCAGTGAAATTTTGCTAATAAAACTCCTTAAATAAGTCTCATTAACAGTCTTAAAGACCTATGGCAACTTAATGCAAGCTGGAAGCCATGCAGAGAGCTCTTTTTGGAGCTTTTTGCAGTTAGCAGCCAATACTTAAATGATCTGAATTCTTATTTTTGAATTCAGATCAATGAGGTTTTGCTGTATACTATCTTTGTGTTACTTGCTTAACCCTTCGCTTGCTATTCACATCAATATGCCTACCTGTAAATAGTGAAGACCCAGAGCTGTCCCATCAGGGTCTGCACTATTTACAAGTTGATTGTTCAACCAGTGCATTCCACAGCAGTGATTGCACAGCGAAATATTTGTACACAGTGAAGATATATGTAATTATACAACATGGCATGGGTAAAGAAGGAGAAATGTATTTTAAAATTCAGCAAGAGAAGGGTTAAGACAATTAGGTACCTTCCAAGGCGAACACTCTTGTGTAGTATTATTTGATTCAAAATTTTTATTATTTTTTAGCTCACCAGAGCACAAGTGCTCAGGGTGAGCTATTGTGATCGCCCGTCGTCCGTCGGCGTGCGTCGTTCGTCGTCCGTCGTCAACAATTTGAACCTTTAAAAATCTTCTCCTCTGAATCTACAGGGATCTCAACTTTCATCTTTGGCACATAGCATCATATTCAGGTCCTCTACAAAAGTTATATAAATTATGCCCCTGGGGTCAAAATTGACCCCACCCCAGGGGTGCCTTGTTTTCAATAGAAACATATAGTAAAACTTTGAAAATCTTCTCCTCTGAAACCAGAAGCTTCTCAGCTTTCATAATTGGCACATAGCATCATGTTCAGGTCCTCTACAAAAGTTATATAAATTATGGCCCTGGGGTCAAAATTGGCCCCGCCCCAGGGGTGGGCAGTTTTCAATAGAATCATATAGTGCAAACTTTGAAAATCTTCTTCTCTGAAACTGGAAGGCTCTCAGCTTTCATATTTGGCACATAGCATCATGTTCAGGTCCTCTACAAAAGTTATATAAATTATGGCCCCTGGGTCAAAATTGGCCCCGCCCCAGGGGTGGGCAGTTTTCAATAGAAACAAATAGTGAAATCTTTGAAAATCTTCTCCTCTGAAACTGGAAGGCTCTCAGCTTTCATATTTGGCACATAGCATCATATTCAGGTCCTCAACAAAAGTTATATAAATTATGGCCCCAGGGTCAAAATTGGCCCCGCCCCAGGGGTGGGCAGGTTTCAAAAGAAACAAATAGTGAAATCTTTGAAAATCTTCTCCTCTGAAACTCGAAGGTTCTCAGCTTTCATATTTGGCACATAGCATCATGTTCAGGTACTCTACAAAAGTTATATTATTTATGGCCCCGGGGTCAAAATTGGCCCCACCCCAGGGGTGGGCAGTTTTCAATAGAAACAAATAGTGAAATCTTTGAAAATCTTCTTCTCTGAAACTGGAAGGTTCTCAGCTTTCATATTTGGCACATAGCATCATGTTCAGGTCCTCTACAAAAGTTATATAAATTATGGCCCTGGGGTCAAAATTGGCCCCGCCCCAGGGGTGGCCAGTTTTCAATAGAAACAAATAGTGAAATCCTTGAAAATCTTTTCCTCTGAAACTGGATGGTTCTCAGCTTTCATATTTGGCACATAGCATCATGTTCAGGTCTTTTACAAAAATTATATAAAGTATGGCCCCAGGGTCAAAATTCGTTGTCCGTCGTCCGTCGGCGTGCGTCGTGCGTCGTTCGTCGTCCGTCGTCAACAATTTGAACCTTTAAAAATCTTCTCCTCTGAATCTACAGGGATCTCAACTTTCATCTTTGGCACATAGCATCATATTCAGGTCCTCTACAAAAGTTATATAAATTATGCCCCTGGGGTCAAAATTGACCCCACCCCAGGGGTGCCTTGTTTTCAATAGAAACATATAGTAAAACTTTGAAAATCTTCTCCTCTGAAACCAGAAGCTTCTCAGCTTTCATAATTGGCACATAGCATCATGTTCAGGTCCTCTACAAAAGTTATATAAATTATGGCCCTGGGGTCAAAATTGGCCCCGCCCCAGGGGTGGGCAGTTTTCAATAGAATCATATAGTGCAAACTTTGAAAATCTTCTTCTCTGAAACTGGAAGGCTCTCAGCTTTCATATTTGGCACATAGCATCATGTTCAGGTCCTCTACAAAAGTTATATAAATTATGGCCCCTGGGTCAAAATTGGCCCCGCCCCAGGGGTGGGCAGTTTTCAATAGAAACAAATAGTGAAATCTTTGAAAATCTTCTCCTCTGAAACTGGAAGGCTCTCAGCTTTCATATTTGGCACATAGCATCATATTCAGGTCCTCAACAAAAGTTATATAAATTATGGCCCCAGGGTCAAAATTGGCCCCGCCCCAGGGGTGGGCAGGTTTCAAAAGAAACAAATAGTGAAATCTTTGAAAATCTTCTCCTCTGAAACTCGAAGGTTCTCAGCTTTCATATTTGGCACATAGCATCATGTTCAGGTACTCTACAAAAGTTATATTATTTATGGCCCCGGGGTCAAAATTGGCCCCGCCCCAGGGGTGGGCAGTTTTCAATAGAAACAAATAGTGAAATCTTTGAAAATCTTCTTCTCTGAAACTGGAAGATTCTCAGCTTTCATATTTGGCCCATAGCATCATGTTCAGGTCCTCTACAAAAGTTATATAAATTATGGCCCTGGGGTCAAAATTGGCCCCACCCCAGGGGTGGCCAGTTTTCAATAGAAACAAATAGTGAAATCCTTGAAAATCTTTTCCTCTGAAACTGGATGGTTCTCAGCTTTCATATTTGGCACATAGCATCATGTTCAGGTCTTTTACAAAAATTATATAAAGTATGGCCCCAGGGTCAAAATTGGCCCCACCCCAGGGGTGGGCAGTTTTCAATAGAAACAAATAGTGAAATCTTTGAAAATCTTCTTCTCTGAAACTGGAAGGCTCTCAGCTTTCATATTTGGCACAGAGCATCATGTTCAGGTCCTCTACAAAATTTATATAAATTATGACCCTGGGGTCAAAATTGACCCTGCCACAGGGGTAGTAGACAGTTTTCAATAGAAACATATTGAGAAAACTTTAAAAAACTTCTTCTCTGAAACTGGAAGGTTAATCTCAGCTCTCATATTTGGCTCATAGCATCATGTTCAGGTCCCCTACAAGTTTTTCTAAATTATTTCCCTGGGGCAAAATTGGCCCCGCCCCAGGGCCGGCTAGTTCTCTATAGAAACATATAGTGAAAACTTTGAAAATCTTCTCCTCTGATTGTCTGGTGAGCGCTTCAGGGCCATTCTGGCCCTCTTGTTTAGCTCACCAGAGCACAAAGTGCTCAGGGTGAGCTTTTGTGATCGCCTGATGTCCGTCGTCGTGCGTCGTTCGTCGTCAACAATTTGAACCTTTAAAAATCTTCTCCTCTGAATCTACAGGGTTCTCAGCTTTCATCTTTGGCACATAGCATCACCCTTAGGTCCTCTACAAAAGTTATATAAATTATGCCCCTGGGGTCAAAATTGGCCCCGCCCCAGGGGTGGGAAGTTTTCAATAGAAACAAAGAGTGAAAACTTTGAAAATCTTCTTCTCTGAAACTAGAAGGTTCTCAGCTTTCATATTTGGCATATAGCATCATGTTCAGGTCCTCTACAAAAGTTATATAAATTATGGCCCTGGGGTTAAAATTGGCCCCGCCCCAGGGGTGGGCAGTTTTCAGTAGAAACTAATAGTGAAATCTTTGAAAATCTTCTCCTCTGAAACTGGAAGGCTCTCAGCTTTCATATTTGGCACAGAGCATCATGTTCAGGTCCTCTACAAAAGTTATATAAATTATGGCCCTGGGGTCAAAATTGGCCCCGCCCCAGGGGTGGGCAGTTTTGAATAGAAACCAATAGTGAAATCTTTGAAAATCTTCTTCTCTGAAACTGGAAGGCTCTCAGCTTTCATCTTTGGCACATAGCATCATATTCAGGTCCTCTACAAAAGTTATATAAATTATGCCCCTGGGATCAAAATTGGCCCCGCCCCAGGGGTGGGAAGTTTTCAATAGAAACATATAGTAAAACTTTGAAAATCTTCTCCTCTGAAACTGGAAGGCTCTCAGCTTTCATATTTGGCACATAGCATCATGTTCAGGTCCTTTACAAAAGTTATATAAATTATGGCCCTGGGGTCAAAATTGGCCCCGCCCCAGAGGTGGGTAGTTTTCAATAGAAACCAATAGTGAAAACTTTGAAAATCTTCTTCTCTGAAACTAGAAGGTTCTCAGCTTTGATATTTGGCATATAGCATCATGTTCAGGTCCTCTACAAAAGTTATATAAATTTTGGCCCTGGGCTTAAAATTGGCCCCGCCCCAGGGGTGGGCAGTTTTCAGTAGAAACTAATAGTGAAATCTTTGAAAATCTTCTCCTCTGAAACTGGAAGGCTCTCAGCTTTCATATTTGGCACAGAGCATCATGTTCAGGTCCTCTACAAAAGCTATATAAATTATGGCCCTGGGGTCAAAATTGGCCCCGCCCCAGGGGTGGGCAGTTTTGAATAGAAACCAATAGTGAAATCTTTGAAAATCTTCTTCTCTGAAACTGGAAGGCTCTCAGCTTTCATATTTGGCACAGAGCATTATGTTAAGGTCCTCTACAAAGTTATATAAATTATGGCCCTGGGGTCAAAATTGGCCCCGCCCCAGGGGTGGGCAGTTTTTCAATAGAAACAAATAGTGAAAACTTTGAAAATCTTCTTCTCTGAAACTGGAAGGTTCTCAGCTTTGATATTTGGCATATAGCATCATGTTCAGGTCCTCTACAAAAGTTATATAAATTATGGCCCTGAGGTTAAAATTGGCCCCGCCCCAGGGGTGGGCAGTTTTCAATAGAAACAAATATTGAAATCTTTGAATATCTTCTCCTCTGAAACTGGAAGGCTCACAGCTTTCATATTTGGCACAGGGCATCATGTTCAGGTCCTCTACAAAACTTATATAAATTATGGCCCTGGGGTCAAAATTGGCCCCGCCCCAGCGGTGGGCAGTTTTGAATAGAAACAAATAGTGAAATCTTTGAAAATCTTCTGCTCTGAAACTGGAAGGTTCACAACTTTCATAATTGGCACAGAGCATCATGTTCAGGTCCTCTACAATTTGTTTTATAAATTATGGCCCTGGGGTCAAAATTGGCCCCACCCCAGGGGTTGGCAGTTTTGAATAGAAACAAATAGTGAAATCTTTGAAAATCTTCTTCTCTGAAACTGGAAGGTTCTCAGCTTTCATATTTGGCACATAGCATCATGTTCAGGTCCTCTACAATCTTTTTTTTTTTTATAAATTATGGCCCTGGGGTCAAAATTGGCCCTACCCCAGGGGTGGGTAGTTTTTAATAGAAACATAGAGAAAACTTTGAAAATCTTCTCCTGAAACTGGGAGGTTCTTAGCTTTCATATTTGGCTCATAGCGTCATGTTCAGGTCCTCTAAAAAAGTTTTCTAAATTATGCCCCTGGGGTCAAAACTGTCCCGCCCCAGGACCGGCTAGTTTTCTATAGAAACATATAGTGAAAACTTTGAAAATCTTCTACTCTGATTGTCTGGTGAGCGCTTCAGGGCCATTCTGGCCCTCTTGTTAGCTCACCAGAGCACAAAGTGCTCAGGGTGAGCTTTTGTGATTGCCTGATGTCTGTTGTCCGTCGGCGTGCGTCGTGCGTCGTTCGTCGTCAACAATTTGAACCTTTAAACTTCTTCTCCTCTGAATCTACAGGGTTCTCAGCTTTCATCTTTGGCACATAGCATCACCTATAGGTCCTTTACAAAAGTTATATAAATTATGTCCCTGGAGTCAAAATTGGCCCCGCCACAGTCCCAGGGGTGGCCAGTTTTCTCTAGCTGAATGTTGTTTTCTGTACAAGTAGCAGAATGCTTGGCTCACTTATGTTAGGCATGGGGAAAACTTCAAAAATCTTCTTGTCAAAAACTATAAGTCACAGAGCTTAGATATTTGGTGTATAGATTTACTTAGTATACCTTATTGACATTGTTTAATATCATAGTTCTGAGGTTAAAATTGGCCCTGCCCTGTTGGTTATACTTTAAAATAGATTTTTACACTATAAAGGTTCCTCTGAATGCTTCAGAATTAGTGTCTGTTTGTTCACATTGTTTTTAACCCATTCCCTCATAGGCTATTTTCAGATCCTGCCTCTTGGAAAATTTCAGAATTGTGTAGATTTGAAACCATTGTGATGAATAGAGCATTTACTCCTATGGAGCAAATGCTCTATTTATCACAATGGTTTCATAAAGTGACTATTATACCTCTTTGAATAAATCTACTGATAAGGAGCATTAATTAGAGAAAAAGGAAAATTTCAAAATTGTGTTGATTTGAAACCATTGTGATAAATAGAGCATTTGCTCCTATGGAGCAAATGCTCTATTTATCACAAAGGCTTTTTTCAGATCCTACCTCTTTGAATAAATCTACTGATAAAGTGCATTAATTATAGAAAAGGAAAATTTCAGAATTGTGTAGATTTGAAACCATTGTAATAAATAGAACATTTACTCCTATGGAGCTTTTGCTCTATTTATCACAATGGTTAGCAAATGCTCTATTTATCACAAAGGCTTTTTTCAGATCCTACCTCTTTGAATAAATCTACTGATAAGGAGCATTAATTAGAGAAAAGGACAATTTCAGAATTGTGTAGATTTCAAACCATTGTGATAAATAGAGCATTTCCTCCATAGGAGTAAATTAACTCATATACAAACCACATATAAAGTTACATACCGGTATGCGTCAGATCAGAATCCATACTGTGTGCTAATTTAGGTCAAGTCGTGCTAAGCAGTGATAGGGTTGTCATCTGTTAGAAATGTTGTCTGCTTATTCAAAGAGGTAAATCTGAGTCTACTCTGTTTGCAAATGCGTGAAAACATGTTTATATGGGGGAAAGGGTTAATTAGAGAATAGGACAATTTCAGAATTGTGTAGATTTGAAACCATTGTGATAAATAGTGCATTTACTCCTATGGAGCAAATGCTCTATTTATCACAAAGGCAAATGCTCTATTTATCACAATGGTTTCATAAAGTGACTATTATACCTCTTTGAATAAATCTACTGATAAGGAGCATTAATTAAAGAAAAGGAAAATTTCAGAATTGTGTAGATTTGAAACCATTGTGATAAATAGAACATTTACTCCTATGGAGCAAATGCTCTATTTATCACAAAGGCTTTTTTCAGATCCTACCTCTTTGAATAAATCTACTGATAAAGAGCATTAATTATAGAAAAGGAAAATTTCAGAATTGTGTAGATTTGAAACCATTGTGATAAATGAGTTCTTATATAATCACCCTTAGCCTGATCAGCAGAGTAGAAATTGTGTTTAGACAAATAACACACACTCATTTAAGATTGAGAAAACTGTGGATAGTTCTCATTATGCAGAACACTCTTAAAGCTTTTTTTCATACCTATGCCCTGCATTAAGCTACCAGATATCAATATAGAGCATATCTGTTGTGAATTTCAGCTTAACTCTTTGCATGCTGGGTAATTTTGTCATCTGCTTAATTGTTGTCTGCAGCAAATTCATAAGCTATCCTAACTACACACTTTCTTTCTAAGTTTTTCAGAAGTTCAGTCTCATTGACAAACAGTTTGGATATCAGATCAGGCCCTACATTAGATTGGCCCTGATCTGGATCCAATATGTTTGCATAGGTCATTAGTGGTGGGAGAATCCCACTACACACGTTCTTTCTAAGTTTCTCAGAAGTTCAGTCTCATTTACAAACAGTTTGGATATCAGATCAGGCCCTACATTAGATTGGCCCTGATCTGGATCCAATATGTTTGCATAGGTCATTAGTGGTGGGAGAATCCCACTACACACGTTCTTTCTAAGTTTCTCAGAAGTTCAGTCTCATTTACAAACAATTTGGATATCAGATCAGGTCCGATCCAAACTGTTTGCATAGGTCATTAGTGGTGGGAGAATCCGCCTCTAGCATCCAAAGAATAAATACAAGTTCCAGTGGTCTATGCTCTTTCCATTCTTTCACTATATTCTTTCAGCATCATGTTCAGGTCCTCTACAAAAGATATATAAATTGTGTCCCTGGGGTCAAAATTGGCACCACCCTTGGGGTGTTAAGTTTTCAATAGAAACATATAGTGAAAACTTTGAAAATCTTCTCCTCTGATTGTCTGGTGAGCGGTGTCAGGGCCATTCTGGCCCTCTTGTTTTAGATAGGTATGTAAATAGAGAATAATAGGTTAGTGCCGTAGATGAGACGCCTTTATCCGACGAGGGGAGAAAACGTTGAGGCGAGGCTTGCCGAGCCTCAACTGTTTTCTCTCCGAGTCGGATAAAGACGTCCCATCTACGGCACTAACCTATTATTTGATTTATCCAGTCAATGTAGTTAAATGTCTTTTTTCATAGACTCATAACACTCTTGAAATAATTTACATTGAAAATGCAGTTTTTCGATCAACGGATCCCTCCCTTTTCATTTCCATTTAGACGTAAATAGATCTAATGAGCTACCGCAGAGGAATATAGTTTCGATACTTGCATTACTAGAAGGGAAAACGTGGTTATATTTGAAAAATAAGATGATTTGAATCGAGGGTCGATAAGTTATTTCAAACAGACATGATTATATTCTCTGGTCAAATTTGAGTTACGTAGTCTCGGTTTCTATTTTTAGCTCACCAGAGCACAAAGTGCTCAGGGTGAGCTTTTGTGATCGCCAGATGTCCGTCGTCCGTCGGCGTGCGTCGTCCGTCGTCGGGCGTCAACAATTTGAACCTTTAAAAATCTTCTCCTCTGAATCTACAGGGTTCTCAGCTTTCATCTTTGGTACATAGCATCACCTATAGGTCCTCTACAAAAGTTATATAAATTAAGGCCCTGGGGTCAAAATTGGCCCTGCTCCAGGGGTGGGTAGTTTTCAGCAGAAACAAATAGAGAAAACTTTGAAAATCTTCTCCTCTGAAACTGAAAGGTTCTCAGCTTTAATATTTGGCTCATAGCATCATGTTCAAGTCCTCTACAAAAGTTATATAAAATACGCCCCTGGGGTCAAAATTGGCCTGCCCCAGGGCTGGCTAGTTTTCTATAGAAACATATAGTGAAAACTTTGAAAATCTTCTCCTCTGATTGTCTGGTGAGCGCTTCAGGGCCATTCTGGCCCTCTTGTTAGATAGACCTAACGTCACTCATAAATCGATGGAACTGATCAGGCTATCTATTTAGGTTTATGACTATCACCGCCTCTGTAAGAGTTTATCAATCAAATTATCATGAGAGTGAAAAGAAAACATTTACTGTTTATCTGTCAATCTTTGCTTCCAGGTTTGATTTTATCAAAAACGTGTTTTGCCAGCGGTGGATTAAATTATTAAAACTGATAAATCAACGTCATTTTGTATGTGGCCTCAGTGGCGTAATCGGTAAGGGCGACGTCTCTAGAGTGATTAGAATTGGTTTTCGTAGGATCAGGCGCGGGTTCGAATCCAGCTATAGCCAATTATTATGTCTCCCCCCATATTTATATGGGGGAGACATATTGTTTTCTTGAGAGTTGTCTGTCTGTCCGTCCGTCCGTCTGTCCGTCTGTCCATCACACTTTTTGTCCGGACGATAACTTCAATATGCCTGATGCCAGTTGATTGAAACTTCATATATGGAAAGAGCATAATGAGAGGAAGTGTCATGCACAAGGTCCATAACTCTGGCTTCACTAATATTGGAGTTATTGCCCTTTGTAAAAAAAATCACACTTTTTTTTCCGGACGATAACTCCTATATGGCTCATGCCATTGGATTGAAACTTCATATATGGAAAGATCATGACGAGAGGAAGTGTCATGCACAAGGTCCATAACTCTGGCTTCACTAATATTGGAGTTATTGCCCTTTGTAAAAAATATCATAATTTTTTGTCCGGACAATAACTTCAATATGCCTGATGCCAGTTGATTGAAACTTCATATATGGAAAGAGCATAATGAGAGGAAGTGTCATGCAGAAGGTACATAACTCTGGCTTCACTTATATAGGAGTTATTGCCCTTTGTAAAAAAATTCACACTTTTTTGTCCGGACAATAACTTCTATATGGCTCATGCCATTGGATTGAAACTTCATATATGGAAAGATCATAACGAGAGGAAGTGTCATGCACAAGTTCCATAACTCTGGCTTCACTAATATTGGAGTTATTGCCCTTTGTAAAAAAATCACAATTTTTTGTCCGGATGATTACTCCTATGTGACACATGCCATTGGGGTGAAACTTCATACATGGAACGATCATGATAAGAGAAAGTGTCATGCATAAGATCCTTAACTCGAGCTTCAATAAATTTAAAGAGTTATTGCCCCTTGTACATTTGTTTAATTCTTTCTTGTCCGGACGATAACTCCTACATGGCTCTTGCCATCGTATTGAAACTTCATACATGGAAAGAGCATGATGAGAGAAAGTGTCATGAACAAGGGCCATAATTCTGGCTTCAATACTTTTGGAGTTATTGCCCTTTGTTACATTTTTTGGCCGATCAATAACTCCTGTTCGACTGATGCTATTGGAATGACATTTTATTTTTGGAAAGAGCATGATGAAAGTAAGTGTCATGCACAAGGGCCATAAATCTGGTATCAGTATTTTTGGAGTTATTAGCTGTTATCATTTTCTTCTTGAAAAATGTAGTGTGGAAAACGCATAATGAGGGGAAGTATCATTCATCAAGACCATAACATTTTTAGTGATTTCCTTTTACATATTGTTTTTATTAGAGGGGAGACATCCGTTTTTGTGACAAAAACCTCTAGTTTTTTATTTTTTCTCATTTGAAAAATTATTTTGGTGACCAAATAGATCTGTTAGATCTATTCCGTCAACATGTTTATGCATATTTACAGAAAATTAAAATAGTTCCATGGTTATAGAATCATTACGCCTATCTACTAACCTAATAAACCATCTACTACCGGAAGTAACCTAATAAACCTAAGTTTATTTGCACCCCCTTTATTATGTCACTAGATAAGCCTGGTGACTGGATAAAACTGCATATTTTTCATGTTCTGATCTGTGACTTACCCTTTTACCACCAGGATATGAGCAACTTCTATGCCCAGTATGAGGCCATCGAGCCATTCTTGAAGAAAAAGGGCATCAATGAGGGGGACATTGGCAACGAGTCATACCTCCAGTCAGTGCAAGACCGGGCTAAATTGGTATGTACAGTTACAATTTGATGCTAGTAAGGAAGATATGACTTGATCCAAGTATGCTGCATCAATAATAAAATGCCTTACAGTTAAACCCCTCCAAACTGAAATTCTAGTAGAAAGGAATTTAGATAATGTATTAAGGCAGGTGGCTGCTTAATGCATAAAGACTGATATTTATACTAATTTGAACATCTATGTTTGTTACGAAATAATGTAGACTACCAATACTGAAAATCCATGTTCAATGTTCACAAGCCATGATAAAAATTCAGCTGATAAATATTTACTGTGCCATTATTTCAACATTCAATAGGTAATAGGTTAATTAACCCTTTCCTCCATAAATACGCCTTTCTACGACGCTGTAATAAATTGTGATAAATTGAGCATTTCTGTTGGTTTCCTTTTCTGTAGTAAATGCTCCTTTTCAGTAGATTTATTCAAAGAGGTTGCATCAAAAAATAGCCTATGGAGGAATGGGTTAATTAAAAAAAATGGACTGAGGGATCTTTTTGTCATGATACATTTTGAAATGAGTTTACAATTGTAAGAAATATTGACTGTATATACATGTATTTAAAAATAACTGATATTTATACCCCCCCTTTTGAAAAAATAGGGGTATATTGCTTTGCACATGTCGGTCGGTCGGTCGGTCGATCGGTCGGTCGGTAGATCGATGGTTTCCGAACGATAACTAATAAACGACTTGGCCTAGAATCTTCAAACTTGCTGTGGTGGTTGGTCATGACAAGTAGATGACCCCTATTGTTTTTGAGGTCACTAGGTCAAAGGTCAAGGTCACCATGACCTAAAATGGTGAAATAGTTTCCGATCAATAACTGCTCAAGGGTTTGGCTTGGGATCTTCAAACTTGCTGTGGTGGTTGGTCATGACCACTAGATGACCCCTATTGATTTTGATGTCACTAGGTCAAAGGTCAAAGTCACCATGACCTTAAATGGTTCAATGGTTTCCGATCAATAACTGCTCAAGGGTTTAGCTAAGAATCTTCAAACTTGCTGTGGTAGTTGGTCATGACCACTGGATGACCCCTATTGATTTTGAGGTCACTAGGTCAAAGGTCAAGGTCACCATGACCTTAACTGGTAAAATGGTTTCTGATCAATAACTGCTCAGGGGTTTGGCTTAGGATCTTCTAATTTGCTTAGGTGGTTGGTCATGACAACTAGATGAGTCCTATTGTTTTTTAGGTCACTAGGTCAAAGGTCAAGGTCACCGTGACCTTAAAGGGTGAAATGGTTTGCGATCAATAACTGCTCAAGGGTTTGGCCTAGGATCTTCAAATTTGCTGTGGTGGTTGGTAATGACCACTACATGACCCCTATTGGTTTTTAGGTCACTAGGTCAAAGGTCAAGGTCACCATGCTCTTAACTGGTCAAATGGTTTCCGATCAATAACTGCTCAAGGGTTTGGCTTAGAATCTTCAAACTTGCTGGGGTAGTTGGTCATGACAACTGGTTGACCCCTATTGTATTTGAGGTCACTAGGTCAAAGGTCACCATGACCTTAACTTGTAAAATGGTTTCTGATCAATAACTGCTCAAGGGTTTGGCTTAGGATCTTCAAATTTGCTTAGGTGGTTGGTCATGACAACTAGATGAGCCCTATTATTTTTTAGGTCACTAGGTCAAAGGTAAAGGTCACCATGACCTTAACTGGTGAAATGGTTTGCGACCAATAACTGCTCAAGGGTTTGGCTTAGGATCTTCAAACTTGCTGTGGTGGTTGGTCATGACCAATAGATAACCCCTATTATTTTTGAGGTCGCTAGGTCAAAGGTCAAGGTCACCATGACCGTAACTGGTGAAATGGTTTGTGATCAATAACTGCTCAAGGGTTTGGCTTAGGATTTTCAAACTTGCTGTGGTGGTTGTTCATGACAATTAGATGACCCCTATTGATTTTGAGGTCAGTAGGTCAAAGGTCAAGGTCATCATGACCTTAACTGATGAAATGGTTTCCAATTAATAACTGCTCAATGGTTTGTTTCGGGATCATCAAACTTGCTGTGGTAGTTGGTCGTGACCACTAGATGACCCCTATAGTTGTTGAGGTCACTAGGTCACAGGTCAAGGTTACCATGACCTTAATATGTGAAATGTTTTCAGATCAATAAATGATCAGTGGTTTGGCTTAGGATCTTCAAAGTTGCTGTGGTGATTAGTCATTGATGCTAGATGACCTCTATAGTTGAGGTCACTAGATCAAAGGTCAGGGGGTCTGGGGGGTATACATGTTTTACAAACATCTCTTGTTTACATTGGCTTTATGAAAAAAGAACTTTTGATTATGGCATAAATTGTAGAATCAGATCTTTTTTTTATATATCAGAAGCAAACAGAAGATCCTGGTCATCAGCACCTTTAGGAGCTGTCTGATCTTGGTGCACTCTGTTAGCAAAGGCATTAAAAGGCATCTCTCAGGTAAAAGTTTATTAATGGAATAGTATAGACCTGGTCCTATAGTCAAAATTGTCATATTCATATTGTAGTAATTTGGCTAATTAATATTCATACAGTTGTTTCATGAATATTCATGAAGTGAAATGTTATACATTATCTTTAGGATGGGCTCTACGAGTGTATTCTGTGTGCCTGCTGCTCTACGTCATGTCCGAGCTACTGGTGGAACTCCGACAAATATCTAGGCCCAGCGGTACTCATGCAAGCATACAGGTACAGTATTTACCTCACCATTAACCCAAAAATCCATATATACACCTTTCCACGCTTTAGCAAACAGAAAAGACCCAGACCAGACAGCTCCTGTAGGATCCGACTGATAAGGGCCTTCCCTGTTTATGAAATTCTACAGTTTCTGCTTTGACTAAAATTTCACATGTCATTTCAAAATATAATTTTATTATTATAAACAAGTTATGTCATTATTTCATGCATGAATGTAATGGTTTAGTATTAATATTTAGAATTATGTCTCCCCCCATATTTATATGGGGGAGACATATTGTTTTCGTGAGAGTTGTCTGTCTGTCTGTCCGTCTGTCTGTCTGTCCGTCACACTTTTTGTCCGGACGATAACTTCAATATGCCTGATGCCACTTGATTGAAACTTCATATATGGAAAGAACATAATGAGAGGTTGTGTCATGCACAAGGTCCATAACTCTGGCTTCACTAATATAGGAGTTATTGCCCTTTGTAAAAAATATCACAATTTTTTGTCCGGACAATAACTTCAATATGCCTGATGCCAGTTGATTGAAACTTCATATATGGCTCATGCCATTGGATTGAAACTTCATATATCGAAAGATCATAACGAGAGGAAGTGTCATGCACAAGGTCCATAACTCTGGCTTCACTAATATTGGAGTTATTGCCCTTTGTAAAATAAATCACAATTTTTTGTCCGGATGATTACTCCTATGTGACACATGCCATTGGAGTGAAACTTCATACATGGAACGATCATAATAAGAGAAAGTGTCATGCATAAGATCCTTAACTCGAGCTTCAATAAATTTTGAGTTATTGCCCCTTGTACATTTGTTTAATTCTTTCTTGTCTGGACGATAACTCCTACAAGGCTCTTGCCATCGTATTGAAACTTCATACATGGAAAGAGCATGATGAGAGAAAGTGTCATGAACAAGGGCCATAATTCTGGCTTCAATACTTTTGGAGTTATTGCCCTTTGTTACATTTTTTGGCCGATCAATAACTCCTGTTCGACTGATGCTATTGGAATGACATTTTATTTTTGGAAAGAGCATGATGAAAGTAAGTGTCATGCACAAGGGCCATTAATCTGGTATCAGTATTTTTGAGTTATTAGCTGTTATCATTTTCTTTTTATACGCCCGTCTTCAGACGGGACGTATTATGTCGTGGCGTTGTCCGTCCGTCCGTCCGTCCGTCTGTCTGTCTGTCTGTCTGTCTGTCCGTCCGTCCGTCCGTCCGTGAACTTTTGTTTGTCCGCTCTCTAACTCGAACAAATTGAATCGGATCCTTTTCAAACTTGGTCAGCATGTATATGGCCAAAATGACTCGGCTAAGTTCGATAATCAGCAACATCGCCCTGCACACTTCTGAATTATCTCCCCTTTTTTAATAAATTTTTAACAAAATTCTCTTGTCCGCTCTCTAACTCGAACAAATTGAATCGGATCCTTTTCAAACTTGGTCAGCATGTATATGGCCAAAATGACTCGGCTAAGTTCGATAATCAGCATCATCGCCCTGCACACTTCTGAATTATCTCCCCTTTTTTATTAACTTTTTAACAAATTTTAAACAAAATTCGTTTTTTGTCCGCTCTCTAACTCAAACAAATAAAATCCAATCCTCATCAAACTTAGTCAGCATGTATATAGTCAAAATGACTTGGTCAAGTTCGATACACCTGGAAACGTTCAGTGTATTTTCTATTTTCTTTTAAAAATCTATGTATGAAAAGGGGGGTTACTGCAGGAAAAGTCATTGGACTTGTCACAAAATCAATAGCTGTCTTCCCTGTATGGTGATGAAGCTAAGTATTTAATTTGGTTACAACAGGTCTATATTATATATATAGCTCTACTAGGCAGTTGCCAATGATAGTTTCACATTGTAACAGATTCAATTTCCTATTAAATTGGCTTATCACTGACTTTGCCGACGGGCGTATTTTGCTGCACAGCGGTGCTCTTGTTGAAAAATGTAGTGTGGAAAACGCATAACGAGGGGAAGTATCATTCATCAAGACCATAACATTTTTAGTGATTTCCCTTTACATATTGCTTTTATTAGAGGGGAGACATCCGTTTTTGTGACAAAAACCTCTAGTTTTTTCCTCTTTTCAAAGGAAAAAGTTGAGGAAGTGCCATAGCCTTGATGTCAAGATAGTGCCTGTTGGAGTTGTATGATCAGAGTCTGTTCTGATTGCTTATGGAATCATAAGACCTAGATCAACTGTTTCGGACAAGGCCAAATATTTTTGTTTACATATGCCATTATATAAATTCAACTCATTGATATTCATGATGTCATTATTTCTTTCATGAATATTAATGAAGTAAGGAGTTGGATGAATAGAGTAAACAGGTTCTCTATCTTAACTGTTCACATGTTTTCCGATTCAGGTGGATGGTCGACTCTCGTGATGACTACACTGACGAGCGTCTTGCCATGATGGAGGATGAGTACTCCGTGTATAAATGCCACACGATCATGAACTGCACTAAAACTTGCCCCAAGGTAAGCCCTGTCTCTTTAGGTACAAGTTAGCAATGCATAACACAGGCAGCCAAATCTTCATATGAATGGTACACATTTGAATGATGTATGTTTGAGGACAGCATTAATGGGAATATTGGTCCCATTGGTGCATTTCAAACATTGTTTACCTAGACCATCAGCGAAATCACTGATTTTGTGTCTGATCATCATTTTCACTGTTTAACCCTTCTCCATGAATATTCATGGAAGAAATAATGACACCATGAATATTAATTAGATCAATTTTTTTATAATCATTAATGAAAACTAAAGGGTTTGGCTATTGAAGAAAATGTCTGTTTTATTTCATAAACATACAGAGCAGATCCTGATCAGACGAATCCTGAAGTAGTCATCTGATTTTGGTTTACTCTGTTTGCAATGCATAGAAAGGCATATTTAAGGAGTATCGGGTGAATGGGGAAACTGAAAGTCTGTTAACCCGTTCCTCCATAAATATGCCTTTGCAAACACATTAGATCCAGATCAGATGGCTCCTATAGGAGCCATCTGATCAGGGTCTGCTCTGTTTGCTTAAGGTTTATTAGTCCCCCACAGGTTACCGGTTGGGGGACTATAGGTTTGCTCGATTCCGTCCGTCCGTCCAACGGACGCGTCCGTCCGTCTGTCACGCTTCGTGTCCGGGCCATATCTCCTACAAAGTTATGCCAAATTCATTATAACTTCACACATTGAAGAAGCATGATCAGGAGTAGTGTCATGCACAAGGGCCATAACTCTAACATCAATATTTTTGGAGTTATTCCCCTTTTACATATTTTTTTTCCCGGACAATAACTCTTTATCTACTGGTTCAATTGATTTGAAACTTCACATATGGAACAATCATGATGAGGGGTAGTGTCATACACAAGGATAACTCTAGCATCAATATTTTTGGAGTTATTCCCCTTTTTCATATTTTCTTGTCAGTCCGTCTGTCACGCTTCGTGTCTGGGCCATATCTCCTACAAAGTTATGCCCAATTCATTATAACTTCAAACATTGAAGAAGCATGATGAGGGCTAGTGTAATGCACAAGGGCCATAACTCTAGCATCAATATTTTTGGAGTTATTCCCCTTTTACATATTTTTTTGTCCGGACAATAACTCTTTATCTACTGGTTCAATTGATTTGAAACTTCACATATGGAACAATCATGATGAGGGGTAGTGTCATACACAAGGGTCATAACTCTAGCATCAATATTTTTGGAGTTCTTCCCCTTTTTCATATTTTCTTGTCAGTCCGTCCGTCACGCTTCGTGTCCAGGCAATATCTCCTACAAAGTTAGGCCAAATTCATTATAACTTCACACATTGAAGAAGCATGATCAGGAGTAGTGTCATGCACAAGGGCCATAACTCTAGCATCAATATTTTTGGAGTTATTCCCCTTTTCATATTTTCTTGTCCAGTTAATAACTCTTTATGTACTGGTTTAATTGATTTGAAACTTCTCATATGGAACAAGCATGATGAGGTGTAGTGTCATGCACAAGGGCAATAACTCTAGCATCAATATTTTTGGAGTTTTCCCCTGTTTCATTTTTTCTTGTCGGGACAATAACTTTTTATTTACTGATCCAATGTATGAAAGTAGGTACTAATACCATTCAGGTGGTCATGTATATACCATGGTCAACCACACCATGGGTGGGTGGGGTGGGGAGAGTGGGGGGGGGTTGGTTTCAGTCCGGTGGGGGACTCATGTCTTGCATAGCAATACAGCATGCCCTTGTTATAGATATGATTCTACAGTTTCTGCCATGTGCAAAACTTTCTGTATTCATGTTCTGTTATAACAGTCTTATTAATATTCATGATATCATTATTTTTTTGGCCGGATTGCTTGCAATCCAGGCTTATAGATTGGCGAATGCCGTCCGTCCGGCTGGCCGTCCGTCCGGTTGACCTTTTTGTTTGTGTTAGTTATAGCCAAAGTATAATACCTACAGTAACCAAACTTGGCATGTGGGTTCAGAATGAGGGTCACATTACATGTCATAGGTTAGCAGGTTACTATGACCCCTTTGTGACCTAGTTTTTACGCTTCATTGACTTAGAGAATTTCCAGGTTGACCTTTTTGTTTGTGTTAGTTATAGCCAAAGTATAATACCTACAGTAACCAAACTTGGCATGTGGATTCATAATGAGGGTCACATTACATGTCATAGGTTAGTAGGTTATTATGAACCCTTTGTAACCTAGTTTTTACACTTCAATGACTTAGAGAATTTCCAGGTTGACCTTTTTGTTTCCGGTTGGTCATGACAACTAGATGAGCCCTATTGTTTTTGAGGTCACTAGGTCAAAGGTCAAGTTCTCAATGACCTTAACTGGTGAAATAGTTTCCAATCAATAACTGCTCAAGGTTTTGGTTTGGGACCTTCAAACTTGCTGTGGTGGTTCGTCATGACCACTAAATGACCCCTATAGTTTTTGAGGACACTAGGTCAAAGGTCAAGGTCACCATAACCTTAATTGGTTAAATGGTTTCCAATCAATAACTGCTCAAGGGTCTTTAAACTTGCTGTGGTAGTTGGACATGACCACTGGATGACCCCTATTGTTTTTTAGGTCAAAGGTCAAGTTCACCATGACCTTAACTAGTAAAATGGTTTCTGATCAATAACTGCTCAAGGGTTTGGCTTAGCATCTTCAAATTTGCTGTGGTGGTTGGTCATGACAACTAATGAGCCCTGTTGTTTTTCAGGTTATTAGGTCAAAGGTCAAGGTCACCATGACCTTACCTGGTGAAATGGTTTCCGATCACTAACTGCTCAAGGGTTTGGCTTAGGATCTTCAAATATGTTGTGGTGGTTGGTCATGACCACTAGATGACCCCTAATGTTTTTGAGGTCACTAGGTCAAAGGACAAGGTCATCATGACCTTAATTGGTGAAATGGTTTCCGATCAATAACTGCTCAAGGGTTTGGCTTAGGATCTTCAAACTTGCTGTGGTGGTTGGTCATGACCACTAGATGACCCCTAATGTTTTTTAGGTCAACGGTCAAGGTCACCATGACCTTAACTGGTGAAATGGTTTCTGATCAATAACTGCTCAAGGGCTTGGCTTAGAATCTTCAAACTTGCTGTGGTAGTTGGTCATGACCACTGGATGACTCCTATTGTTTTTGAGGTCAGAGATCAAGGTCACCATGACCTTAACTGGTAAAAAACTGGCTTAGGATCTTCAAATTTGCTGTGGGGGTTGGTCATGACAACTAGATGAGCCCTCTTGTTTTTTAGGTCACTAGGTAAAAGGTTGAGGTCACCATGACATTAACTGGTGAAATGGTTTCCAATCAATAACTGCTCAAGGGTTTGGCTTAGGATCTTCAAACTTGCTATGGTGGTTGGTCATGACAACTAGATGACCCCTTTTGTTTTTGAGGTCGCTAGGTCAAAGATTAAGGTCACCATGACCTTAACTGATGAAATGGTTTCCGATTAATAACTGGTCAATGGTTTGGTTGGGGATCTTCAAACTTGCTGTGGTGGTTGGTCATGACCACTAGATGACCCCTATAGTTTTTGAGGTCAAAGGTCATGGTCACCATGACCTTAACTTGTGAAATGTTTTCAGATCAATAAATGATTAGTGGTTTGGCTTAGGATCGTCAAAGTTGCTGTGGTGATTAGTCATGACCACTAGATGACCTCTATAGTTATATAGTTATAGATCAAAGGTCAGGGGGTCTAGGGGGTATACATGTTTTACAAACATCTCTTGTTTTTTACGCTTCAAGGAATTTCTAGGTTGACCTTTTTAACATGTGGAGTCATAATGAGGACCTCATTACATGCAACTGGAATATGTTTAACTATTTATTATGCCTTTACACCATGTGCTGATGCAGAAATGTATAATGATTGACTGCTTATCTATATCACTTTAATCGGCAATCCGGCCATACCGACATTGGCGGTTTCTTGTCATGAATATTCATTGCGTAAAGGGTTAAGTATAACCTGAGTGTCGTTTGCGACTTGTTTCTCACACTGAAAGTGTAAATCCTTTACTCTACGAATATTGATGTAACAAAATAATTTATGCCATCATGAATATTAATTAGATGTATTTTTAGAATGGCATATGAATACAAGAATTTTTTGTCATGGCAGACTCATGTAGGAGTCATCTTATCTATGTCAACTGTGTTTGCAAAGGCATATATATATGGAGTAAGGATTAAAGGTATATTATAATATATTTTATCTAATTTTTAGGGACTGAACCCGGGACTGGCCATTGGTGAGATGAAGAAGCTGTTGGCCATGTACGATGCCAACAAGGCCAAGGCTAAGGTTGCCGAGGCTCACTGAACATCTGTAAACACACTAGACAACAACTAACTTGATAATGAACACTTGCGACACTTAACACCTCTAACACTTGTGGAACAAGAACTGACAATAATCCTGAGAACTGTTGACTTGAAAACGAGAATCCTTGTGAAAGTCAAGAACTGATTAACAGTGACCAGTCTTTTTTATCATATGTTTATATCCAGTATGTATGAAAGGGAGTGTTTATAGTGTCAGTATCACATTTAATATTATTTGTGACAGAATAGAGGAAGCAGAGAATGGATTTTCGAAGGAACAACACCATTTCGACATTTTCAATATGAGTGTGTTAAACCATTTTGTTATTTATTTGTGCTTTAGTGATAAAATCATTGTTAAAGAACTTGTTGATATGTAAACATTTTGATACGTTAAACAGAGTGAAAAAAACCACTTAAATAATTGGTTATTAACTGAATCTGTACAATGAACAAAGGACATTTTCTTGCCAAGGCAGAAACTGATTCGGATAAATATTATCAGAAGTAAACACAGTAGACCCTGATCAGACAGCTCCCAGAGGAACAGTCGGATCTGGATCTACTGTGTTTGCATAGGTTTGAAGAGAGTTTTCAGTAGGTGAAAGGATAACATTAGTCATTAACATGAATATAAATGAAAGGAATTTAAACCTCATGCTAATCGAGACCCGGCTGACTTTTGCAAACAGTTTTGATCCAGAAATGAGGCTGAGGCTCCTAACTATTTGACACTCAATACTTTCTGAAAAGCTTGAGGGAGTTGGAGATTCATTTAGAAATTGAGAGGACATTGGGTTTTTTTAAGCATAATAACATTTGACTCTTTCTAACAGTCAGTAAGTAGTACTTCATGTTATCATATATATAGTACATGACTGTGTATTGAACAAAGAATAAACATAAAATGGTGCATAAGGAATTTACATAGAATTAAACAAAGGAATTTGTAGAGAATTCTTTGGCATAGAAATTAGAATTACGCACTAAATATTTGTTTTGTTTGTACCTGGTTTTATGTCCCTTTAACACTATTTCAGTCATATCGCGACACCCAGCCAATTACAGGTGGGGGAAGACCTCAGAGGTTTTTCTGTGCATTTTACAAATTGCATTGTCTCATGCAAAGAACATTGGGATAGAACCACCAACCTACCACAAGGCTTCCCACATGAAAATGTCCAAATGCCCAAACCAGGATTTGAACTAGTGGTCATATATATAAAGCTAATAACCATGATGAGCACAAAGAACTTACATAGGATTATGCTTTGCACTTGGTAAATAATATGCCAATGCAATTTACTTGTTAGCTAAGTATCTTTAACCCTTTACTCCATAAATACGACTTTCTATGCCTTTGGAAACTGAGTAGACTCTGGCCCCCGTTTCACGAACATTCTTAAGTAATTACTTAGTATCAGGCTTAACTTATTAGAGGTATTACATTTATATTTAGAGAAGATATGTCAAATAATTTTATCTTAACAGAATCCTTAGAGATATCTGCTATATATTTTAATAGAAAATACCGGTTTTTGCAAGGAACAGCTAGTTAAACCCAAAATGAATTTGATAAAATTCTTAAGTCTGTTACAAATTCTTAAATATTGTTTTTGCTTTAGATCACCTTTAGTTAGTATCAAGTACAATATTTGTTCTTAAAATGATAACAGAGCAAACCTCTTACCCCTTTGTGGCACAATAAACACTAATTTATGAAAAGTTATGCTCTTGTGAAACTTTTAAATAACAGGCTTAGCTAAGTAATTACTTAAGAATGTTCGTGAAACGGGGGCCAGATCAGATGGCTCCTGTGGGATCTGTTTGATCGGGGTCTGCTCTGTTTGTGATATAACATGATTCTATAGTTTCTGCCATGTCCAAAATTTCCTGTGTCCATTTACTATTATAACAATCTGATTAATATTCATGATGTCATTATTTCTTATACATTTATGAATATTCATAGAGTAAAGGGTTATAGTATGCTGTAAATAAAAAAAAAATTTTTTTAACTCGGAAGTATTTACAGACTTCTTTAACAGATTGCAATTTACCTGACAGAATGCCCCTTGTTCTTTTCACCCTTTCCTTCATATAAACACATTTTCACGCATTTGCGAACAGAGTAGACCCAGATCAGACAGCTCCTATAGGAGCCGTCTGATTAGGGTCTGCTGTGCTTGCTAGTGTAATTTGAAAGATCTGTTTATTTACTTTCTGAAATTGCTACAATGTTACACCTTCCATATTTCATAACTATTTTGACCATGAATATTTAGTAGGTCTTGAAATTTGGAATAAACATAGATCAGGGAAAGGGTTATGAAATAGCCTTGACTCTTTAATTCACGAGTACATAATTGTTCATAATGAGTAATATAATACCATTATGAATAAGAATGAGAAGGTTTCTTATAATGAAATGCGAACACATAATAGTTTGGCAATGACAGAAACTGTGGAACCAGATCCTATATTTTTCTATAGGCAAACCGAGCATAATCTGATAAGACAGCTCGTACAGGACCTGTTTGATCAGGATCTACTCTAGAGTAGTTTGCAAGGCATTAAAAGGCATATCTAGAGCAAAGTGTTAATGGAATTTGATGAACCTCTTAATGAATGAACACTAACTTTCACTTATATTTAAAATACATGTAAGTGTATGTGCAGATATGTAGTTTATACTTCTACTTAAGTGCTAAAGTGCTAATCCATGTATAGCGGGTATAACAGGAAGATGAATGAGAACAGAAAAGCAAATTTAGTGAAACCTGAACTTGTTAATTGTCGGAAGCATTTTATTTTGTTTGAATTAATTTTTTACTCGAAGAAGGTGAAGCCTAAAACATCAATTATGGTACTTTGCCAACATGATAGTAACACATGTGGAATTGGCAACAATTTCGCAAACTGACAGCAATGTTTTCTCTGGGCATGTGTCAAAGATTGGATTTTGATTTGATTCAATGAATAAATTGTTTAAGTCTTGAAACATATTTTATTGACACCCCTTTTATACCATTATTCCATAAATACGTCTTTCTACATATTAGCCAGCTGATCAGGGTCTGCTCTATTTGCTTATTGTATTATATATATCTGATTCTACATTTTCTACCAGGGCCAAAACACCCTGTGTACATATGCCTTTATAAAAATTAGATAATAAATAATCATGTTTTTTTCTAGCATAAATATTTATGGAGTAAAAAGGTGAAATGTCCTTTTACGTCTGGGTTGATTGTAACTCTATCACTGTCTAAGGCGATTCATAAAATTTACAAACAGTTTTGAACCAGAAGAGATGCTGAGTATCTCGGTGACCTGCTTGTCTGAAGCGGGCTATACAATACACCGTTGATAGCACACCTACCATGGTACATGTATATGTCAATTCAAAATATCTTCCAATTTGTACAGAATACAGCAGCATGTACGACATTTGAATCACATGAAAAAACTCAGCATTAACTGTTTTGTGCCCAGGGGCGAGGAGAGGTATTTAACCCGTCCCACGCCTTATGCCGTTGCCCCCTGGTTTTTTTTTTTTGACCCGCTCAACTCTCTAAGATAGCGATTTGATTTTATTTACCTATAAATTCTTTCCACAACTATTCAAAAGATGTATTAAAAAAGAGATTGAAAGAGGTGAGTTTGTTCTAACAAGATTTTCCTGAAGACCTGAACCAAATAATTAATAAACCTGTTCGAGAGATCATATAAAATCACCAAGGAAAAGCGTGACTTTCTTATGGACCAGGTAAAGGCGGGACTAGAGCGTTACAAAATAAATGCCGGATACCTGTAACTTTTTTAATCTGTGAATGGATTTCAAAATAACCTGGTACAAATGTTCACCACACAAAGACGATGTGTCGCGTTCAATTCCCTGGTCCATGGGTCAAAGGTCATGGTCATCCTTCAGAGTCAAAGGTCGGGGAGCATATTGTTTCACAAACACATCTTGTTAAACTATAGTGATTTCATCAAACTTAAAAATCTACGAACCCCCCCCCCCCCCCCCCCCAAAAAAAAATAATAAAAAAATCTGAAAACCTGGATCCGCACCTGAATGTATTGCCTAATTTGAACATACCGAAAAAAGCATGAAGCTAAGCTAGGTTAAATTTACATAACACAGTTTTTTAAGGGATAAGCAAGTACATTGTAATAAATGAGAGATTAATTCGGTACTTGACTGGCTGATGCTGCCACTTTATGGTACAAATAGATTATCACTGATGGTTCGACTGTATATCTGAAACACCTGTCGCAAGGTGAATTTCGACAAATCTGACAAAATCTATGCGTATTTTTAGATAATGTACTGTAAATAAGTATTCATCAAATTGACAACATTTTTAATAAAATACCAGTTAATCATCAGCGCATGCCTGTAAGCTTACAAACTGTTTCAAATGATGACAACTACCAGTGCAATGCCGTACAAATTTCAACCCAGCTTTTAGATAAGTAACTGCTAACAAATTGTAAGGCTTGGTGCGAAAGATCATATAGTGTTTATATTATGGAAGAAGTCTAAAGCCTTTGAGAGATCCATAAGCACCGCTGCAATATATATAGTGTTCTCATCAAGATAATTTCTGCAACTTTCAGCAATGTGGTGTTGCATTTATGATCTGGTCTGAAAAGCACTGAGCATAGGATTAAAATACTATCTTTAGCCATTTAGTCCATGAATATGCCTTAATGTCTATGCCTTTGCAAACAGGGTGGACCCAGATTAGACGGTTCTTATAGGAGCCGTCTGATCTGGGTCTGCTCTGTTTGCTTAATGGTATGATATAGAGTTGATTCTACAGTTTCTGCCATAGATAGCACCTAAAATACACAGCATGGGATTAATGGATCAACATTCCTTTCGAAATGCCTTTAATGCCAATGTGGTCTTTAGTTTCTTCCCTTATCCAGCATAGTGTTTTCCTTACGTATAGGTACTACCAGTGTCTTCATACTGTCTAGGAGTGTGCATTCCGTAATGGGTCTGTTCACTAGCTAAGGCAGTGGATTTGCACTAACAGAGTGACAATTTCAACATTTTAAATAACGGTAAATTGATCATAACCTGTCGCCTTTTCATTCTTCATGTTGTTAATATCTATTGTGCTACAAAAGGTGCACCGATGTAGTTGACTATAACAGAACAGTTTTCTCTATCGGTCATAACGTCGTTAATCTTTTTTTTTTAAATTAAATATACCGGGTACACACAGTAGTATGTGTATGTCTAAAATGAAATAAAAGATTTAAGATAGATAGATATATTTATTTGTTAGTGTAACATGCACCATTGACAATACCTGGCGGTCACCCATCCAGCCAGTAGCCGCACAGACTAGCTGTTAGCTTAACTTTGCAACATTTCTAAACACTTAAACCACGTCGCCAAAGACTTAACTCCCTGGCAAGGAGAGTTTATACGGCATATATACCTAACAGCATCGCTGTTACATTACTTTTCGACCCGAGATTTGGCCTAGGAAATAACCGTGGGTAAGGCAATTCCAGTCCGGCAATCGTCTTCATCCCACCGCTGCCACTAACGTGCACCATCGGCAATACCTGGCGGTCACCCATCAAGCCAATAGCCGCACAGACTGTTGCTTAACTTTGTAACATTTCCAAATAGTCCCTGGCAATGAGAGTTTATACGGCTTATATACCTAACAGCATCGCTGTTACACTAGCATCTAAATTTCCATACAATATACAAGCTATTAATACATAAAATGACATATTTTAAAATATGGTACAATCATAATTGTAATGATTTCCATATAAATATTACACAGAAGCAATTCATAATCAGTTATATTGAAATATTACAGTATTGTAGTTCGACCCAATAATTAAGATGGTATAATTATGTTAAAATGATGATGATAAAAACTAGATCTAAAAGTACTTTGATCATGACTTGGAAGAGTAACTCAAATGTTGTCGAGGTCCTTAATAAACAAATCATTGAAACTGTCTGCATATTTACTACTGATTTGTTACCAGATTTTTAGTTTCAAAACAGTAAGGTGATCTTGTCGCATACCATGACCTTAATTATTTATGCATTACGAATGGTTTGATAGCGAGCTCCAAACAGCTTTCTGTTACTTCAACCAGACCACATTTCTAATTGATTTTCTTTTAACCTTGTTTACCGAGTTTCACATATTTCTGTAATTATGTCTATTGTTATATTATAAACATATTTTATTTCATTTATCATTTCATGAAAAAGGGCCGGGCCACAGTGCCTATTGTTGAAGGTCCAACTTATTGAAATCATTTTTATATTATTGTTTATGAACCCTAACAGTGCGGGGCACAAATCACACGTGTCATTTTTCTTTTAAAAAAAACAACATAACTATTCACCATAAGCTTGAGTATTTTTTGAATTTTGGAAAAAGTCCGTTTGAAAATTCAGCGTTGTATATAAGCTAGTGTTATCGTCATCGGAGGTATTTTCGAACACCGCCTGTTTTCGAACATCTCACGTTTTCGCGAAAAATTCCTCGTATGCACGCGCTATGACGTCATACGCTTGTCTAATACACTATAAATGTTGATAAGCAGATGGACAGCTATCAAAATCAACAATGCGCAAAAAAAATTTACTTTTACATGACGTTATAGTTTCTGAGAGAAAAAATGGCCATTTCTACTATTACCAGTATTGCCCCCAGTTGAGAACCCTAACTTACGGTGTCTAATATAAATAAAATTTGAGGAAATGCCACCAGCACTTCCCTTCTGAGTTTGTTGTGGAAATCCCAATGTAGAATTATGACGTAGTTGTCTTTATGATGCATACAGGGCAGTTCAAACAGCCTATTCTCTTAACGTGTATGTAACATAATAGAACACGTTACCTTTTCCCATTCAGAAACTTACTAGCCATGGTAGAACTATCTTTTAAGGCCCATCCATCAAAGTATGTGGGCAAATACATATTGTATTATCCTACAGCACTCACAAATGCCTACAAAGCTGCCAATGACCTAAAAGCATTGAAACTGACGATCCTCATAATCTAGTTCAGGAAAAATAACCGCCCCGTTAGATTCCGCATGGGATCTAGCCACTAATTGCGATAAATATTTTTTTTATACTTTTATTAATATTTTAGTTAACATTTTTGCGACCAACTTGTGTTTATGGTTGTTATATGAAAGTGGAATGAATGGCATGAACCTAACTGCACTAATGACTTTACTATGATGATTTTGATTGGATGTTCGAAAACAGGTTGGGAAACCCGCCATATTGCCATTTAAGAAGGTACACAAAACACACGTTATTATTTGTGTATTCTAAATCATAAATGTTTTAATTCCACATGAATGTATGTAGTAATAGTTGATAACAATGAAATAAAATGTGCAAATGACATCCGCTGATTTTTCTCGGTTGAAAACAAAAAAATAAGCCTTAGGTGTTCGAAAACTGGTTGGACCACGCTAAGCTTTTAATTACAGTAACTTCTGTATGAAATCCATTTAGGCTTACCAAACGGAACAAAAATGAACTAGTAGTGAATACTTTTTATGTAATATGTAATCTAGTGATAAAACAAAAATGTCTGCTCTGTGTAATAAAATCAGACATTTGAAATTATCGAATGTTGTAACAGTCTTAAATTATCATTGCCGTATTTTGGGGCCTGTTCGAAGTCAGCTATTTATACAATGCCATTTTCAGTTTCAAGGGAGGTAACTCATAGAGAAGCAATTCGCGCCATACGTCAAAGTAAGTAAACGAGTGAAAAAGCTTTTGTGCTTTATTTTTCAATTGTTACCTTATCGATAACTTAGGTACATTATCTATATACATGATTAGGTACATTATCTGATTTTCTGTGAAATCCTAAACAGAAAAAAAACAATTACAGGGGAATACTCTTACCCGCATCTTGACGCCATGCACAGCATGTGGACCCCGCAATTTATCCATGGCACGCTTCAATCTGGCTCTCAGTCATTCTTGTGCAAATAATCAGAGATATATACTCTATATGTATATGTCTCTGAAGCAATCTAATCGCTTTAGCCTTTCCCCATATAAATGCTTTTTCACACCATTGCAAACTGCATGAGTAGACCTATAGTCTCACCAATGAGCTGTAACTGCATGTAAGACAGCATGCTAACTTTGTGATAGTTGCCGTCTGCCGGGATATCGTTAAAACTGACAGTAGCTCGATATCACCATTTGGAATACAAAGATGTTAACTAGAGTAGACCCAGATCAGATAACTCGATTAATTGATCCTGTCAGAACCACGGGTAAGCATACATGTGATAATGTTTTCGAGGCAAAGAGGGAGATTAGCTTTTCAAATGAGGGAGATTGGGTGTCAAAGAGGGAGATTTATGCGGATGGAAAAAATTGGAGTTATTTGTTGGTATAATAGGTCAGAGACCTATATCTATAAGTCCTATAAGTTTTATTGAATGGGCAAATATGAAAAGAACACTCGATCCCTCCACCCTTTACCCCTCGTTGAAAGGGAGGTATGATAAAGGCACTTTTATGCGCGACAAACCATCTTATTTACTAGGGCATTGGAACTTTTTTGCCTATCTAGTACATTACAACTGTGTAATTTAATTTGTATTATTTCTATTTATATCCTATTCCTTATTATAGTCTGTACTATTCTCTGTTCTACATCCATCCACATCTACTATATTTCCCATTCCTTTCTAATCCATTCCATCCCATCCTCTTATCTATTCTAGTTCATTTGTGTTTCATTCCATTCTATTATATATTCTGTGCCCATCTATTCTAATTACTATTCCTTTCTATTCTATTTTTTGTATGCTAGTATATATTACCATATACTCTCTTCTAATTACTAGTTCTTTCTATTCCATTCCATTCTGGCCAATGGATAGACTTGTGTTTATTATTAAATAATTATTCTTTTTACTGGCCAATGGATAGACTTGTGTTTATTATTATTATTTTTACTATCATTATTTATATTATTCTTATATTATATTATCATAATTTATTGACATTATTGTTTTTATTATTTTCATTTATTTTTGTAATGCAATATATCCAGAAATTTATATTTTGAAATAAACATAATACATTTGTCACTTTCTGTCCGAAATATGGTACTATCCAAACACTAGTACACTATCTTTGCACTTTGTAGTTTCATTTTCTGTTAGAAAAATGCTTCCCATCTTCTCATTTTTGTGTATTTGACATCCTTATATGCTATACTCAATACATACACAATTTTATTTGAATATATTACCAAATGTCTGTGGAAAACAATGTTTGTGTTTGCCTCTATGAAATGACACATTTCACCGTTCGAAAAATCCGTGGTTTGAGGCAACCAATTTCGAGTTCCATTTTTTCTGATAAAAGCACATTTTGATTACAGCTATGCTATGTGGACATTTATAAATAAACTTATAACCTAAATCAATTTAATAAAGTAACTATTTAGATGTTTAGTCTCAGAATTTGAGAAAATAAGATTTTCTTCAACAGAAATTTAGTAGAATCTGACCGTGAAGAAAAAAGCATACATGTAATGACGACAGTGTAATACACCAGAGACATATTCATACACGATTGTTTCTGTTACGGAATACACACATGCCAAGGTAAATAACACACAATGCTGACCATTTAAACCCTTTTACTGGGGGTCACAATTACTCAGCATGGTATTTAGGGCATGCTGCGGTGGTCTTTGATAAGGGGCAACATGGCGACGTACTAAAAAAGGGACACGGCGCTGTGCCTGCCATGATAAACAGGGCAGTAAATAAGTCAACAACACTGGTTCTTTGAGGCGTCTGGCAAGCGCTTAGATGCCAAAAAAATGATAGAAAATGGGGTGGGGAAAAAATAAAAATCATTTTTATTCAGAAATCGGGAGATTTCATCTCCCGGCCGGGACTTGCGGGAGTTGGGCTCAAATCCGGTAGTCTCCCGCACAATCCGGTAGTTATCACATGTATGGGTAAGAAACGTTTGAGTCAGTATATGTATATATAGAAAGAAGGGATCTGACTTTAAAAGATCCAAATTACCCACTCCTCTACTTTAAACCCTTCGCACTGCAAGAAATGCACCGATTTCGATAAGATAAAAAGCTATTCCGTAAGCAAAGACATTGTTTTATTCGAATATGCAAAGATTTCCCCGGTCAAATAAGGGATAAACTTAACATGGCACCAGAAACATGAGAAAAATTGTCCAAATTAGTTAGTCGGACACGACCTCGTCCTTGAGTGCCAACTGTTGACGGCCTTTAAACGATCATTTATACGTCAAACACATATACGTCAAACACAGTAAATTTTAGCTTTCATATCAGCAATACATTTAATGAAAAGAATTTCCTATGTACAGCGATTTTAAACGAAACTGGTTTTACTGTCCTTGCGATTTTCCACGTTGCAGCTGACATCGTTTTCAAGAAGTCAAAGTTTGGTCACGTGACTATACAACAGCTTCGTTATTTCATTGGACGGGCGGAAAATGGCGATGGTTTTCCGATGGATCACGAACAAGGTTGAATAGTTTGCTTTCGTCAACGGCCAATCAAAACTTGCATTACAAGATGTCATGTGACATGACTTCGGCGACTTGAAAATGAAAGTCAAAGTTGCTGACATGAGAGGAACATGTAAAAACACAGAAAGGACAGTAACACCTCGTTTTCGTGTAAGATCGCAGTAAGAAAGTTCTTTTTATTGAATATAATGCTGATATGAACGCTAAATTTTATTGTGTTTGACGTATTAGTAATCGTTTCAAGTCTGTCAGCGGTTCGCACTCGGGGACGAGGTCATGTCCGACTAACTTATTTTGGCCATTTCGCTCATGTTCGGATCCCTTCTTTCTATATATATACATGAAGTAGGAGAGTCTAGTAGAACGAACGATCAACAGCTGTAGTAGATACGATTTTATTTCGAACCAACGTTTCGCCTATACAATAGGCTTCATCAGGGATGATTTTCAAAGGTGATATGTGACATGAAGTATGAAAAATGAGGGGCTAAAAGTCACGTGTCTGTTTCTAGGAATCGTGTGTGACGTAGACCTCTATAAAAGATGTAAGTATGATGAGATGGTAATGAATACAGTTTGATAATACAAAACGGCAGTTTTTATAAATGGTAAAAGGTGAGAAAAATAGAAAGTCTTGTATATGTGGATGATTAAAGTTCAAATGGTGAGTGTTTTTATGGTAATATTTACTTTAGAAGTCCATATACTGAATAAATGAAGATGTCAAAGTTTGGTTTAGTGGAGCTTTCGTCTAGGCAAATCGTTTCGGTACTGGTTCTGTCAGAAATGGAGCGATCGTCGAGTAGATTGTCTATCAAGTTGTTGGTGTTGAGGGTGTGGTCATCGGGGTCCGTGATAGGTTCTATGAGGTCCGGCAGTGTGGTGAGTTCTGAAAAAATAGTGTCCAAGTTTGGCTGATTGCTATGTGGAGTAGATGTAACGGTGGAAGGTCCTGGGATTGTCCGAAATTTGGGAATGACTGTGGATTCAAGCGGTCGTGTCCAAGATTGAATTGGTTCGATGGGGGGTGGTCTCACCACCACTCTTCTGAAGATTGTGGCTGTAATGTCGTGAATGGTAGAACAGTGCCTGGTGAGATTATCCTTTCTGCTATATAGCTTGTCACAAATTTGGCAAACATATTTTCTTCTGGTATTCTTATGTTTTGCCCTAAAATGTCTGGTAAAGTGAAATATAGTCCCTCTGATGAACAAGTTACATAATACGCACTGATAGAGTTGTTTGCTGATTTGTAAGAATGATCCTTCCGGTGGCTTCGATCTAAATAATTTACCTGATTCCATGTTTATTGAGTGAGATTTAGTCCTAATGGCGATTTCGTTTTGAGATGGTGGATAATAGCTTCTTCAGTTCTTAGTCTAATGTTTATGTCCCGTGCCGTTGCTAGGTAAATTGTGACGTCCATATCGTGGACGTCGTGAGCGTCTCCCGTGAAATGGCGGGAGACTGGTTTGAATTCATTCTTTGTTTTGATGTCATTGAGATGACCGTAAAGGCGTTCTCGCATGGAGTTGCCGGTTTGTCCAACATATTGGATACCGCATTTCTTGCAGCTGATTATGTAGATAATGCTCACGGATTCGCATGTATGTTGTCCAGTGATGGCATGGATATGGCCCGTGGTGTGGCTTTTTATGTTGGTTTTTGGTGTGAGGAATTTGCATGCTATACAGTTCTTGTGGCAAGGGTGGCTTCCAATAGGTCCGCGGTATTTCAGTAAGTCAGATCTTACTAGTATCTGTCTCATGTTTTTTGGTTTTCTAAGTACTGTGATGATTTTCATGCTTTTGAATATATGGCTTTCTTACATGTACATATATTGACTCAAACGTGTCTTACCCCTGTGGTCAGAACTGTCTGACCAGGATCTGCTCTGTATGCTTATGAAATTAATAATAGCTCTGACAGCAATGTCCTGGAATAGCCCCCACAGCTATTACTGCAATATCTGAGAATGAGTTTATACTTAAATACCAATTGAGGCAATGTCAAAGGTATTCCGATTCATTCTGTGGTATGGGGAGCTATTCTTGGATATTGTGGCTTTGACTCAAACAAATCTACCCATACCAAAAAATCTTGTGTACATATGACATTATAAAAATTTAAGCTCATAAAATTAAATATTCATTTAAATATTTATTAGTGGTCAGTGATTTTTACTCAATAAAAAATGAGGCATGGAGACCTTCTTACAAGGTTGTCAAACTGTATAAAATCAGTGCATTCTAAGTTTCTAACATATTTTAGAATGTGCACCATGCCACCAGGTCAGTACAGAGGTTGTGGAAGGGGTGTGTTTGCTCTCTCCAGCTGGAAAGTGCCACTTCGTAGACCAGAGAAGTTGAAAGAAGCAGTGAAGACAGGTATACAATGAATTCATGCAGATATTACAGTTTGTGTTGCAAGGAGTCAGTACATAGGGTCAAGGTCATGTGTTTGATTTAATGTGTATATGTTGACTCCGTGATTAATCTAGAAATTTGAACCATGAGTCTCAGGACTCGCATATCTGAAAACAATGAGTCCCACAGAAGAACTATGAGTCCCAAACTGAATCGATGAGTCCTAAAGCATGAAGTTAAAAATAAACTGATGTTCAATCAATAAGTCGTAATTCTGCAAAGTTACATTTTAGTTTTAGAACATTTATTGCATTAGTTATAACTTCTAATAAGTATAACCAGGTTTGCTGGCTAGCCCCATCAATGAGCTGTTAACCCATTCCCAGTTCTGTTTATACCAAATATCAATACCTAGTGAATATTCATGGCAAAAGGAGTTATAATGAAATATGGAAGGTGGAACATTGTAACCATTTTAGAACTATCAAATTCCATTAGCAAACAGTAGACCCTTATCTGACACCTTCTATAGGAGCTGTCTGATTTGAGTCAACTCTGTTTGTGACACATTTACATAAAGGAAAGGGTTAAGACAGAATGGATGTCAAATATTGTCAAAATTGAAAGTAGATCTATGCCACCATTTAGAGTACACAGATGTGGACTACTTGCATGCATGGTATTTCGGATTGTGCATTTGTATACATGTACCATGTTATTTTTGGCCTGATGTTTGTCGCATATGCAGCAAAACATGAAATCATTTCGACCCTCCGTTGCCTAAACGGAAGTCATCTGGGAGTAAGTCGCCAATCACTTTGGTCAGAACTCATTCTCTCTTTAAGCTGACAGTCATTATTTTCCTCCATTACATCAGATTCGGGATCCTTATTTCGATCCATGGACGTTGAAGGCATGTCAGTGGGACACAACTGACCTAATATCGTTTGATTTGAGTCGATCTTAGCGACTAATTTCAGTGGCAGCATCTGGTGTTATCTGGGGTCATATCGGCGCTGCCTTTTTAAAAGGAGCGTTTTCATTGGCTCATTACGAGTATCCTGTTGATTAGTAGCCAATCAAAATCATTGTTGTAAAATACTTATAACAGCCAGATGTTGATTAACGGTGTTCTATTAGTAACACTTTGTGAAATTAACTTCAACGGCAACACACAGCCATATTTTAATGCGCCCTTTAGGACGCTTACACTTTAGGATGATGCAATTTTAGCTCACCAGAGCACAAAGTGCTCAGGGTGAGCTTTTGTGATTGCCTGATGTCCGTCGTCCGTCAGCGTGCGTCGTCCGTCGTGCATCGTCCGTCATCAGTCGTCAACAATTTGAACCTTTAAAAATCTTCTCCTCTGAATCTACAGGGTTCTCAGCTTTCACCTTTGGCACATAGTATCATCTTTATGTCCTCTACAAAAGTTATATAAATTATGGCCCTGGGGTCAAAATTGGCCCCGCCCCAGGGATGCCTTGTTTTCAATAGAAACATATAGTAAAACTTTGAAAATCTTCTTCTCTGAAACTGGAAGGCTCTCAGCTTTTATATTTGGCACAGAGCATCATGTTCAGGTCCTCTACAAAAGTTATATAAATTATGGCCCTGGGGTCAAAATTGGCCCCGCCCCAGGGGTGGGCAGTTTTCAAAAGAAACAAATACATGTAGTGAAATCTTTGAAAATCTTCTTCTCTGAAACTGGAAGGCTCTCAGCTTTCATATTTGGCACAGAGTTATATGAATTATGGCCCTGGGGTCAAAATTAACCCGCCCCAGGGGTGGGCAGTTTTCAATAGAAACAAATTGTGAAATCTTTGAAAATCTTCTCCTCTGAAACTGGAAGGCTCTCAGCTTTCATATTTGGCACATAGCATGATGTTCAGGTCCTCTACAAAAGTTATATAAATTATGGCCCTTGGGTCAAAATTGGCCCCGCCCCAGGGGTGGGCAGTTTTCAAAAGAAACAAAAAGTGAAATCTTTGGAAATCTTCTTCTCTGAAACTGGAAGGCTCTCAGCTTTCATAATTATGTCTCCCCCCATATTTATATGGGGGAGACATATTGTTTTCGTGAGAGTTGTCTGTCCGTCTGTCTGTCACACTTTTTGTCCGGACGATAACTTCAATATGCCTGATGCCAGTTGATTGAAACTTCATATATGGAAAGAGCATAATGAGAGGAAGTGTCATGCACAAGGTCCATAACTCTGGCTTCACTAATATTGGAGTTATTGCCCTTTGTAAAAAAAAATCACACTTTTTTGTCCGGACGATAACTCCTATATGGCTCATGCCATTGGATTGAAACTTCATATATGGAAAGATCATGACGAGAGGAAGTGTCATGCACAAGGTCCATAACTCTGGCTTCACTAATATTGGAGTTATTGCCCTTTGTAAAAAATATCATAATTTTTTGTCCGGACAATAACTTCAATATGCCCGATGCCAGTTGATTGAAACTTCATATATGGAAAGAGCATAATGAGAGGAAGTGTCATGCACAAGGTCCATAACTCTGGCTTCACTAATATTGGAGTTATTGCCCTTTGTGAAAAATATCATAATTTTTTGTCCGGACAATAACTTCAATATGCCTGATGCCATTGGATTGAAACTTCATATATGGAAAGATCATAATGAGAGGAAGTGTCATGCAGAAGGTACATAACTCTGGCTTCACTAATATAGGAGTTATTGCCCTTTGTAAAAAAATCACACTTTTTTGTCCGGACGATAACTTCTATATGGCTCATGCCATTGGATTGAAACTTCATATATGGAAAGATCATAACGAGAGGAAGTGTCATGCACAAGGTCCATAACTCTGGCTTCACTAATATTGGAGTTATTGCCCTTTGTAAAAAAAATCACACTTTTTTGTCCGGACGATAACTTCTATATGGCTCATGCCATTGGATTGAAACTTCATATATGGAAAGATCATAACGAGAGGAAGTGTCATGCACAAGGTCCATAACTCTGGCTTCACTAATATTGGAGTTATTGCCCTTTGTAAAAACAATCACAATTTTTTGTCCAGATGATTACTCCTATGTGACACATGCCATTGGAGTGAAACTTCATACATGGAACGATCATAATAAGAGAAAGTGTCATGCATAAGATCCTTAACTCGAGCTTCAATAAATTTAGAGTTATTGCCCCTTGTACATTTGTTTAATTCTTTCTTGTCCGGACGATAACTCCTACATGGCTCTTGCCATCGTATTGAAACTTCATACATGGAAAGAGCATGATGAGAGAAAGTGTCATGAACAAGGGCCATAATTCTGGCTTCAATACTTTGGAGTTATTGCCCTTTGTTACATTTTTTGGCCGATCAATAACTCCTGTTCGACTGATGCTATTGGAATGACATTTTATTTTTGGAAAGAGCATGATGAAAGTAAGTGTCATGCACAAGGGCCATAAATCTGGTATCAGTATTTTTGGAGTTATTAGCTGTTATCATTTTCTTCTTGAAAAATGTAGTGTGGAAAACGCATAATGAGGGGAAGTATCATTCATCAAGACCATAACATTTTTAGTGATTTCCCTTTACATATTGTTTTTATTAGAGGGGAGACATCCGTTTTTTTGACAAAAACCTCTAGTTGGCACATAGTATCATGTTCAGGTCCTCTACAAAAGTTATATAAATTATGCCCCTTTGGTCAAAATTGGCCCCGCCCCAGGGGTGGGCAGTTTTCAATAGAAACAAATTGTGAAATCTTTGAAAATCTTCTCCTCTGAAACTGGAAGGCTCTCAGCTTTCATATTTGGCACAGAGCATCCTGTTCAGGTACTCTACAAAAGTTATATAAATTATGGCCCTGGGGTCAAAATTGGCCCCGACCCAGGGGTGGGCAGTTTTCAATGGAAACAAATAGTGAAATCTTTGAATATCTTCTTCTCTGAAACTGGGAGGTTCTCAACTTTCATATTTAGCACATAGCATCATGTTCAGGTCCTCTACAAAAGTTGTATGAATTATGCCCCTTAGGTAAAAATTGGCCCCACCCCAGGGGTAGCCAGTTTTCAACAGAAACATATAGTGAAAACTTTGAAAATCTTCTCCTCTGATTGTCTGGTGAGCGCTTCAGGGCCATTCTGGCCCTCTTGTTTGCTATTTTAATGCGTCACTGACGCAGGACACGAACCTAGATTAATCACTGTTGACTACCCTAAAGTAATTATGCTAAGTATTCGAACAGACAAACAAAGGCAACTAGAACAGACCCAGATCAAACTGCTCCTGAATGAGCAGTTTCATCAGGGTCTGCACTATTTGTTATTATATGTCAGTCTACTTTAACCCTTTCAATTATATAAACACCTTTTCATGCCTTTGCAAACAGTAGATCCAGATCAGATGGCTGTTACAGGGGCCATCTGATCATGGTCTGCTCTGTTTGCTTATGGAATTATATAGATTTGATTTTACAGTTTCAGCCAAGGTAAAAAAAAAAAGCCTATGTTCATGTACTATTATAAAAATTCAGCTAATGATATAATTCATGATGTCATTATTTCTGATATGAATATCAAACAGGTAATGGTTTAAATATTGCAAATTGGACTAACAAACCATTGGAGAGAGTATCAGAGTATGGGTCTTCAAATATTTACAATTAAAATATTATATACATTGTAATGATCCATAGGAGCAAATGCTCTATTTATCACAATGGTTTCAGAACTACACAATTCTAGCATTTTTTTCTTTTCTCTAGTAAATGCTCCTTTTGGGTAGATTTATTCAAAGAGGTTGGGGTCTGAAAATAGTCTATGGAGGAATTGGTTAATCAAAAAGTATAAGAGGTATCAACATAAAACTTCCTAGGTTGGTAGATCTCTGATGAGAAGAGTATGCAGTGGTTAAGCACCAAATCAGATGAGCGTGCTCTTGTTTTATAATGGCATATGGACACAGGATATTTAGCGTAGGCAAAAACTGTAGAATTAGATCCACGAATATCACACCATAAGCAAACAGAAGAACCTGATCAGACAGTTCCTGTAGGAGCCATCTGTCTGGGCACTTTTGTGCTCAGGGTGAGCTTTTGTGATCGCCTGATATCCGTCGTCCATCGGCGTGCGTCGCCTGTCGTCAACAATTTGAACCTTCAGTAATCTTCTCTGAATCTACAGGGTTCTCAGCTTTCAACTTTAGGTCCTCTACAAAAGTTATATAAATTATGCCACTGGGGTCAAAATTGGCCCCACCCCGGAGGTGCCTTGTTTTCTATAGAAACATATAGTAAAACTTTGAAAATCTTCTCTTCTGAAACTGGAAGGTTCTCAGCTTTTATATTTGGCACATAGCATGATGTTCAGGTCTGCTACAAAAGTTATATAAATTATGCCCCTGGGGTCAAAATTGGCCCGCCCCACTCTCTCAGTAAATCCTTGCATTTACCCATCCAGCTAGTATCCACAGTTTGTTTGCTTGGCTTAGTAGCATCTCCCATCATGTAAACCACGTCGCCAAAGAGCTAGCTCTCCGGCATGGACAGTTGACAGTGCCTATGTTAGTATGTGCCGAACATTTCAGTATGAACATGCACATTTGCACTCTGTAAATTGATTTATAGCCATGAAATAGATATGTAGTACAGTAATACAGTAATATACAGATAAACGTGCATACTCAGATACTAAAATCCTCATTTCTCCATGAAACCCTATGTTGTGAAGACTCCTTAGTCTCTTCCAGACTATTCTAAAGAGTGGTCACAACATAGGGTTTTGTGGAGAAATGAAGGAGATATTCTTGATAATGTTTTAACTTACACATCTTATCTGAACCTCTGCATATACATTTTTATAAGTGTGACCATCTGTGTCCTGTGGACACGTTTAGTTTTTAAATCACTGTAGCATGAAGTGCTCAAGGTAAGCTAATGTGATAGTACTTGCACAAGGTAAGCTGTTGTGACAATGCTTGCTCAAGGTATGCTAATGTGATAGACTATTAGTGCTTGCTCAAGGTAAGCTATTGTGATAGTTCTTGCACAAGGTAAGCTATTGTGACAATGCTTGCTCAAGATAAGCTATTGTGACAATGCTTGCACAAAGTAAGGTATTGTGATAATGCTTGCTCACAGTAAGCTATTGTGATAGTGCTTGCACAAGGTAAGCTAATGTGATAGTGCTTGCACAAGCTAATGTGATAGTGATTGCTCAAGGTAAACTATTGTGATGGTGCTTGCACAAGGTAAGCTAATGTGATAATGCTGTGCATGTTTTCCACAATTTATCTCAAACATCTTTAAAACATTTAGGCTATTTATAACCAAAGTTTACAGAAATGGTCCTTTTGAGGTGATTCATTTCTGTTCTCGTCAGATAATTGTGATTTATAAAAAGATATTTATGCCTATAAAGAAAATTAAAAAGAAATTCTCTGAAACAGATGTGCAGATTCCAATTTTACATGAATGTTGTTTATATGTGACCTTCTGTGGAAATTGGATCAATTTCAGAGACAAGTGACTGGCGCCCAGGGCAGAAGTTAATGATGAAGTACAAATATAACGCCAACCCTGACAGTCCTCTGGGGAAAGAACTGACAGTGAAGCAGAAAGAAGCAGTTCAGTTTGTTTCACGTTTTGATGATCACTGGATAGCAGTTAGTAATGAGGCTGGAGAGCAGGGCTGTGTTCCAAGCAGCTATGTCATGGTATGTGCTATGCATTTGTATTGGTGTCGGCAACATTTGTTTTCTGCTAGACAATCTTTTAACACTTTACTCCATAAACACACCTTTCTATGCCTTGCAAACAGAGTAGACCCATATCAGACGGCTCCTGTTGGTGCCATCTGATCAGGGTCTGCTCTGCTTGCTTAAGAAATGATATAGATACAAATCTAGAGTATCTCACATGGCCAAAAATACTTGTGTTCATGTGCCATTTTATAAATTTATCCGGTTGATGTTCATGATGTCATTGATTTTTATATGAATATTCATGGAGTAAATGGTTAAAGATCAGATTTGACAGATATTACCAGCCACTGTGAGTTAGGGTGAATAGATTACAAAACTGAACTATCTATTCACCCTTTCAGCCCTGAATTGTCAGAGTGCAATATCCCATCAGTATTTAACCCATTCCTTCATAGGCTATCTTTAGACCCAACCTCTTTGAATGAATCTACCCAAAAGGAGCATTTACTAGAGAAAAGTAAAAGTTTAGAATTTTGTAGTTTGAAATTATTGTGATAAATGGAGCATTTGCTCCCATAGGAGCAAATGCTCTATTTATCACAATGGTTTCAAGAAGTGGTTATTACAGAGGCGTAGAAAGGCGTATTTATGGAGGAAAGTGTTAACTATAGAGTCCACTCAGTATGAAATGCTTAAACTTGATAGAAGAAATTGAACCACAAACTGTGCAGACCCTGATCAGGAGGGCTCCTGTGGGAGTTAAATTGCAAACTTTAAGTAAACCTTTACTTCATAAATACACCTTTGAAAATTAACAGGAAACCCAGATCAGGCGGCTCTTGTAGGAGCCTTCTCTTCTGATCAGGGTTTTTGGCCTGGATGGTTCAGTGTGTTTGCAATGGAGATATGTAGGAGGGAATGTTTTGAAATCTTACAGCTAAAACTTCCCCAAATCAGACAAAATTCCCAATTTCATGGACAAGTATGGGTCATCTTCCCAAAATGGTGAAAAACCCCTGCTGAAATACTGTGACGCAAAACCCAATACAAACAAATGAATGTGTTTGATTTTGTCTAGAATTTATTTCAAATATATCAGACTTAGTTTTAACTTCAACAGGCCGACCCAGACAGTGTGAAGTCACTACCTTGGTTGGACAACAAACCTGTAGAAGAGAAAGTGCAACAAACAGCAGGTAAGTTACCATTTATCTGGTCATTATCACACCTGCAGGGTTCCCACGGTCAGGGGAAAAATAAAAAAAATCAAGGTTAGGGAAAAGTCAGGGAATTTTTTAGCTCCGTCAGGAAAATTTGAAATTTGGCAAAAGTCAGGGAAATTTTGAATCAGAAGTCAAGGGTTGAGGAATAGGAAAGAAAATGAAAAAGAGGCTAAATACAGTTTCTTCTTCTGGTTGAGCAGAACTACTATATCATCCAAAACAATTGTTTATAAAGAAATAAAATCATTTGAATTTTCATAATAGTTCAAGTCTGTATACGAGTATACCTGCTGAAGGTATAAGAGGAAACTGAAAGGGATATGCGTCACTTGCCTCCTGAGCTGTTTCTTTTTTTCCGGGTTTTTGGTCGAAAATTGGTCGAAAGAAAGTCAGGGAATTTTACTTTCTAAAACTGGAAACCCTGACCTGGAAAACAATGTGAGAAGAGGAGCTATTGGGATAGTACTGTGACTGGCATTGTCGTCAGTCATCAATTACTCTAGCCCTTTCTCTGTTGGAATATTTATGTAAGAAATAATGACATGAATATTCATTAGCAGGATATTTTATTAGTTTTAGTAGAAGCTGTTGATTCCGATCTATTATAATTTCATAAGCCAACGGTGCAGACTCTGATCTGAACTCTTATTCAGCTAATTCCTTAAAACAACTTTATACAACATGAAGCACTGACTGCCAGCTTTCCATATGTGGCCGAGTGAGTGATTGAAAGGCATACATGTCTCTGTGGTAAAGGGTTATCTTTCTCAGGTGCAAGTTACCGGTTCTTGTGTGACCTACTGAAACTCTGCAAATACAATGTAGCATGGATGACATAATCTTGTGTATTCAATTTCAGCGGAGTTTAAGCCATATCGCTCAGCCTATGGTCCAAAAAGAGATGAGGTGACAGACACACCGAGTGTGGACATTACACAGTACTACTGTAAGGTGTGTGACAAGCAGCTGAATGGCCCAATACCGTACCAGGCCCACCTTAACAGCAAGGCTCACAAAGAGGAGGTGGAAGTGCAAAGCAGTTACTGAGAACTCTGTGTATATGATAATGTTATTAAGAAGCAGGTCCAGAGAGTGATTTTGTTGTTATGGAAGCAGGTCCAGAGAGTGATTTTGTTGTCATGGACTTATTCGGTTGCTGTGGAATGGGCTCAGAGTTACAGAGCAGAACCTAAAAGTTACACAGTCGCTAAGAATGGCACTGCTGTTGTGAAGTGGGTTCAGAGTCTGACATTAACTCTTGATAAGAGGAGACTAAGGAAATCTGTTATAAAGGTATAGACCAAGTATGAGTTCTAGTCAATACTAACTTGTACTCAACCATCTTCCTCATGAATATTCACCTAACCTATTCCCTCATACTGACGCCTCTATGAAAGTCATTCTCTGAAACCATTGTGATAAGCAGAGAATTTGCTCCAAAGAAGCAAATGCTCTATTTATCACAATGGTTTCAAAACTACATAATTCTAAAAGATTCCTTTTCTGTAGTAAATGCTCCTTTTCTGTAGATTTATTCAAAGAGGTAGGATCTAAAAATAGCCTATGAGGTAATGGGATAAGGAATAATGAATGTATGAGTATTTATTAGCTGAAGTGTATTACATGTATTGCATAATGAACAAGGGAATTTTAGACAATGGCATATTCTCTAGAATCTGCTCTATATCATTTCATAAGCAAATAGATAAGACCCTGATCAGACGGCTTCTACAGGAGCTGTCTGATCTGGATCTACTATTTGAAAAAGGCGTTTTATATGTCATAGAGAAAAGGTTAAGCAGACGGCTTCTACAGGAGCTGTCTGATCTGGATCTACTATTTGAAAAAGGCGTTTTATATGAGAGAAAAGGTTAAGCAAAGACTGGTTTTGTTAACAGATTTGCTTGAATCTTTGCTGAGCATGTTAATGGGATAAATTCTAACAGGGCAGTATGTTGATAATTCTTGTTTGGTCTTTCGTTGAAAACCTTTTTGAATCTAGTCATTAACCCATTCCTTCCTAGACTATTTTTAGACCCAAACTCTTTGAATAAATCTATAGAAAAGGTGAATTTAAGAATTGTGTAGTTTTGAAAACATTGTGATAAATAAAGCTTTTGCTCCTATGGAGCAAATGCACTATTTATCATAATGACTTTTACAGAGGCTACAATATGCAAGACTAGGAGGGAATGTGTTAGTTCTGTTTGCATGTATTTAGGAAAAGACTTAAGCTTATTGTGTGATGCAGATGGTAAGTTTAACTCTGTACCCCATAAATATACCCTTCTGTGCCTTTGCAAAGAGAGTAGACCCAGATCAGATGCCTCCTACAGGAGCCGGCTGATCAGGGTTTGCTCTGTTTGGTTATAATATAATATAGATATGACTACAGTTTCTACTGTGGCCAAAACATTCCTGGCACCTGATGTAGGTCTACTTAGTTTGCAAAGACATTTCTATGAGGTAAAGTGATAAAGAATAACTGTGCAGTTTCTGATTAGAGGGCTCCTATAGGGGTATTTTTTATCTTGTCTTGTTCTGCAGTTATCCTGTATTTTGGCACAAATTGGTTCATGAAATAAAATAATCTTCTCGACTTCAATACCAGAGGTCCCGGGTTCGATCTAAGTCCTTTGGATGAGACTTCATAAACCGAGGTTCGATGTATCAGTGTTTTGCACTGGGCATCTAATAGAACCAGAGAAACTCAATCGATAATAAGAGTAGGGCATCGCGCCTGGGTTTCTCGGTATCCACTCCCCTTTCTCTGGGGTATCCAATTCACCCATAGTTGAAAGAAATGGCCTTTAACCTTTGTTGTGTCACCTCCATCAGCAATTTGACATTGAACACTTTTACCTGTTCAATATTTATGTTAGAAATACTAACATCATGAATATTTATTAACTGAATTTTCATAATGTAAACTTTGTATCTGAAGTTTTGGCTTTGATTAAAATTGTAGAATCAGATGTATATTACATCCTATGCAAACAGCAGACCCAGGTCAGATGATTCCTACAGAAGAAGTCTGATCTGGATCTACTCTGATTGCAATTACATGAAAATGTGTTAATATAAACCCTTTCCTCCATAAATATGCCTTCTAAGCTCTTGCAAACAGAGTAGACCCAGATTACACAGCTCCTTAGTCCTATAGGAGCTGTATGATCAGGGTCTGTTCTGTTTACTTAAGACATGATATAGACATGATTCTACTGTTTCTGTCAGGGCCAAAAATTAATGTGTTCGTGTAACATTATCAATTTTAATTTTATTAATATTCATTATGTTATTATTTCTGGCTTAAATATTCATGGAGTAAAGGGTTAACGGTAGGATTAAGGATTACTTCATTGTCTGTGCATCATGCTTTTTTCTGACCCCGTTTAATTTAACTTGCCATTTCTTCAGAATCCTCAGTGAAATCGACTTCAAGTACCAACCCTTTCCCTCATATAAACGTTTTTTTAGGCCTTTGCAAACAGATTTAACCCAGATCAGAAGGCTCCTATAGGAACAGTCTGATCAGGGTCATCTGTGTGTACTTATGAAAGTATAACATATCTGAATCTACAGTTTGTACCGAAATATCCTGTTGTGTACATATGACATTATAAAAAAATCAGCAAATAAATATTCATGATGTTATTCTTTCTTAAGCCATTCCTTATTTTGAACATATTTTCTCACATTTACAAACAGTAGACCCAGATCAGACAGCTTCTGTATGAGCTGTCTGATCAAGTATGCTCTGTTTGCTGTTGAAATAGTACAGATCAGACTACAGTTTCTACCAATACCAAAACTTCATGTGTACACATGCCGCTATAATTATGCAGCTAATAAATATTCATGATGTCATAATTTCTTATCTGCATATAGGAGGGGGAAAGGGTTAACTCATTCTCTCCTAGGCTATTTTTAGACCCAACCTCTGAATAAATCTACCGAAAAAGAGCACTAACTTTAGAAAAGGTGATAAATAGAGCATTTGATCCAATGGAGCAAATGCTCTATTTATCACATTGGTTTCAAAATGTGACTTTTACAGAGGCGCCAAATGCGTCACTAGGAGGGAATGTGTTAAATGAGTATTCCACAGGGAAAGCGTTAACATTTACATTAGATCTACTGTAGTGTTGGGTCAGTCCTGTTTTCCGATCTAATCCTCCCAGCAGGAGATGCTCTTGTGTTTTTTTTATCATGTTCTATAAACAAAAACATGGGCTCTGTGTGAAAGTTGCAGAAGATGTTTCTGTCTAGACTGATATGTAGACTGATATGTATAGACTGATATGTCTAGACTGATATGTATTTTTTATCTGTTTTTATGTTTATATTTGAACAGTGTGTAATGTTACCTCTACATTAAGTACCCTTAGAATTTGGACCAACTTAGACAAATAGTTCAGATCCTGATCAAACTGCTCCTTAAGGAGCAATTTGATCAGTCTAGACTATCTGCTAATATGTAAAGCTAATATAAAGTTATTAAAATGGTGCCAAAGTAACTTCATCAGCTTTACACATTGATTTAGAGGGGCCACCAGGTGTCCGAATTTAGGGTACTTCAAATAGATCTCAGTCACAGATCTCAGGAAGAATAAATGAGATATTTCGAGTTTTGCTTTGTGTTTTCTTAAGCCTTTGTTTTCTGTTTGTGATTGCCTGGCTCAATGTGTTGATGTAACTATACGGATACATATAGTGCTATATAAAAATTTGTCTGCTGTCTGTGTCAACAATAATTAACTCATTTGCTGCCAATGTCACATCCATGACCTAAGCAAACAGTTTGGATTAGATGAGACGTACAGTTAATTCAGTATTTTCAAGTGTGCAAATAAATAAAGAGCACTGACAAGCGTGAAAAGAGATAAAGAGCATTGATAAGTGTGCATAGAGATAAACAGCATCGATAAGTGTGCAAATAGATAAAGAGCGTTGTTAAGTGCGCAAACAAAGAGAATTGATCAGTGTGCAAATAAAGAGCATTGATAAGTGTACAAGGAGATAAAGAACATTGATAAGTGTGTAAAGAGCAATGATAAGTGTGCAAATATATAAAACGCATTGAAAAGATTGCAAATAAAGAGCATTGATAAGTGTGCAAAGAGATAAAGAGCATTGATAAGTGTGCAAAGAGATAAAGAGCATTTATAAGTGTGCAAAGATATAAAACGCATTGAAAAGATTGCAAATAAAGAGCACTGATAAGTGTGCAAAGAGATTAAGAGCATTGATAAGTGTGCAAATAAAGAGCATTGATAAGTGTGCAAACAAATAAAGAGCATTGATAAGTGTACAAATAAAGAGCATTGATGTGTGCAAACAGATAAAGAGCATTGTTAAGTGTGCAAACAGATGAAGTGCATTGATAAGTGTGCAAACAGATAAAGAGCATTTTTTTGCAAATGATTAAAGAGCATTGATACGTGTGCAGAGATAAACAACATTGATAAGTGTGCAAAAAAAAGCATTGATAAGTGTGAGTGTGCAAAGAGATAAAGAGCATTGATAAGTGTGTAAAGAGATAAAGAGCATTGATAAGTGTGTAAAGAGATAAAGAGCATTGATAAGTGTGTAAAGAGATAAAGAGCATTGATAAGAGTGCAAAGATATAAAAAGCATTGAGAAGTGTGCAAATAAAGAGCATTGATAAGTGTGCAAAGATAATTAAGAGCATTGATAAGTGTGCAAAGATAAACAGCACTGAAAAGTGCTCAAATAGATAAAGAATAGTTAAGCCCAGAAAAACAAACAATATCGAGACTTTGGACACTCGGTGTGCAAAGTAAAAGAATCCAGTACTAAGCTTTGCACATCAATGAACATGACTTGGTAAGAACAGTTTAGCCCTGCTGTACAAAAAGCTACATTGAGGCTTTGCAGTGTTGATTGAGGATGCCACATCTGATCAAGTCCTACACTGTTACAAAAACAAAATAGGATGTGATAAACTGATAATAACAACCGGTGCATATCCTTATCAGATTCTGTATTTTCAAAGTAACACCTGCAGTATAGCGATCTGGTTTCTCTCTTGAGTACTGGGATAGCGGATCAGAATAAGTCTCTTCTTGTCTATTACTTCTCAGCCAAAGATTTCTTTCATATTACTTCTCAGCCAAAGATTATCTTGGTAATCAGGTGCTTGAGAATGCACCCGGACTCAAACTAAAGTTTATAACCCTGGGTTAGGTGCAAATCTTCCCAGATTATTCTGTGTGTACCAAAAAGACCTCGGAAATAATTTGACCAATCTGTAAAGATTTGTGGAATCAATCAAGAAAACACATGTAGGTGATACTTTTTAGTGATAGCCAGAAAATAACGTTTAAAACATGGAAAATAATTAGTCCGAGACAGTAAAATCTTATTTTCTATGTTATTCATGAAAATGTCAAAAAAGGTTTTAATAAATTCTTTAATGAAGAAAATATTCTAAATAATACATAAATACTTAAATGCTCCTTTTTCAAAGATTATCATGCTACTCTTTAAAAAGGCCCTTAGTGGTCGAACTATAAGATCAGAGCAATTCAAGTATTTATGTATCATTTTCTTCAGTCAAATGCTGACCAATGATGCTAGCAACCTTAAAATATACTCATATGAATCATGCACTGGATTGGATCGCCGCGTGCTAGACACTCCACATTCCTAACCAAAATTGTAGTTAGCTTCAAGAACCTCACAAGAATATAATTACGGGATACTTCGAAGTAAAAACAGTTCGAGGGAAAACGAATTACAGATCATCCGGACGTTTAAATCGGTATCACTGTCTTTCAGGCAGGTGACGACAACCCATTCCCTCATGGGCTATTTAGATCCAACCTGTTTGAATAAATCTACCGAAAAGGAGCATTAACTAGATAAAAGGAAAACTTAAGAATTTTGTAGCTTGAAACCATTGTGATAAATAGACCATTTGCTCCTATAGGAGCAAATGCCCCATTTATCACAATGGTTTATTAAGTGACTTTTACAGAGTCGTCGAAAGTCGTCAATATGAGGGAATGGGTTCATTATACAGGGTTGAGTCATGGAAAATAGCTCCAAAATGAGCATTCTGTGTGGCTTTCACCCTGTATTAAGCAGTCACCTGCCTTAAAGACGTATTTTTTTCTTTATTTAAAATTCCGGTCTAGAAGAGATTACTGCATGGTCGAATGACAACGTTTAATATTACAAGATGAGTGCTATGAAACGACTGATCAGTCTGGGATAGTCTAGGCCTACACTTAAAATTTAGCGGGAAATTTAGAACCGTTGAGAGAAACGTTAACATGACGTCAATTCCGATTTTTAAATCATTTTGATGGAATTAAAAAAACACACAAGTGGATCCTACAAATATGAAAATTCTGCTGCTTCTGATTCTTGGAATTTATCTTTCTCGACTTGATGCAAGTAAGTTCTACTATTTCAGTCCACATATCAATATTATTTATTTAAGTGCAATTGTGTAATACAGTTCCTTCTTTTACCCGTAATTCATATACAATTGCATGTATGTAGGCCTATACGCATGTTTACGCCTTTGCAAATAGAGTACACCCAGATCAGACGGCTCCTGTAGAGTGATCTGTTTGCTTTTGGTGTTGGTTCTTGAGTTTCTGCCATAGTCAAAAAACTGTGTTCATATGCCATTATAATTTTTCAGTCAAAATTACTAATGTAGTCAGTATTTCTTATATACAACATAACCTGTCTTAAACCGCCAATGATTTATTGAACATAGGCGTCCTAACAGTACGTGGTAGCTTAATGCAGGGCAAAGTGTTAAAACCCTAAGAACTTTCTGCATTACTTTTGACCTGCATTAAGCTAGTGTATCTGCCTTACATACCCATAATTAGACCCCTGTTTTAATGGACGCTTAAGACAGGTTCTACCGTAAATATTTACCAGGTAAAGGATTGACCCTTGTGTATAGTCTAATGTCAATTTACAGTAGGCCTTAGAACCTGTCTAAGTGGCTATCAAAAAGAGGTTTAATTAGGCCTATGGGTCTGTTAAGCAGGCCGTAGACAAATGCAGGTCAAAAGTAATGCAGAAAGTTCCTAGAGGAGATTTCTGCATTATTTTGCCCTGCATTAAGCAATCACATGCATTTTAAGACGCATATGTTCAATAAATGACTGGCCGCTTAAGTCAAGTTCTGCTGTATATTGTTAAGTCTTGCAGTCACTCCTTCAGTTGACGCTTAGCCTGTACATGCTTGCCATTGGCGTACTAAAATGACGTAACCTGCTGCCTTAAACTTCAGAGTGCAATCTTTCAAGTTTCTCCTGCCTGACAAATTACACTTGCATGCCACAATTATGTACGTGTCTCCGTCTTCGAAGTTGTTAGAAACTGTTACCACCAATATCCAAGTATTCCACTGCATGTAGGGTTTGGCCATGGATTCGCCTGGGGAATTCACTAGTACACAGTGTGATTAACATAGCCTTTGGATGCATTGAAACTTCTGACCCATGACTTCTACCATTCTTCTAGGACACCGGTGTTCTGGTGTAGTTCTCTGATATCGTCAATGTTACAGATAGGTCTGTAGGAGCTGTCGTCAACAAACAATATGATGTCGGATGTTGAACATCCTGACATGTCGTTTAGGCAGGCTTAATTAGGAGAGGACCTAGTACTCCCAGAAAGAAAATCACACCGCAAGGAAATAGAGCCTTCCAGCATAAAAAACTCTTTCCTGTCCTGGACGCCCCATAACCAAACAGAACATACATGTACTCAAATAAGGCACAGCCAGGGTCAATGATTATAAAACTTTTAGTTGAGTCTGAGTTCGTTCTCAAGTTTTTGATGGTCAGACTTGAGCCTTTGGCTCAAATCTGACCAATCAAAAGCTTGAGAACTCAAATCTGACCAATCGAAAGCTTGAGAACGAACTCAGACTCAACTAAAAGCTTTATAAGCATGGACCCTGATCTTTGTTGAAGAATGTACAACGTCTACTGTTGTTAAGTGTGCTTGCTTCATATGAAAGAAACATATCCAGTACTCCGGTATACAGTGTATTTTACGACATGACGCCGAACAGCACACACAATTTACACCAACACCTCCCAACATGGGTCGCGCTAGATCGACGGTGTTTCATGTATCCTCTGTGTGTTTGTGACGTCATCATTTTGTGTGTCATCTAAATATAGTAACGTCCCAAAAATAGCTACGTTTTAGCGGGATTTTACTATTTAAAAGGAAAGCAATGGACGACGGACAGTGGCCACCACCTTGTTTGAAAAACGCCAAAATGTGACGATCAATTCTCTACAGGATACCTAGAAACTGACAAATAATTGGAATTTTTGCTGGAATCATTTAAACGTGTATCGTTGTATACATTTGTGTCCTGGTAAGATTGTTTCTAGATATAGTTTTAACCCTTTCTCTGTTCTTTGTTTTTTTTCCAAATTTCAATATCTACTGAATATTCATAGGTAAAATAACATTATAGCCAGTTTAGAAAGTAAAGATACAGAACTATCGAATTCCATTAGCGAACACAGCAGACCCTGATCAGGCGGCTCCTATAGGAACCTTCTGATCTGGGTCTACTCTGTTTGCAAATGCGTGAAAAGGCGTTAATATGAGGGAAAGGGTTGAAAGAAATAATCGGGTTGGTTTCCCAAATTTCATCCTGTAACATATTGTTAGACCTTTCATTTTGCCATTAGGGTGTATCCATACATTACGGTAACACGAGATTCCAGACATGCTGGAAGGAGTTTCATGTAACCCTTCTTTAGAGTGGATACATTAATATGACATGATTTTCCTGGTATGTTGTAAGGAATTTCATGTTAGATCTAACCCTTATTTAGTGTAGATACATTTATGTGACATGCGAATCCTGTTACGCTGTAAGGGTTTCATGTTACCCCTTTATTAGCTTTTACCTGCTGTACAAGGAGTTTCATGTTACCTATTCTTTAGATTGGATACATTAAGGTGACATGAGCTTCCTGTCATGCTGTAAGGAGTTCCATGTTGCCCCTTATTTAGGGTAGATACATTAAGGTGTCATGAGATTCCTGTTACGCTGTAAGGAGTTTCATGTAATACCTTCTTTAGGATGGCTACATTAAGGTGAAATGAGATTCCTGACATGCTGGAGGGAATTTCATGTTACCCACTTCTATAGCCTTGCTTCATTAAGGTGTCATGAGATTCCTGACCTGCTGTAAGAGGTTTCATGTTACCCTTTCTTTAGGATGGATACATTAAGGTGACATGAGATTCCTGACATGCTGGTAGGAGTTTCATGTAACCCTTTCATTAGCGTTTACCTGTTATACAATGAGTTTCATGATACCCTTCTGTAAGGTGGATACATTAAGGTGACATGAGCTCCCTGTCATGCTGTAAGGTTTTTCATGTTACCCTTATTTAGGGTAGATTCATTAAAATGACATGAGATTCCTGTTACGCTGTAAGGAGTTTCATGTTACCTACGTCTGTAGCTTTGATTCATTAAGGTGACATGAGATTCCTGACCTGCTTTAAGGAGTTTCATGCTACCGTTTCATTAGCTTTTACCTGCTGTACAAGGAATTTTATGTTACCCTTATGTAAGGTGGCTACATTAAGGTGACATGAGCTTCCTGTCTTGCTTTAAGGAGTTTCATGTAACCCCTTCTTAAGGGTGGATACATAAAAATGACACGAGCTTCCTGACATGCTGGAAGGAGTTTCATGTTACCCACCTTTTAGCTATGATTAATTAAGGTGACATGAGAATCCTGACCTGCTGTATTGGAGTTTCATGTTACCCCTTCTTTAGCTTTGATACATTAAGGTGACATGAGATTCCTGTTACGTTGTAAGGATTTTCATGTTACCCTTCTGCAAGGTGGATACATTAAGGTGACATGAGCTCCCTGTCATGCTGTAAGGTTTTTCATGTTACCCCTTATTTTGGGTAGATTCATTAAAATGGCATGAGATTCCTGTTACGCTGTAAGGAGTTTCATGTTACCTACGTCTTTAGCTTTGATTCATTAAGGTGACATGAGATTCCTGACCTGCTTTAAGGAGTTTCATGTTACCGTTTCATTAGCTTTTACCTGCTGTACAAGGAATTTTATGTTACCCTTATGTAAGGTGGATACATTAAGGTGACATGAGCTTCCTACATCTTGCTTTAAGGAGTTTCATGTAACCCCTTCTTAAGGGTGGATACATAAAAATGACACGAGATTCCTGACATGCTGGAAGGAGTTTCATGTTACCCACTTTTTAGCTATGATTAATTAAGGTGACATGAGATTCCTGACCTGCTGTATTGGAGTTTCATGTTACCCCTTCTTTAGCTTTGATACATTAAGGTGACATGAGATTCCTGTTACGTTGTAAGGAGTTTCATGTTACCCTTTAATTAGGGTAGATACATTAAGGTGACATGAGATTCCTGCTACGCTGTAAGGAGTTTCATGTTACCTACTTTTTTAGCTTTGATTCAGTAAGGTGACATGAGCTTCCTGTCATGCTGTAAGGATTTTCATGTTACCCTTCTGTAAGGTGGATACATTAAGGTGACATGAGCTCCCTGTCATGCTGTAAGGCTTTTCATGTTACCCCTTATTTAGGGTAGACTCATTAAAATGACATGAGATTCCTGTTACGCTGTAAGGAGTTTCATGTTACCTACGTCTTTAGCTTTGATTCATTAAGGTGACATGAGATTCCTGACCTGCTTGAAGGAGTTTCATGTTACCGTTTCATTAGCTTTTACCTGCTGTACAAGGAATTTTATGTTACCCTTATGTAAGGTGGATACATTAAGGTGACATGAGCTTCCTGTCTTGCTTTAAGGAGTTTCATGTAACCCCTTCTTAAGGGTGGATACATAAAAATGACACGAGATTCCTGACATGCTGGAAGGAGTTTCATGTTACCCACTTTTTAGCTATGATTAATTAAGGTGACATGAGAATCCTGACCTGCTGTATTGGAGTTTCATGTTACCCCTTCTTTAGCTTTGATACATTAAGGTGACATGAGATTCCTGTTACGTTGTAAGGAGTTTCATGTTACCCTTTAATTAGGGTAGATACATTAAGGTGACATGAGATTCCTGCTACGCTGTAAGGAGTTTCATGTTACCTACTTCTTTAGCTTTTATTCATTAAGGTGACATGAGCTTCCTGTCATGCTGTAAGGCTTTTCATGTTACCCCTTATTTAGGGTAGATTCGTTAAAATGACATGATATTCCTGTGACGCTGTAAGGAGTTTCATGTTACCTACGTCTTTAGCTTTGATTCATTAAGTTGACATGAGATCCCTGACCTGCTTTAAGGAGTTTTATGTTACCCTTTCATTAGCTTTTACCTGCTGTACAAGGAATTTTATGTTATCTTTTACTTAGGGTGGATACGTTAAGGTGACATGAGCTTCCTGTCATGCTGTAATGATTTTCATGTTACCCTTATGTAAGGTGGATACATTAAGGTGCCATGAGCTTCCTGTCTTGCTTTAAGGAGTTTCATGTTACCCCATCATTGGCTTATACCTGTTGTGAGGAGTTTCATGTTACCCTTCTGTTAGGTGGATACATTAAGGTGCCATGACCTTCTTGACATGATGTAAGGGTTTTCATGTTACCCCTTAATTATGATCGTGACATGAGATTCCTGCTACCCACTTCTTTAGCTTTGAATAATTAAGGTGACATGAGCTTTCTGTCATGCTGTAAGGGTTTTCATGTTACCCCTTAATTAGGGTAGATACATTAAGGTGACATGAGACTCCTGTTACGCTGTATGGAGTTTAATGTTACCTACTTCTTTAGCTTTGATTCATTAAGGTGACATGAGATTCCCGACCTGCTGTAAGGAGTTTCATGTTACCCCTTCATTAGTTGTTACCTGCTGTATAAGGAGTTTCATGTTATCTTTTCTTTAGGATGGATACGTTAAATTGACACGAGATTCCTGGGATGCTGGAAGGAGTTACATGTTACCCCAAAGTCTTTAGCTTTGCTTCACCAAGGTGTCATGAGATTCTTGACTGCTGTAAGGAGTCTCATGTAACCTCATTATTGGTTTTTACCTACTGTAAGGAGTATCACCATACCCTTCTGTAAGATGGATACATTAAAGTGACATGAGCTTCCTGTCCTGCTGTAAGGATTTTCATGTTACCCTTCTGTAAGGTGAATACATTAAGGTGACATAAGCTTCCTGTCATGCTGTAAGGAGTTTCATGTCACCCTTTAATCAGGGTAGATACATTAAGGTGACATGAGATTCCTGCTACGCTGTAAGGAGTTTCATGTTACCTACTTCTTTCGCTTTGATTCATTAATGGAAAAGTAGTAAAGTCAAGCAGGCAAAGCCACATGCAAGACGCAACCACCACCAAAACACCGATAGACAGCATGACACACACACACACACAACCACACACCCAAACGCACACGCACACACACATACGAAATGAACACAGAAAACACCAAAAGACACACAAGAAACAGGGACAAACGTTCCACACATGAGCTTCCTGTCATGCTGTAAGGATTTTCATGCTACCCTTCTGAAAGGTGGATACATTAAGGTGACATGAGCTTCCTTTCATGCTGTAAGGAGTTTCTTGTTACCCTTCTGTAAGGTGGATACATTAAGTTGACATGAGCTTCCTGTCATGCTGTAAGGAGTTTCATGTTACCCTTTAATTAGGGTAGATACATTAAGGTGACATGAGATAACTGCTACGCTGTAAGGAGTTTCATGTTACCTACTTCTTTCGCTTTGATTCATTAAGGTGACATGAGCTTCCTGTCATGCTGTAAGGATGTTCATGTTACCCTTCTGAATGGTGGATACATTAAAGTGACATGAGCTTCCTGTCATGCTGTAAGGAGTTTCATGTCACCCTTTAATTAGGGTAGATACATTAAGGTGACATGAGATCCTGCTACGCTGTATGGAGTTTCATGTTACCTACTTCTTTCGCTTTGATTCATTAAAGTGACATGAGCTTCCTGTCATGCTGTAAGGATGTTCATGTTACCCTTCTGAAAGGTGAATACATTAAGGTGACATGAGCTTCCTGTCATGCTGTAAGGAGTTTCTTGTTACCCTTATGTAAGGTGGATACATTAAGGTGACATGAGCTTCCTGTCATGCTGTAAGGAGTTTCATGTTACCCTTTAATAAGGGTAGATACGTTAAGGTGACATGAGATTCCTGCTACGCTGTAAGGAGTATCATGTTACCTACTTCATTCGCTTTGATTCATTAAGGTGACATGAGCTTCCTGTCATGTTGTAAGGATTTTCATGTTACCCTTCTGAAAGGTGGATACATGAAGGTGACATCAGCTTCCTGTCATGCTGTAAGGAGTTTCATGTTACCCTTCTGTAAGGTTGATGCATTAAGGTGACATGAGATTCCTGTCCTGCTGCGTGGAGTTTCATGTAACCCCTTCTTTAGCTTTGAGACATTAAGGTGACATGAGATTCCTATTACGCTGTAAGGAGTTTCATGTCAACCATTTTTAGGGGGGATACATTAAGGTGACCTGGGATTCCTGTTACACAGTAAGGAGTTTCATGTAACCACTTCTTTAGGGTGGATACATTAAGGTGACATTATACCCCTGTTACGCTGTGAGTTACATATTACCCCATCCTTAGGGTTGATACATTTAAGTGACCTAAGATTCCTATTACACTGTAACGAGTGTCATGTAAATGAAAAAGCAGTAAAGTCTAGCAGGAAAAGACCCCTTCTTTATGATGGATATATTAAGGTGGTACGAGAGTCCTGACATGCTGGAAGGAGTTTCATGTAACCCCTTCTTAAGGGTGGATACATAAAAATGACACGAGATTCCTGACATGCTGGAAGGAGTTTCATGTTACCCACTTTTTAGCTATGATTAATTAAGGTTACATGAGATTCCTTACCTGCTGTATGGAGTTTCATGTTACCCCTTCTTTAGCTTTGATACATTAAGGTGACATGAGATTCCTGTTACGCTGTAAGGAGTTTCATGTCAACCATCTTTAGGGTGGATACATTAAGGTGACATGATAATCCCGCTGCGCTGTAAGGAATCTCATGTTACCCCGTCTTTAAGATGGATACATTAAGGTGACATTGGGGTGACATTCCTGTTACGCTGTAAGGAGTTTCATGTAACCCCTTCTTTAGGGTGGATACATTAAGATGACAGGAGCTTCCTGTTAGACTGTAAGAAGTTTATTGACACCCCTTCTTTAGCTTTGATACATTAAGGTAACACGAGATTCTGTTACGCTGTAAGGAGTTTCATGTTAACCATTCTTTAGGGGAGATACATTAAGGTGACCCGGGATTCCTGTTACACTGTAAGGAGTTTCATGTAACCACTTCTTTAGGGTGTATACATTAAGGTGACATGATACTTCTGTTACGCTGTATGGAGTTTGACGTTACCCCCTTGTTAGGGTTAATACATTAAGGTGACCTGACATTCCTATTAAGATGAAATAATTTTCATATTACCACTTCTTTAGGGTGGATACATTAAGGTGACATGACATTCCCGCAGCGCTGTTAGGAATCTCATGTTACCCCGTCTTTAGGATGGATACATTAAGGTGACATGATACTCCTGTTACGCTGTAAGGTGTTTCGTGTTACCCCTTCTTTAGGGTGGATACAAGAAAATGACAGGAGCTTCCTGTTAGGCTGTTAGAAGTTTATTGTTACTCCTTCTTTAGGGTAGATACATTTAGGTGACATTTGTGAGATTTTCTTTTGAATCTTATATGTTCATGATATGATCTCAAGAGAACATTTATAACGCATCAGAAAAATGACGACTGTTTCTTTTTCATTAACAGATGCAGTGTACAAAGTGTGACAGATCCTTTCACAAAAAGTCATTGTGTTGGAGAGCAACTGACAGAGTCCGGAATGCAGACAAAATCATTTGTTTGTGCTGCTTGTTTGCAGGACATGGGCACAACATTGTAGTTTCTGTTGTATTGGCCATTTAATAATTAAATTGTAGCAATCCCCCACTTGTTTTTCTTATTTGTATGTACAGTACTCCATCTCTTTGACGACATACTTGTAAATAAGAATGGTCACCGGTAAAAAAGTAATACAGAGAGCTCCTGAAGAATATTTCTGCTTTACTTTTGTCCAGCATTAAGCTATCATATGTTTTAACACATTCCCTCTTAGTGACACATTTTGGTGCGTCTGTAAAAGTCACATGTTGAAACCATTGTGACAAATAGAGCATTTGCTCCTATGGAGCAAATGCTAAAACTACACAATTCTAAAATTCTCCTTTTCCATAGTTAATGCTCCTTTTCGATAGATTTATTCAAAGAGGTTAGGTCTAAAACAAATCTAAGAGAGAACGAGCTAAACAACCACCTACATTAACCCGTTCATTCATACAAGTGTTTTCGAGCTCTTCTATCTAATCCTTCATATAGGTACCACTAATCAAACATGATGTTGAATAAAAGTGGCAGCTTAAAGCAAGATAAAAGTAAAGCAGAAAGCTCCCTAATGAAATTTCTGTTTTACTTGGTGGACAACTTTAGTGCTAAGAACATTTCACCAAACTGTCTTTGCAAGAACAACAGCAGAAGCATTTTATGAATATTTTAATTCACACTATGGTGTACTTAGTAGGCTACATTCTGTTTAAGTCCAGGACAACATGTTATTCCAGCTATGATGGCCTGATTTAGCAGCTTTACTCTTACAATACTTGAACCGTATATATACATCGTTCGCAAGCAGTGTAGACCCTGATCAGAAGGTCCCTGATGGAGCCCGCTAATCAAGATCTGCACTGTTGTCGTACTTATAAATATTTTGAGAACAAATTTCTCAAGAGTAAATGTAAACTGGTCAAGAAAATGCCATTTGAAATTCAGCATTGTAAATGTACTATTCTTAACATGTTTGGAACTTTGAACCCGGAAATAAAGCCATTCTGTAGCTGGCTCCAGTATATTGCTTCCATGGTGTACTCATATATCAATACAAGGGGACCTCCATGGCCATAATAAGCTGGACGTCGCGATATGACTAAAATACGAGTGTTAAAAGTGACTTGAATTCATATAAAATCTAATCAAATACAACACAAGGTATGTTTCATATTTGAAATAATGTTTGAAAGGATTAACGGCTGTATCGTCGACGCTCCCGTTCGTCGACTTTGATTTATTTAGTAAATTGTGAAGGGTGGTGATCCCCCGAAAGCAAAAAATTGCAACACAAAAAGAGAAAATTGCAGACTCGGTTTTATTGAGTCTGTTCATGAGCAGTAATTGAATGTGTAACACTGCTCACGCCCCCTAGCGTGATTTATTTATATTTTGATTTATATAGTAAACCCGTTTCCTAGACCTTATCACTATATAGGGATTTGGCTTGCACACTTATGTCGCGGCTATGCCGTTGTTGATGGCTGGTCAAAGAGACGTGCTTGCAATTATTGCAGACGTCCTGTCAATATAAAACATTTGTTTATAGTTAAGTCCCAGATCGCGTTATATCTTTTTTATATAAGAACATAAAAGACCCCCTACAACATACACACACATGTAGTTTATTTACGACTGTAGAAAGATGGATAATTTTGGCTACTATTCTGTAATGTTGATAACATGTAATAAATTAGTTGTGCATGTTCATACGTAAGTATTGTCAAGAGATCAAGTTCTTCTCTGTCAAGCAAGGCTACACTTGTTAACAATTTGGATCAAAGTCAGATGCCAAGCAACAGGTTCAAAGGTCATAAATCTTTTGAGCTGAGTCTGAGATCGTACTCAAGCATTTACTCAAATCTGACCAATCAAAAACTTGAGAACGATCTCAGACTCAGCTCATAAAGATTTATAATATTTGAACATCGAATTTAAACAGGGGTAACTCTACGTTTATTGAATTATGTAAGGCGTCTCTTGTCACATTAATGTGTCAAAACTTAAGAAGGGGTAACATGAAACTCCTTAAAGCATTTCAGAAATCCCATGTCACCTGAAGGTATCTCCGCTAAAGATGTGGTAACATAAAACTCATTATGGCATACCAGGAAGCTCATGCCACTTTAATGTATCAAAGCTTAAGAAGGGATATCCCAAAGTTCCTTACAGTATATCAGGAACAACATGTTACCTTAATGTATCAAGGCTAAAAAGAGATAACATGCAACTCCTTACAGGATTTCAGGGATTTTTAGTCATCTTAATGTTTCAACACTATTGGGGTGACATGAAACTCATTACATCGTGTCAGGAATCTCATGTCACCTTAATATAATACAGCTAAAGGAATGATAAAATGAAACTCCTTACAGCATATTAGGAATATCATGTCATCTTACTGTTTCAACACTAAAAGGGGTGACATTAAACTCCTTACAGCATGTTATGAATCCCATGACGCCTCAAAGTATCAACGCTAAAAACGTGGTAACATAAACGTCCTTACAACATATCAGACTCATCGTGTCACTTTAATGTATCAAATCTAAAGTAAGTGTGACATGAAACTCCTTACAACATGTCAGGAATATATGTCACCTCAATGTATTAAAGCTAAATAAATGGTACCATGAAACTCCTTACACCATATCAGAAATCTAGTGTCACCTTAATGTATCAACGCTGAAGAAGTGGTGACATAAAACTCCTTACAGCGCGTCAGAAATTTCATGTCACCTTAATGTATCACTGCTAAAGACGTAGTGATATGGCACTCATTATAACATAGGAACTCCGTGTCAGTTCCCTTGAGATCCCTTACAGCATGTCAAGAATCTCATGTCACTTTAAGTTATCAAAGCTAAAGTAAGTGTAATTTGAAACTCATTACACCATGCCAGGAATCTTATGTTACCTTAACGTATCAAAGCATAGAAAGAGTAACACGAAACTCCTTACAGCATGTCAGGAATCTCATGTCACCTTAATGTAACATGGCTAAAGGAATGATAAAATGATACTCCTTACAGCATGTCAGGAATCTCATGTCACCTAAATGTATTAACGCTCAGAAAAGGTACCATGAAACTCCTAACAGCATATCAGGAATCTCATGTAACCTTACTGTTTCAACGACAAAGACGTGGTAACATGAGACTCCTTACAACATATCAGAATCATCATGTTCATTTTATGTATCAAAGCTAAAGAAAGAGTATCATAAATTTCCTTACAACACGTCAGGAAATCCATGTCACTTAAATGTACCAAAGCTAAAGAAGTGGTTACATGAAACTCCTTACAGCATGTCAGAAATCTCATATCACCTTAATATATCAAGGCAAAACATGTAGTTGCACGGAATTCCTTACAGCATGCCAGGAATCTCATGTCACCTTAACGTTTCGAAACAAAAAAGGGTAACATAAAACTCCTTTGAGCATGTCTAGTATCTTATTTTACTTTACTATATCACCGCTAAAGAAGTGGTCAAATAAAACTTTATAACATATAAGGAGTCTCATGTGAAACTCTTAGTAGCATGTCCGGAATCACATGTCACCTTAAGGTATCAACCCTAAAAAGAGGTACATGAAACTCCATACAGCATTCAGAACTCTCGTGTCACTTTTTTGTATAAAGATAGGGTAACATGAAACTCCTTACAACACGTCAGAAATATCATGTCACCTTGTTATCAAAGCTAAAGAAGGTTTAAAGTTTAACTCATGACATCATGTCAGGAATCTCATGTCATATTAATATCAAAGCGAAGGGGTAACATGAAACTGCGCCCAGTATATCAGGAATCTCACGTCGCTTTAACTTATCACAGCTAAAGAAGGTGCAATTTGAAACTCGTTACACCATGTCACAAAAACTCATTTCATCTTAATATATCAAAGCTAGAGAAAGGGTAACATGAAATTCCTAACAGATGTCAGGGATTTGATATCACCTAAATGTATCAATGCTAAAATGGGGTAACATGAAATACCTTACAACATGTCAGGAATCTCACGTCGCTTTAACTTATCACAGCTAAAGAAGGTGCAATTCGAAACTCGCTACATCATGTCACACAAACTCATGTCATCTTAATACATCAAAGCTATAGAAAGGGTAACATGAAATTCCTTACAGATGTCAGGAATCTGATATCACCTAAATGTATGAATGCTAAAATAGGGTAACATGAAATACCTCACAGCATGTCAGGAATCTCATGTCTTTTTAATGTATTAAATATACGGAAGGGTGACATGAAATTCCTTACAGCGTGCCAGGAATCTCATTTCACCTTAATAATTATACCAACGCTAAAGACGTGGAAACATGAAACTCCTTACAGCACGTTAGGACTCTGATTACGCCTTAATGTATCAACGCTAAAAACGTGGTAACATGAATCTCCTTACAACATATCAGAATCATCATGTCACTTTAACATATCAAAGCTAAAGAAAGGGTTACTTTAAACTCCTTACAACACGTAAGGAAATTCATGTCACTTAAGTGAAATAAAGCTAAAGAAGTGGTTACATGAAACTCCTTACAGCATGTCAGAAATCTCATATCACCTTAATATATCAAGACAAAACATGTAGTTGCACGAAATTCCTTACAGCATGTCTGGAATCTCATGTCACCTTAACGTTTCGAAACAAAAAAAAGGTAACATAAAATTCCTTTGAGCATGTCAGGTATCTCATTTTACTTTATTATATCACCACTAAAGAAGTGGGCAAATAAAACTTTATATTATATAAGGAGTCTCATGTGAACTCTTAGCAGCATGTCCGGAATCACATGTCACCTTAAGGTATCAACCCTAAAAAGAGGTACATGACACTCCATACAGCATTCAGAACTCTCGTGTCACTTTTTTGTATAAAGATAGGGTAACATGAAACTCCTTACAACACGTCAGGAATATCATGTCACCTTGTTATCAAAGCTAAAGAAGGTTTTAAGTTTAACTGATGACATCATGTCAGGAATCTCATGTCATATTAATATCAAAGCTTAAGAAGTGGTAACATGAAACTGCGCCCAGCATTTCAGGAATCTCACGTCGCTTTAACTTATCACAGCTAAAGAAGGTGCAATTTGAAACTCGTTACATCAAGTCACAAAAACTCATGTCATCTTAATATATCAAAGCTAGAGAAAGGGTAACATGAAATTCCTAACAGATGTCAGGGATTTGATATCACCTAAATGTATCAATGCTAAAATGGGGTAACATGAAATACCTTACAGCATGTCAGGAATCTCATGTCTTTTTAATGTATTAAATATACAGAAGGGTGACATGAAACTCCTTACAGCGTGCCAGGATTCTCACCTTAATATACCAACGCTTAAGACGTAGAAGCATGAAACTCCTTACAGCATGTCAGGAATCGCATGCATCACCTTAATGTGTCAAAGCTAAAGAGGTGGTAACATGAAACTCCATATGAAATATCAAGAACATCATGTCACTTTAATGTTTTAAAATAAAAGAAAGGGTAACATGAAAATCCATCAATTATGTCAGGAATTTCATGTCATCTCCTTACATCACATCAGAGATATCATGTCACTTTATTGTATCAAAGCGAACGAAGAGATAACATGAAACTCCTTTCAGTATGTCAGGAATCTCACGCCACCTTAACGCATCAAAGTTAAAGAAGGGGTAACATGAAACTCCTTACAACGTTTCAGGAATCTCATGTCACTTTCGTGTAGCAAATCTACCAAAACATCATTATCATGGACATACATGGGAGTTATCAACTATGAAATAGCTTATTTTGTCATATTCACAAACAGACAACTTAAACATGTATTCTGTATTTTCGTTATTAGTCGTAGTATATTTGTAGTGCACATCACCTGATCTTTATTAGACTTGCAGTATTTTTAGATAACGGGGAATTCCAGTACTATTTTTAGATGCACCACACAAACTGATGACGTCAAACAAAGGGTACACGAAACACCGTCGATCTAGCGCCTCCCTGCCAGCATGGACAAACTATTCCATCAGGGTTTTTGCGACATGACAATCATTTTTCTGGTGGAATGTTTTTGACCAATCGAGATCATAGGAGCAGCACTTTCCGAGATGTCATAATTTCTTTTGAAATCGTGTTTGTTGACTTGTTTGTAATCTTTAATACTTGTGTAAGCATAGGCATGCACTGTTTCGAGCTGATCCTATATCGTGGGCTCGACATGTTGACCCTACTGGGGATCAAATGTTACACGTAGATCTTGAAATTCTCGTCAAATGTTGGTAAAGTCCATTGGTAATGATTTCCGATTTCTGAACTTGCATCTTTCCAGCGTTTGACACCTTTGACGAATTCACTTGCGTGGATTGTTTTGACAGGAAATTTCAACATGGGTCTACGTACTGGGAGGGGTGCAACTTCTGTAAATGTGACCGTGATCTGCCCCTGGTGAGTGATTTTTACATTTCCTATATGAAAGTATATGATTTATGATCTGAATTTGATAGAAGGGACCCACTGGCACTTGATCGAAAAAGACTATAGTTTATTTATTGCAACTAGTACATTAATACACTATGCATGTATATGATATGATTATTATATTACACAACTATAGTCTGTTTCGATCAATTGCCAGTGAAGGGACCATATAAACGCAAGAGTGTTCGGAGGAATACATGTGTCACCTGCTCACAGCTGTTAATATGCTGGAATGCGAAAATCAGAACGAAGGGGAATAACTCAAAAAGTATTGTATGCAGAGTGATGGACCTTAGTTACATCAATGATCCTCAATGAAAGTTTAGAAATGACAGCCCAAAAAAGTGTGACGGACAGACTGACAAACAGACGGACAGGCAGACGGACAGACAGAAGACTGAAAAGTGATCCCTAATTGACACACTGCCTCTCGGCAGGTGGCACAAAAGTAGGGACTAAACCTGAGACACAAACCGATTTTTCTTATACAGTATAGCCTATCTGTCTAAGCCGACCATCAATAAAGAGTTCTAATTATGGGCCTGTAAGGCAGGTGGTTGCTTAATACAATTCAAAAGTAATGCAGAAAATTCATACAGGAGCTTTCTACATTACGTTTGCTCTGCATTAAGCACCCATCTGCTTTTTGAAAAACGTGTGTTTAAAACTATGTTAAAAAACGAGCTGTCACAGTCACGTGACAAATGCCCTCCGAAATTGTACCATGTGACCTTGACCCCTGACCCATGGACCAGGGAGTTGAACGCGACACATCGTCTTTGTGTGGTGAACATTTGTGCAAGGTTATTATGAAATCCATTCACAGATAAAAAAAAGTTATAGAAGGGACACGAACTTTGGGACGGACGGACAGATGGAAAGGCGGACAATGCGATTACTATATGCCCGCCGTTGGGGTCATAAAATGAATGACAGCTTCAGACATGTTCTAATTTAGTTATAAATTGGGAATAAGATAGTGGATAGTATATACTGGAGATTGAAAGCTTGAGAAAGAGACGGTGCATGGATAGATGTGTGTGTGTGGGGGGGGGGGGGGGGGGAGCAGTGCACGCGCGCTCGCATGTGTCTGCCTGTCTATGTATGCGCGGGCGTGCGTGTGCATGTGTGCGTGTTTCAACTCAATACAATAAAACCTCGCAAATTATAAACATTGGCATAGGTATCAATGTCGGTTTTCATTACAAGTGGCAGTTTAATGTAGGGTTAAAGTTTTATGCATGACTCAGACTCTGCTTTTAGCATTAACCTGCCTAAGATTTTCTCAATTCTTCTTCACTCTGACCTCATTTTCTAGTTTTACTAAAATTCGAAATAACTAGGTTTCACTGTTTCGATTTAGCGAGGTTTAACGGTTCGAATCATTGAAGTTTTATTGTTTTACTAATATTTATTTAGAATTTTGACTTAGGCACACTCTGTAGAATCAGAGAAGCAAACAAAGCGGACACTGGTTAGACGACTCCGTCTGATCAGGATCTGCTCTGTTCGCAAAGGCATGGACGAGTTAAAGAAGCTACAAGTCCATCTCTAACAATACAAGTACTAGTATGCAGAGCTCCAGATAAGATGCGTAAATTAAAATATTTTCAAGAGTAACTCCTTTATTTCTCCACCAAACCCTATACTGTGACCAGTCTCTTCGAGACGATTCTAAAGAGTGGTCACAGTATAAGGTTTGGTGGAGAAATGACGATTTTAGTATTTGGGTACACACCCTTATCTGTAGCTCTGCAAGTATGTAATATCAATTATATTTCAGGAAGAAAGATGCAAACCGATCAGCTGTTATTTTAGTCCATGCCCTAAACTCCGGGCTCAGATGATGAAACAAACTGACACGCCACACGCACGGAACACCGACAAGGATTGGTTTAAGTGGGCGTTTGGACGAAAATGACATTCACATTGACCATTTCTTGTGTAGAGCACTGATGGACTTTACGTCTTTAAAACGAGAGGAAAAAAACACAACTAAATACAGAATTGTTGTTGTGGGGTTTTTTGTGTATGCTTTTTTTTTTTATATTAGATCAACTGATTCCATGGTTGATCAATTGTGTGCTTGTGTCCCTTTTCTGTTTTGTTTAACTTCCAAGCCAAATAAATGTACATTAGAGAATAAGCAATCTACTATAGAACATCTCTAAAGTGAACTATAAATGTGTGTCTTTCAATCCGTTTCAATCCGTTACTCCACTAATATTCATGCAAGAAATAATGAATATTAATTAGATAAATTGTTACATTGACACACGGAGACAGGAACATTTTGGACATGGCAGAAATTGTAAAATCATATCTATATTATATCAGAAGCAAACAGAGCAAGCCCTGATTAGACGGCTCCTACAGGAGCCATCTGGTCTGGGTCTACTCTGTTTGCAAAAGCGTAGAAATGCGTATCTTTGGAGTAAAGGGATAATTAATAGCACATAGCTGTTTAATGCACAAAAGTAAAGCAGAACGTTATGGGAGCTTTCTGCACGACTTTCATACTACATTAAGATACCATCTGACCCCTTAGACCCAGAATTAGACCACGTGCCATTGGTCGTTTAAAGAAATTTTACTGCAGGCATGTTGGGTCCAGACCAACGCCGAGCAAGCTGGTGTTTTACTAGGATCCAAACTGGTTGGTTCTCTTTATCGTTGATAAAATTGAGTGGACAGTCTTCTTTGAGAATTAAAGCGGACGACACATTTTAGACGTCAGTTAAATACATGTACATGTAATGTACATAGCGTGAAAATAACTAATTTGCAGTTTGTAACGACCAATATTGATTAACGACATTTTAAGAAATATTGTCTTAAGTTTTAACTTATAAAACATTTTTTATGGAGTTTTTTCAAATATCTTATTGAAAGCGATCATGGTCTAAGGTTATACAACTTCCGATTCTTAGCTTGATACCATTCCCAAGCATCTTATTGTTCAGATTCTGAGCAAACTCAGAATCTGACCAATCAGATGCTATAGAATGATCTCAGGTTCAATAATAAAGTTTTATAACCTCGGGGTCATATGCTTTAGAACAACCAAGACTGACTCAAGAAGAATAAGTTTTATAACTTCTGACCTATGTCCTAGGTGCTAAATCATTCGTACCAATAGTTTAACGAAAACTATGGGATATTTATATCACATATATCATAAGTCAAACTGTTAACAGATATGTGTATCATGAATGAGCCGCTCCGGGTTAATGAAATGCTCCAGATTCCTAAGCAGGCAGTTGTCCGCGCATGCACAAAGCCTTCAGACCTGAAATGAACATGACATTTCACTGTACTCCACTTTTAAACGTTCTACTTGAAAGTCTGTCCATTATTAATATCATTTTATTCTATTAAAATATACAAACTATTAGTTCGGATATTTATTTCCATGGAAAACAGGAGAGAACGCGATAAATACAATATAAGCAAATGTGTGACACCTCTACAATTAGACCTCTATTAGAAACTTTGACAACAGAACTTTGTCGATGTCTCACGTAGTCACGCGCTTATAAAACTTTCTATGTTCAGCTTTGTGTTGCCATTTTAGGCTAAACGTTCAAGCCAGAAATACCAATAGAACAGAAAGAGTACGTTATCCCTTTTAGGTTATTGTCATATTTGAAGGGACTCGATAAGTCTGAACATATCAAGCCATAGCTGGACACAGCTGAGCATAGAGTCTGAACATATCAAGCAATAGCTGGACACAGCTGAGCATAGAGACTGTTAAACCCTTTACTCCATTAACCCATTACCTCATAGGCTATTTTTAGATACAATCTCTTTGAATAAATCTACTGAAAAGGAGCATTAAATAGAGAAAAGGAAACTTTTAGAATGTTGTAGTTTGAAACCATTGTGATAAATAGAGCATTTGCTCCTATAGGACCAAATGCTCTATTTATCACAATGGTTTCACAAAGTGACTTTTACAGAGGCGTTAAAAATCGTCAATATGAGGGAATCGGTTAATATAATCATGTAAGAAATAAGGACATCATGATAATTAGATAAATTGTTATTATAGCACATAAACACGGGCATTTTTGGCCATGGCAGAAACTGTAGAAGCGTGTCTATATCATACCATAAGCAAACAGAGCAGACCCAGACCAGATGGCTCCTACAGGGGCCGTCAGATCTGGGTCTACTCTTCAAAGGCGTGGACAGGCATATTTATTATGTATTTAGGGAGTAAAAGGTTAATAATCTGAAAGCTATAAAATATAAACAGATCACTCTACTCAAGACTCAACAATTAGTTGGCATACAAATATACAAAAATGTTTCTAAACGTACCTAACATTAGATACGTACTACGTATGTCCAAATAGTGATACTGAAGTCGTACTAAGGTATTCAATTCTATCACCTTCAGTGCCATGAAGCCGAGTCTGTGATATCATTCAAACATCCTGGATCCAGATGAGACGCCGAGTAACTCCTAAGATCGCCGAGATCCTAACTGTTCATATATTTTTATGAAGCAAATGAACAAGCGTCCACTCTAAAATTTGAAGCAACGAAAACGTGTCCAGCAGACGACAATGCTGGCACTAAAATGCTTTGACAGTAAACATTAAACTGTAACCTGGGGCTTGATGACGGGAAAAGTTTTTAAGTTTTGTAACACCGGGTCCAAGCTCTGAGGTTATAAAACTTTTGGCTTGAGTCTGAGATCATTCTAAAGCATATGGATTGGTCACATTTTGAACTTGCTCAAAATCTGACCAATCAGATACTTGAGAATGAACTCAGACTATAACCTCGGGCCCATGTTGTTGTGAAGCAGAAATATAAAATGTCGCAGAAGTTTTTAGATAAAAATCGGACCATATCGACACTGTTTATACGAAATAAATCCGAGAATTGCCGGATGTAGCCGAATCAATGAGACTCATACCTGCAACTGCCGACTGGAACCCAGCATTGTAGTCGCACGCAACTTCATTGCTGATATAGTTGTCCCTCTTGTCCTCATAGTTATCAGTCTGCCCTGGACCCCCTACCAGAGCCCCATACAACACGTGTGGATTGGGACCCTTTTGCTGTAGCTGGAAAGAGGCACATGGGGCCGGGAAAAGGGGGCACGAACTGGAAAATATTGAAAAGATCATTGTAGCTCCGAACAGTCATATTTCACTAACCCAAACTCTCAAATTTCGTTCATCCGAACAGTAATGCCTCACTAATAGAAACACTCGAATATTGTTAATTCGAACAATCATGTCACACTTAACCGAACATTTAGATCTCGTTAATCCGAACAGTAATGCCTCACTAATACCAGCTCTCAAATCTCGTTAATCCGAACAGTCATTTCGTTAATCCGAACAGTAATGTCTCACTAAGACGAATTCTCAAATCTCGTTAATCCGAACAATCATCTCGTTCATCCGAACAGTCATCTCGTTAATCCGAACAGTAATGCCTCACTAAGACCAGCTCTCAAATCTCGTTAATCCGAACAGTCATCTCGTTAATCCGTACTGTAATGCCTCACTAATACGAGCCCTCAAATCTCGTTAATCCGAACAGTCATCTCGTTAATCCGAACAGTAATGCCTCACTAAGACCAGCTCTCAAATCTCGTTAATCCGAACAGTCATCTCGTTAATCCGAACAGTCATGCCTCACTAAGACGAAATAAAATCCTTCGAAAGCAAAAACAGCAATGCAAAAAATCTCGCTAATCCCGACAGTCATGCCAAACTATTCCCAACACTCGAATTTCGTTAATCTGAACAGTTATGTCACACTATTCCCAACACTCGAATCTCGTTAATCCGAACAGTCATGCCACACTTTTCCGAACGCACACACCTTGTTAACTGCAGCCATGCAACAGATACATAAGCATATCGTAGCTGCACAGTCATACTGTAGCTACACAGTCATACCATAGCTACACATTCATAGCATTAATACACTGCTATACCGTAGCAACACATTCATGCCGTAGATACACAGCCATATCGTAGCTGCACAGTCATACTGTAGCTACACAGTCATACCATAGCTACACATTCATGCCGTAGATACACAGCCATATCGTAGCTGCACAGTCATACTGTAGCTACACAGTCATACCATAGCTACACATTCATGCCGTAGATACACAGCCATATCGTAGCTGCACAGTCATACTGTAGCTACACAGTCATACCATAGCTACACATTCATGCCGTAGATACACAGCCATATCGTAGCTGCACAGTCATACTGTAGCTACACAGTCATACCATAGCTACACATTCATAGCATTAATACACTGCTATACCGTAGCAACACATTCATACCGTAGATACACAGCCATATCGTACATGTAGCAGCACAGTTATACTATAGATACGTCGTCACACTGTAGGTAGATATATTTATTTCTGAGTCATACCGTAGCCACACAGTCATACCATAACTACATAGTTATTCCGTAACTACACAGTCATATCATAGATACACAACTATACCTTCGCTACAGTCATGCGGTAGTTACACAGTTCATTCATAACATAGCTACAAGTGGGCTTGCGAGTGCTATAGCTAATAATTGGAGCTCAAACTAATTCTACAGTTACAACTGGCTTTCATAATTACTGATGCCGATTATCATTGGTTTCACAAACTAAGTCGAGAAGGAATGGCAACCTCGGAAGTTTTCATATGTATAAAGTTCCTGGACATATAGCTGCTCGACCTACCTTGCTCGATGATGAGGTTGGGTAGGTGGGTTGGTACCAAAGCCCACGACGTAACTACGTCCGCTGTCACCGAGCATGTAGTTGATTTGCGACTCCGCCCACTTCCGGTATTCCGCGGGGTGAATTCCTTGCTGGGCTGCCATTAGAGCAATCAACGCCATATTTGCTGAATGGAATAAAAGAGTGTAACGTTGTAACAACTGAATTCGATATTTTAACCCTTTACTTGGGGAATATTCGTGTAAGAAATAGTGACATCATTTTTTAATTGCATTCGAACTCATGATTATTTGGCCATGACAGAACACTGTGGAATCAGATTCATACTGTCCCGTAAGCAAACAGAACAAACATGTTCAGACGGCTTTACAGGAACAGACGGCTTTACAGGAACTATCTGATTAGAATCTACTAAGTTTGAAATGGAGTCCAATGTGTCACTATCGGATTAAACAATAAACGACTCTTGAGTCAAACACCTATAGCAAATATTTCCAGCATGATATGAAAATAAAGTACAGCTTAACTTCGATATCTCGGACTCGGATAACTCGAGGTTTGGGATAATTCGAAGTAAAAGTTCAGTACTTCCAAAAGGCACAATACAGAAATGTTCTAAAATGTGTCACTATGCATATCTAGAAACATATGTGATAGTTTAATGCTGGTCGAAAGTAATGCTGAAAGTTTCTGTAGGAACTTTCAGCATTCCGTTAGACTTGCTCTAATCTTTGAACTTTGGAAATTGTTCAGATGATTAATCTGATGCCTCGAAGCAATTTGTATACCCCTTGAAGTTCGAGATATTGATGTTCAACTGTATTTGTGTCTTGTGGCAAAAGAGAAATGTATAATCCAAACAAACGAATGTAACACAAATATCCTGAACCAAGCGGTGCCTAATCTGTATCTACACTGTTTGTAATGTAAACGTGGTCATATTTGTATGGAGCAGCTCAGATGCTTTCAATCCCCGTGTTTTACCTGAGTATCTATTGCTGCCCCATTGGGATCGCCAGGCGAGACCCTTGGGCGTGTACGGTATACTACCCCCGGGCATCCAGTCAGTGAACGTCGCTTCAATATCATTCAGATACATGGTCTTGTTGGTTACTTTGTACAGAAGTACCTGTTTAATGGCAAAATAGGTAAAATGTAAGATAACATGGAACACTGTTGAATATTACTTGTGTGAGACCTTTAAGCTATATACAATCAGTACTCATTTTCAAACTCCCCACAGTTGTAACGTTCCCTTATTGAAGTTATTGTTAAATAATCACTGCCGACACAATAGTTGCTTTAAACGTGTGCTACGTTGTACTCATTGTGCTGTGTTGTGCATGAAGTTAATACCGTCGTAATGTTTTCTTTCCCATTTGGAAACAGTTTCGAAACTTCTGACGACCGACACCATACTTTAAAACATCTTACCTAGCTCCAAACCTCTTCTGTCAGAAGCTTTAATTCAGCATGAACCTTATGAAGCTTTTTTATATATGGATATTCAAGTTTTTGTTATTCGTATTTGCAACGCAGTGTAATTCTTTGTGGCTGTGCAGTTAGCTGATCCATTCAAACTACTGTGGGGAATTTGACTCTTTACAGTCGTAGTAAGACTTAAAACACATAGCAATTACTAAAGGTTTTCCTACATAAGTGCGAATGATCAATACTAACCGTTATTGTTCAAGAACTCAACATTTTACGATTTAACTTAACGTTTCAACTTCTTGTAATATATAGATTCACGTAAGTCAACGAGTTTAATTAACCCTTTCACCGCCAATGTCGTATAAATGCACCACAACAAATAGTGCAGTCCCAGATCAGACGCCGCTTTTCAAGGCGGCGTCTGATCAGGGACTTCACTTTTTGCCTCATTCTCTATTTCTATATCGGTGCTTTATTCCTTTGAAATGTGCATTAATTTATCCCATTTCCTTGTTGTACCGAATTATTTAACAAACATTGGACTGCAGACGGCAATTAGAAAATTGGTGCCGGAAGGGTTAAAACAAATGCAATATCGCTAAATGTCCAAACTGTGTTACCGTGCCTCCGCAGATAAAATTATGTATAGGCATTGGTCCGGCATGCATGCAGTTGCAAAAACACTAAGTTATATTAACTCTTTCGCTGCCAACTTTTGTCGTATGCAAACTGTGTCGTCTGTTACAATTTTCACCTTTTTATTTCTTCACTTTGTTACAAGTAGTTACAGTAACACACCATTTGGATGCTGATGAGACGCCGAGTTACTCGGCTATATAAAGCAAAAGACTAGAATACCATTCAACCATACTTTGGACCGTAACATGACGTTATTAGCAATGTTGGCGCTTCGTACAGGTACACAGGTATTCAAGCTTATACATGCAAAACTATCACTTTATCTGGCGCATTCCAAAGTATTGTAACACTGAGCAGCGTATGGACATCTCATTTGGATTTAGAAAGTCAACTATAATTTTATAAACATTTTCTGTGATCAGCCTGCGTTCCGGTTTTCTTACCATACAGCCGGATATCTTCTCGTCCCAGGACTGTCCCCAGGCGGCCCCTGTAATGTAATGATCCTCTGCGACCTTCAGGTAGTGTGGGTCTTTGGTTGCCAGGTACATCCATACTCCACCCCAGCACATTTCGTCCTCCGCAGTGGTCGACCTACGTCACAATTTGGTATAAATATCGGCCTTCGAGACAGGTGGCGGCTTAATACAGGGTGAAAGTCATGAAGAAAGCTCCTCTATGAGCTTTCTGCATGACTATCACCCTGCATTAAGCCGCCACCTGCTTAAAAGTATCTAACTTCTTCTCTACTAGTATTCCGGTTTAGATGGGGTTTACTGTAAATATAATTAGGGTTGTCACGCCTCAGGGAAAAGTCAGGGAAATTGAACTTGTTTTTCAAGGTCAGGAAATTGTCAGAGATTTTTTAAGAATAAATTATTGTCAGGGAAATTTGAAATTACACTGTATAGGCAAATATCATGGAATTATCAGGATTTTTGAATGAACAAGATTCAGTGCTATATATTTTAAACTTCCAAAATTTTACATGAATTACGACAGAAATACCAAATGCCGCGATGTAACGTTTCAGGGAAATTTGAAATTATGTCAGGGATGTGTCAGGGAATTTTGTTTCCTCTGGTGGTTTGTGGAAACCCTGATTATATAAAAGACCAGTGATATACAGTAGTATGTCACTAAAGTGACACAATGAGGAGTCTTAAAACTTCTATGGTTGTTAAGGACACACGTGATGCAGAAAGCTCCTATAATGTTTGGCTATGATAGACACTGTAATGTCGTCAAGTGCAGTATACCATAAGCAAACAAAGCAGACACTGATCAAACGGCTCCTATAGGAGACGTCTGACCTGAGTCTGTTCTGTTGACAAAGGCGTAGAAAGGCGTACTTATGGAATAACTGGCTAAATGAAATGAAAGGAAACGTTACGCCAATCTCTACACTCGCTACTAACAAAACGAACAATAATACAGACAGACAAGAGAGGCTGACAAACCGTTGCCGCAGTACCTATATAGGATGAAATATTCACGAAAAGGTGAGTTCCGAAGACTATATCTGCACAGTACCTGTAATACGCTGCAGCGGCATTGACGCTGGTGGAGTATATACCGGGATAGTCCTCGGCAAACTTAAACAACTGTTTGGCGTGGGTCAGAAGATCGTTTGCCAGGGTCGCATCTACAAGTACAGTAGCATATTTCTAAGCAATCAACACAATACGTCTAACTCTGGGTCATAGTGACAGGTGATAGTTGAATGCAGGACGAAAATCATGCAGAAAGTTCCTACCGCTTTCGGAATAGCTTTTTATCTGATCGAAATATGTGCATTTCTTGCAGAATGAAGGGTTTAAAGTAGAGGAGTGGGTAATTTGGATCTTTTGAAGTCGGATCCCTTCTTTCTATATTCATATACTGACTCAAACGGGTCTTGTCCCTGTGCTTTCACCCTGCATTAATCTGCCACCTGTCTCCAAAACCAATATTTATACCAAATTTAACGTCTGATTTAGGGAGGTTTTATTATAGTGGAAATGAAAACATAATAGATCAGACTCCACTGTTTCTACCAATAACAAACAATCCCATGCACATGTATATGTAATAATAAAATAAATCAGCAAATAAATATCCATAATGTTAGCACTTTTCACATGAATTTGCAACAAGGAAAACAGTTAAGCCACACCTTGAACAAATTCCAAAAGGAGAATATTCGTATATTTTATCAGACCACCCGTCTTAACAAACCTTTTTTTAAACAAAAAACACACAAACAAACCAATCTTCAAGTTAAAAACTGAATGCCAAACGATCTGAACTCTGATTAGGTTAATCAACGTCTCATCAAGATCCAAACTTATTTTTGTCATTACCAATAGATATGTAAATGTTGGGTACATACTCTTTGTGTGGAAGACCAAATAGCTGGCGGCAAAGGCTGCTGCTGCCTCTGCAGCCATGTCACTTCCTGGGTGTGTCTCGTCAATCTTGTAGGCGGGTCTGTCCATTGTCATGTTCTCTGGTCTGCCCCAGTAGGAGTGGTCTTTACCGCCATCGCCAACCTGCAAAATTCGTATTTATTATCATCCAAACAATCGCAGTAAACCAATCTAAACTGGAATTTAGGTAGCTCTAGGCAGGTTGGGTGTATAATACAGGGCGAAAAGCTAGAAAGCTCCTTTTGGACGAATTTCACCTTGCATTAAGCTCCCAATTCTCTTGATCCTATACTCCACGAATATGCTTTTCTACGTCTTTGCAAACAGAGTAGATACATATCAGACGGTTCCTGTAGGAGCCTCATGATCAAGATCTGCTCAATCTGATTCTACACCTTTTCCCTTGACTAAATTTCACCGTGGTCATGTTATTTAAAAAAGAACAGCTACTGAATATGCACGATGTCATTACTCCTCACATGAATATTCATGCGGCGTCTCATCAGGATACAAACTGTTTGACATTTTACCATAGTTTTGTAAAGAAACGAGAGAAATTTTATTTTAAGACCTGAAGCAGACGACAATTGTTGCAGGCTATTTAGCGTGCAAAGAGTTAATACAACTAAAGACTTCCTATAGTGGCGACCTTTGTGGTGAACTTATTCCACTGAAGCAAACTGTTTTAGCATAGACTACATTTTTCGATTAGAAATGTAAAACCAATTGTCTTTCGGACGGTGAGAGCAAGTACCTACCAAGCTCAGTATCCATTCAGCTCATGTCCCATTCAGCTCACTTCCCACTCAGCTCATATATGAACTCAATGGGAAGTAGGCAGTGTCTTATTCTCTCTTCAACATTATAATACTCATAGTATGATAAGTGTTAAAGCTGCTTTGCATACCTGGACGTACAGCTCGTTCGGAGACACGTGACACCTCATCAGGTAGTTCAGAGGCCACTCGATACTATCGTACATGTAGTCCAGCTGACCCGCCGCTATATAAGCGTCCTTGAACTCTAACAGTCCCCATGCCAACGAGGTCACAGAGAAGGCCATTGGAAAGTTGAACTTTACGTGGTCCCCAGCTGGTATCGCAATAAATCAACAATTATAAAGAGGCATAGACAGTTAGTATGGTCTTGTTTGTTTAACCAGTTACTCCATGACTACGCCTTTCTACGTATTTAAAGCCTCTGATCTGTGTCTACCCTGTTTGCTAATGCGTAGAAAGGCGTATCTTTGGAGTAAAGTGATAAAGGCCATTCCTGACGACTGCATTAGTGAATCGATTCTTTAGGTTAGTGACGGGTGTATGTTGGTGTAGACGGGTAGAGATTGTGGTGAAACAGTTGATAGACTCAGGCTGTGTGCCTTGGCAGCTCAGTCGGTAGAATGTTGGCATGGTAAGCCAGAGTCCCTGGGTTCGAGTCCCAGTCGAGTCACAACTTTTTCACCATGTCACATTTGGCGCCCAACGTAAATACTCAGGGAGCCAGTAGTGCCTACCGTGCACCCCCACCCCCCTAGACTTTTTTTCATGGGTACCAAAATGTTCAGAAAAGTGTCCTGAATCAGAATCACGAATGTACTCAAACTTAAATTCTTTTAGGCTATGTGTATTTTAACCGTTTCCATGGCAACCCCCCAGTTTTCGTAATGATGACCCATACCTACAAATTCGCCCATATCACAGCCAGTTTTTGTCCTAAAACTATAAAACTGGTACTAAATGGAAGATAAGACATTGTGCTTTTATTTCTAACTTGTTTTTTTAAATTACCTTATTTGCATACTCATGAATATTAATGAGAACATTAAAAATAGTAAAAAACGTATAGAAATAACGTAAACCTTTCATTTTTTATCCTACAAATATCAGAAAATAACTTCAAATGCAGTTTAACATGATCACGAAACCCCCAGAAAACAAAATATCCAATTTGAGGACCATAGCATTAATTTTAAGTACCATTTTCACCGTTTCCATGGCAACACCCTAGTTTTCGTAATGATGGTCCATACCTGCAAAATCGTCCATATCACAGCCAGTTTTTGTCCAAACCCTATAAAACTGGTACCAAATTGGAGATAGGACATTTTGCTTTTATTTCCAGTTTTTTTAAAATTACCTTATTTGCATACTCATGAATATTAATGAGAACATTAAAAATAGTAAAAACAATATAGAAATAACGTAAATAGTGTAAACTATTCACTTTCTATCATACAAATATCAGAAAACAATTTCAAATGCAGTTTAACCTGATGACAAAATCCTCAGAAAACAAAATATCAAATTTGAGGACCAAAAGTTTAACTCTAAGTAACTTTTTAACTGTTTCGATAGTAACCATTCATTTCACTCTGTTCACACAGTTTTGTTAGTCGACACCTACCTGCAAAACTCTTCCATATCAATGGAAGTTTTTGTGCTAACTGTATAAAACTGGTATCGAATTAAAGCTAAGACAGTGTGCTTTGGTTTAAAAGCTATAATTAGGAATTACCTTATTTGCATACACATGAATATTAATGAGAATAATTAAAAAATAGCAAAAAACTACAGAAATAACGTAAACCTCTCAATTTTTATCCTACCAATATCAGAAAACAACTTCAAATGTAATTTAAATTGATGACAAAATACTCAGAAAGCTAAGTATCTAAATTGATACCCAAACAATGAACTGTAAGTAAGATTGTAACGGTTTCCATGGTAGCCGATCCTTTCACAAATTTTGGAAATTTGACATCCAACTGTAATACTCCGCTAGATCTCGGTTATTTTTGATGAATCATGAAATCAGTTGTAACAAACATAGATATGAGGCATTGCTTTAATAGTAAATATTACTTTTCTGATATAAACTAATTTGCATATGTATGAATATTTATGAGAACAGTAATAGATGTTGAAAATTTCGACGGACACCAGTCTTTCTCTTATAAAGCAAACAAATATGGAAAATGGTTAGCTAAAGTTTACTATGATCACTGAATATCACCAAAATTATTAGATAAATAAATTTGGGACACATTATATAGCACTGATGGTGATATATCTGTTTCCTAGACAACCATTCTAACCTCATTGTTCATATTACAGAGTGTTTACATACCTGCAACATACAAAGATATTGCTGCCTTCTTGGGCGATAATTATAAATGATATAAACAATTACCCGGTAGTTGATGTGTGAATCTTAATGTTAGGTTCACTTTATGCAAATTACCTTATTTGCATCCTCATGAATATTAATTAGTGATAAGAAAACAAAGAGAAACAATATTGAAAATAACATGTTTTGCAGTATGCCGAGCACAACATTACACCATTCTCCAAATATAGCTTGCAATGATAAATGTATCTTTAGGTGATAAATAAATGAATTTCAATTCTAAAACTGTCTAAAAGATGTTAAAGGGCATGTATACATCTAGTAAAGGGTTAATCCCACTCTCTGCTTTAAAACACCTTTACAGAAAGCTTCTTTGAGTATGCCGACTCAACAAAAATAGATGAATGATATCTCACTTAACCCTTTACCAGCTGAATATTCATGTTAGAAATAATGACATCATGGGTATTTATCTGCTAATTTATAAATTGAAGGTCTGACTCTCAGAGCATACCTTAATTAGAGGCTAAAATGGAACAGTTTATATTGGATCTTCTCAGGTAATACTCTGATAAGAGCTAGGTCAAGATGATAACATTGCTGTTGAATGTCTGTGGAACATACCCTTATTATAGGCCATAATGTAATCATATCTGTTGATTGACTGTCAGAGTTACATGTTGACAACCATTCTTCTCTAAAACAAGGGGAATGTCTGGGTCGGGAAAGAGATCTCTTCCACAGTATCAACTGGTAAATAACTCTTCAGATGTGCTGTGTTAAGCAGGCCCTATAAGGGGGTAATGTTCCCATATCAGCATTGCGAAGTGCATCTGTTGGCTTATCTTCACACTTCTCCTTAATCTTAAACAATATCAATTCATTCACAGTGTGAAATCTTAGGTTGCCATACATTGCACACGTAAATTCATCCAAGTCTTGCACAAGATCTCCAGACACATCCCAAGAGTTGCCCAAACCTGCTAATGGTTTTATAAACATTGGCTTCTTTTCAATGGTCTTAGTGGGTGTCAAATGTTCTCAGCCATTGAATGCACTTGTAGAATCACAGCAACAGTACAAATGGAGACCCAGAAATGCTGATCGGTAATCTTCTGTGTATGCTTGGGCAACTTCTGATATGTTTATTATTTTTTTTATGATTGCCTGAGCCAGTATCAAACAAGACAGTAACACATTCAAACCAGTTAAGGTAATACAGAAGAATGAAGAATATATCACTGTCTGGAGTCCGAAGATGAACAGTTTTGTAGCCTTGTTCTTTTGCATGCTTGGTGTAAATAACGATCCTTGTTTCAGTTTCTTCCTGTGTTGAATTCAGGGCATCAAGACTGTTTCTCACTGTTGATATACCATAATCTGGCGTGAACTGGTTAGGCTCACCGTCATAGATGTGAACAAACATTTCTGCCTTGCAGCTTCTAAAGACCCAATATGCCGATTGATATAGGTGAGCTGATGCAGAATCTGCTGACACCAGTTCCCTTCGGTATTGGTACGGCTGATGATGGCTTAGCAAGACAGACAAATCAAAGGGTCTTAAAATACATCACAGGATTACCAGTTCTCGACAGATGATGGTATATCAAAAGTCGAAACAGTCTTGAAACCCTGAATTCAACACAGGCTTTATGGGCTTTAAAATCACTGACACTTTAAAAACAATAACAGAAGATTGTTTGGGGTATCATAAGTACTTGGCTTTCAACAGTTACCATGGAAGCAGTGCATGGTCATTTTGGTAACAGTTTTAGACATAAAATTTATTTATTCATCATCAAAAGGTACATTTATTATTGCAAGCTATACTTGGAGCATGGTGTAATGTTGTGCTCGGCATACTGCGAAACATGTTATTTTCAATATTGTTTCTCTTTGTTTTCTTATCACTAATTAATATTCATGAGGATGCAAATAAGGTAATTTGCATAAAGTGAACCTAACATTAAGATTCATACATCAACTACCGGGTATATGTTTATATCATTTATAATTATCGCCCAAGAAGGCAGCAATATCTTTGTATGTTGCAGGTATGTAAACACTCTGTAATATGAACAATGAGGTTAGAATGGTTGCCTAGGAAACAGATATATCACCATCAGTGCTATATAATGTGTCCCAAATTTATTTATCTATTAATTTTGGTGATATTCAGTGATCATAGTAAACTTTAGCTAACCATTTTCCATATTTGTTTCCCTTTATAAGAGAAAGACTGGTGTCCGTCGAAAATTTCAACATCTATTACTGTTCTCATAAATATTCATACATATGCAAATTAGTTTATATCAGAAAAGTAATATTTACTATTAAAGCAATGCCTCATATCTATGTTTGTTACAATTGATTTCATGATTCATAAAAAATAACCGAGATCTAGCGGAGTATTACAGTTGGATGTCAAATTTCCAAAATTTGTGAAAGGATCGGTTACCATGGAAACCGTTACAATCTTACTTACATTTCATTGTTTGGGTATCAATTAAGATGATTAGCTTTCTGAGTATTTTGTTATCATTTTAAACTACATTTGAAGTTGTTTTCTGATATTGGTAGGATAAAAATTGAGAGGTTTACGTTATTTCTGTAGTTTTTGCTATTTTTTAATTATTTTCATTAATAATCATGTGTATGCAAATAAGGTAATTCCTAATTATAGCTTTTAAACCAAAGCACACTGTCTTAGCTTTAATTCGATACCAGTTTTATACAGTTAGCACAAATACTTCCTGTGATATGGAATATTTTTGCAGGTAGGTGTCAACTAACAAAACTGTGTGAACAGAGTGAAATGAATGGTTACTATGGAAACAGTTAAAAAGTTACTTAGAGTTAAACTTTTGGTCCTCAAATTTGATATTTTGTTTTCTGAGGATTTTTTCATCAGGTTAAACTGCATTTGAAATTGTTTTCTGATATTTGTAGGATAAAAAGTGAATAGTTTACATTATTTACGTTATTTCTAAATTGATTTTACTATTTTTAATGTTCTCATTAATATTCATGAGTATGCAATAAGGTAATTTAAAAAAAAAACCTGGAAATAAAAGCACAATGTCCTATCTCCAATTTGGTACCAGTTTTATAGGTTTTGAACAAAAACTGGCTGTGATATGGACGATTTTGCAGGTATGGACCATCATTACGAAAACCAGGGTATTGCCATGGAAACGGTGAAAATTGTGCTTAAAATTAATGCTATGGTCCTCAAATTGGATATATCGTTTCCTGGGAGTTTCGTGATCATTTTAAACTGCATTTTAAGTTATTTTCTGATATTTGTAGGATAAAAAAATGAAAGGTTTACGTTATTTCTAATCTTTTTTTTTTTAATGTTCTCATTAATATTCATGAGTATGCAAATAAGGTAATTTAAAAAAACAAGTTAGAAATAAAAGCGCAATGTCTTATCTTCCATTTGGTACCAGTTGTATAGTTTTAGAACAAAAACTGGCTGTGATATGGGCGAATTTGTAGGTATGGGTCATCATTACGAAAACTGGGGGGGTTGCCATGGAAACGGTTAAAATACACATAGCCTAAAAGAATTTAAGTTTGAGTACATTCGCGATTCTGATTCAGGACACTATTCTGAACATTTTGGTACCCATGAAAAAAAGTCTAGGGGGGTGGGTGTGCACGGTAGGCACTACTGGCTCCCTGAGTAAAATAACCCACACGGTGGTTTATATAAAAAAAAAATTGTAATAATAAGAAATTCGTGGAGTGTTCTTTGAACAAAAATTCTTGTGTCGAGTAACAACTTTTTCACCATGCTACATTGGTACCAAATTAGGTGTATGTTCGTACGTAAGGTGTATGTTTGTACCCATTTAAATGTCAGTGGCATATGTATGTTGGTGCCCAATTAAGTGCCAAGTGTATGTCGGTACCCAATTAACTGCCAGTGTTATGTGTATGTTAGTACCCAATTAACTGCCAGTGTTATGTGTATGTTGTTACCCAAATAATTGCCAGTGTCAGGTGTATGCTGTTACCCAGGCGCAAGTTGGTACCCAGTTACCATCCGGGGTAGGTGTATGTTGGTACCTAATTAAGTGTCCGTGTCATGTGTATGTTGATACACAATTTCTAAATACTTACCAGTATAGTCAAACAACTAGGTCTGACGGGTCACGGGTTCGCGGAGTCCATTTTAAGGGAGATCAGCATTTCGGATATCCACGTGGCAATTACAAAAGAAAATGTTCAGTTATAGGTATAAACAATAAGCGCATTAGTTATCGGAAATATAGCGTAGTGGATAAGTCGTAGGGCCATAAAGAAGCATATGATCGGCGAACATTTTATTAGGCGCAGGATCGAGTCTCGCATTAACCTAAAACATTTTTTTGGCTAAAATTATTAAGGAAAGTCCCCTTAAGAGCATTAGTTTCGTTGTGCATTAAGAAGCCACTTGTATAAGACATTTGCTAAAACTTCTATTGATATTCATATTTTAGCATTGATTTATTATTGAAAATATGGATAATATAGGACTCGAACTCAAACAAAGGCACCCTTCCCTAACATTGACGAACATGTGCATAAATGGCCATTACAATTATACAATATGACATAAAATAATACTCTACTATTCATTCAAAATTAAAACAAAGTTTAAGGTCGAGCAAATCATGCTGAAATTTTCAGTAAGGAAAGGGTTAAGGACGTTAGCCGTCTCTCTGTGTTTCGTTTCAACAGAGTAATGGCACATGGCGTCTATATTATAGTCATAACACATCGTCATCAACACTCTTATTCAACATCACTTTCATCATTATCATTGTAAATCGCCGCATTCATGTTTTGTTCAGTGTTCATTGTACTGTAAATAACATTTGTGATTGTACTTGTTTACTGTGTTTGTATGTGAAATATTTCTATGCTCTCCTGATCTGGAGGAAATAAAGATTATTATTACTATTCATTCAAAATTAAAAAAAAAGTTTAAGGTCGAACCAACGCTCAATAAAAAACCAACTCTCGCAATGGCTTCTGCGTACCTATACTTTACCCACTGCACTAAACTGCTGACAACAATTCTACCTTCATTTCTATCTTATATACTAAACTCATCTGTTTAAAAAATGGTCCGAGAACATGCGGAATGCTGATCTCCCTAAAAAATGGACTCGGCTGACCTTTGACACGTCAGACCTAGTTGTTTGACTATAGTAGGTGCATGTGGTACACAATCACTTGACATTGACAGGCGCAATTTGGTACCCAATTACTTGCCACAGGCAGGTTATGGCAATATCCAATTACTTACAGGTGTCAGACGTATGTTAGTAGCCAATAACTTGCCAGTGACAGGCGCATGTTGATGTTGGTACCCAATTACTTAAAAGTGACTGGCACAAATTAGTACCCAGGTACTTGCCGGGTGCAAGTTACGCTGCATCCACTTACTTGCCGGTGCCATGTGTAAGTATGTTGATACACAATTTCTAAATACTTGCCAGTGGTAGGCAATGATGGTACCCAATTACTTGCCAGTGATAGGTGCATGATTGTACCCAGTTACTTGCTGTACCTAATTATTTGCCGATGATATGCCATTGATGGTACCCACTTGCTTGCCAGTCCAGTGGGAGGTGTATGCTGGTACCAATTTGCGCGTCAGAGTCGGATGCATATTAGTACCCCATTACTTGCCAGTGACAGGTGAATGCCAGTATCCATTAACCCTTTCGCTGCCAATGCCGGATCTGTAATTACCAATGCAAACAGTTTGGATCCAGATGAGACGCCGAGTAACTCGGCGTCTCATCAGGATCCAAACTTTTTGTTACTGTTACTATGTTTTTGAAACAAAAGTGAAGAAAATAAAAACAATGAAATTTTGTAGCAGACGACAAAGTTAGCAGACGACAGAATTTGGCAGCGAAAGGGTTAACCTGCAGGTTGCAGGTGTGTGCTTGTACCCATTTACCTGATGTATGTTGGTAGCGTACTGCTTGCTGGTGACAAGTGTATGTTTGTATTTTCAGTGTACATTTGAACTTTTGGCGTTGAGTGATGGAATTACAATCTTACCGTCATACCAGCCTCCCGTGAGGTCCTCCCCATTGTTGCCCATGTCGTTCAGAGCTGAGTCCCCTCTCCATGGGATTCTGTTGTCTGGGGGCAATTTTCCTGATCGTTGTGCCTCATAGAAGAGGATGGACTTCTCCAGAACCTCATTCAAGTCATACTTGTCTGCGCTGCAAGCTGGAGTGAACACAAGGTGCTCCACAAATCTAATTCTCAGTCAAAACTAGATTTATCGAAAATAATATAACAGAATATATTATAATGTTTTTCTTACATATGCCTCTACGCGGAGCTCAGAAAGGAGCAATATTCCAAATGTAACATAAGCTTTACAGTATTTGTTTTCCGATACTTGTATACTTTGTAAGCAAGCGCGTATTTAAATGATTATCTGATTCATATTAGACTGCCCTCTTCCATTTTTGAAGAAACGTCTCCATACGACACACATAGGCACGCGCGCAAGTACGAACATATACAAGCACACACGACCCCCCCCCCCCCCCCCCCCCCACACACACACACACACAATACACACTTACAATACAGTGTACTATAACCTATAGCAATTAAAACCTATCCAAACATGTCCAAGTTCGCATAGCTTCATGACTCACATATAACCATACCAAACATGTCCAAGTTCGCATAGCTCTATCATGACTCTTTGTGAAATATAGAACGCATATCGAATCAGCGTCGTCAACCTTAGCATCGGCTTTACAAGGGTTATCTTCCGCGTCTTATCGTAGCGAACTCTACGGTCATAATTATATATGTAACTTTTTAAGTTTATCACTGGATGGGACGAACGACAACTCACATGCATACATGTACATGTAAATACTTACTGTCTGGTGCCACTGGCGGTGGAGTGAAATTATCATGGCCGAGGTTTGTGAACACACCTTCGCCGCTTGGTGCTGAGCTTCCAGTGTAGGTTACTGGGTAAATATAGGCATTGCAATTGCATACAAGAACCCTTTTAACGCTGAATTTCAAATGGAAAATCCCAAAATTCAAACCGGTCAAGCTTATCGTGAATATTCAGAAAAGTACAAGATGGCAAACAATGTAGCCCCAGATGAGAGGGCTCTTAATGGAGCCCTCTCATCTGGGGCTACACTGTTTGCAAATAACATAAGTGATTCGTTTGCCCCATTAAAAGGGTTACTAGGCCATTAAACGCTGAAGTTTAAGAGTGGAATAGCTTATCAGTGTTTAACTATTGAGTAGTCGATTCTGTACCTTAACTTCCTAGATGGTTTTGAACGATAAACAGTGCAGACGTTGGTCAACACTGTTTGTCTTATCTAGCTCAACACTGTGTGTCTTATCTAGGTCAACACTGTATTATCTAGGTCAACAATGTTTGTCTTATCTAGGTCAACTATGTTTTATCTTCGGTCAACACTGTCTTATCTAGGTCAACACTGTTTGTATTATTTAAGTCAACACTGTTGCCTTATCTAGGTCAACACTGTTTGTCTTATCTTGTTCAACACTGTTTGTCTTATCTAGGTCAACATTGCTTTATCTTTGATAAACACTGTTTGTCTTTTCTTGGTCAACACTGTTTGCATTGTCTTGGTCAAAAGTGTTTGCATTGTGTTGGTCAACTCTGTTTGTATTGTCTTGGTCAACAGTGTTTGCCTTATTTTGGTTAGCCCTTTTTGCCCTATCACTACTGTTTTATCTTGGACAACACGTTATACTTTACCTCGTAGATCTTTTGTCCAGTACATGCGAGTTCACGTCAAAGACCATGTACATGTCCATTACATGTTAAGTACACGCCATATATCGTTTGTACTGTAGACCATATAGTCAGTGCACGTAAGTGCACACCATATATCGTTTGTCCAGCACACGTGCGTGTACCTTATAGATCATGTGTCCAGTGCTTTTGAATACATGTCATAGATCCTGTGTCTAGGGATAACACACCTGATGGAATATTCTACATAGTGGCTGTGAATTATCCATAAACAATGGCTGTGAATTCTCCATAAACCATGAAACACCGGTGGTGACATTTCATTATACACACTTCATAGTTCACTCCTCATACTTCAAACTTCATAAATAAAAATCCTACAGAACAGTCATACTTCAAACCATATAGGAATTGTGATGTGTGAAGTTTGAAGTGTGGAGTTTGAAATGTGAAGTGTGAAGTCATCACAGGTATTTCGTAAAAAACAGTGGTAGTGAATTATTCATACTTGGTGGCAGTAAATTATTCATACACAGTGGTAGTGAATTATTCATACGCAGTGGTAGTTTTCAGAATGGCAGGGTATTGTACGTGTATTCATGAAGTAAATGGTTAACAAGACTTGTATGGGAACGAACAGAAGGGTCATTTTAGTTTTTCCTTACCGAACATTTCAATGCCCAGTTCTGAGCCAGCCCCAAGGACCCCATTGTGGGGTTTGTTAACCAGCGTAAATACTTTGTTGTCGGCTGTGTGGCTGATAACATCCCCCATCCACTCCTGTTATAACAGATTACAGCAGAAACATTTACCCCTCAATATACACAGTAAAAAGTACATGGTGACTAAAACAGTTTAATTATTGTGTTTCAAGCTGCATGATGTTGCAATTTTGCCCATAGTTTCCATTGTAGCTTTCATACCAGCTCCAATGATGCCATAGAATCTTCCAAAGTAGCTTCCATAGCAGTGTCCATATCATCTTCCAATGTAGCATCCACAGTATAGTCCACAGCAGCGTTCACAGCAACTTCCATAGCATCTTCCATAGCAGATTCCCTAACAAATCCATAGGAGCTTCCAGAGAAGCCTTCCTAGGAGGTTTCCCATGTAGCTTCAATACCAGTCTCTATAGTAGTTCTTAAGCAGTCCACATGCTTCCAAAGCAGCTTCCATAGCAGCTTTTATAGCAATTTAATAGAAGCTATAAAAGCATCTTACGTAACAGTTTTAAAACTTTCAAAACATGTTAAGTAGCAGCTTTAACAGTCACTTCAATAGCCACTTTTTATTAACGCTTTACCTCATGAATATATATGTAAGAAATAATGACGTCATGAATATTAATTAGATTAACTGCTATAATAGTACATGGACCAATGAATGTTTGGCCATGACAGAAAGTGTAGAATCATACTTATATTATATCATAATTAAACAAAGCAGATCCTCATCAGACGGGTTATCTAGGAGCCGCCTGGGTCTTCTCTGTTTGCAACGACGTAGAAAGGCATATTTATTTTCTAAAAAACTAAAATAAACAATAATCATAATGTCATTATTTCTTACACGAGTATTCATGGTGTAAAGGGTTAAATGACAATACGAACATAGGTAAGAAATACGTTTTAACCCTTCGCTTGCTATTCACGTCAATATACATACATGTAAATAGTGCAGACCCTGATGAGACAGCTCCTGCAGGAGCTGTCTCATCAGGGTCTGCACTATTTACAATTGATTGTGCAACCAGTGCACTCCACAGTAGTGATTGCACAGCGATATACTTGTACACAGTGAAGATATATGTAATTATACAACAGGGCAGGGGTGAAGAAGGAGAAATGTACTTTAACATTCAGCAAGAGAAGGGTTAAGATGAGTTTACAGAGGAACCTCAACCTCCAACGCAGTTATCTCCCCTAATCGCTACGCTACCGCACATAGTGACAAGGGAGATCACTGTGAGGAGTTTGGAGGAACCTATCAACTCCTATACCTCGCTGCACAAACAAGTAATATCTGCTATTTTTTGAGCTGGTACAATGTTGGCTACTGCCGATTCGAAAAAAGCTTTTGAGAAAGTATGGACCGAGTGTCAAACAGCACGGATCCTGATGAGATGCAGAACTAGTTGGTGTCTCACTGACATGTGGATCTAAGTTGTTTACAAATCGAGTTAGAGGAGAAGAAGCTACAAACAGTTTGGACACTAGTTTAAAATATTGCCTTCGCTCATATCACAGTCACAATCAAACCTGTATATAACGACCATTAACATTAGATCTAATTCTAGGCTTTTAACGCTTTCCTCCATAAATACGCCTTTCTACGCCTATGTAAAAGGCACTTCTTGAAACCATTGTGATACAACAAAATTTGTAAAAGTGAAAAAAATAAAGTTTCTAATATTTGTGATACGTTTTCATTTTCCGCTATGACAGCCTTCAAACCTTCAGTGTGTAAAATTTCACCCACACCACTTCTGGCATTTTCATTTTATTATGGTCAGAAGTTACTGACTCAGAAGACCGTTATGGTAGGTGAGATTGTACAGTATAAAAGATTACCAGAATGACTTACAGAACCTGTATCTGCATGTGCTTATTTAAAAGTCACCATATCTTCTGATAACATTGGAGGCTTGGAAAATGTGTAAACTGTAATGGTCATTTTGTTATGGTAGTTTTTAAACATTATAAGCAATAACAAGGTATTTGAAACGGGAACCATTTGATTTGTATGTCTAGCTTATGTTACATATAAAATCTATGAAACTGACATCATCAATACAGTGAGTATTTCTGTCCGTTAATATGTCATATACAATTGAAGCAAAACACAATGATCATTATATGCTAAACTGTCAGTTGCTAGATTTGGATTATTGTTTTATGCCTATTTTCGTTACGTAGGTTAGAAAAATTATGTTGTTTTTTAGTAACATATCAAAAACTTTTTTCACTTTTCATAACACTGTCAAAACAAGTCAAAAACAGAATGAAACATTATATTACATATGTTTCCAACTTGGAACACACGGAACTGGGGAGTTTTGTCTCACTTCTAGTAATTGGGGCCCTGCATTGAGAATGCAGTAGCCTTATAGTAATCACATTTTCTGTCCGTCGGTCTGTCTGTCCTCCAACACTTTTAATGTGATGCGATAACTCAAACAGTATTTCACATATTGATTTCATATTATGGCCATGTGCTTAGTATCATCAGAGGAAGACACCTATAGTTTTTGGGTTGACTCAGATCACTTTTTGGGGGGTTCAATCACATCACTATGTCTTGAGTTGTCTGCCCTTGATTCATCAAAAATACAATCAACTTTTGTCAACACTTTTGATATGATGTATTAACTCAAACGGTACCTCACATATTGGTTTCATATTAAGGTCATATGCTTTGTATCATCAGTGGAAAACGCCTGTACTTTTAGGGTTGAATCAGATCACTATTTCTAGAGTTATCTGCCCTTGATTCACAAAAAATGCCATCAACTTTTGTCAACATTTTTATGTTACGCTATAACTCAAACAGTGATTCGCATATTGGTTTCATATTAAGAGCATTTTCTTAGTATCGTCAGAGGAAGACGCCTATAGTTTTTGGGTTGAATCAGATCACTGTTTCTAGAGTTATCTGCCCTTGGTTCATCCAAAATGCCATACACTTTTGTCAACACTTCTGATGTAACATGATACCTCAAACAGTACTTCGCCTATTCGGTTTATATTAAGGGCATATGCTTAGTATTATTAGAGGAAACACTTGTCTATAGTTTTTTGGGTTGAATGAGATCACCATGTCCAGAGTTATCTGTCCTTGATATTCAACAAAAAATCATCTGCAGGACCTTCTCTGACTGAGTCAGTTTTCTAGTTATAACATATCAAATAAGCGTCAATTTCATAAAACACTTAAGCTAAATAGTGTACTGCATCTTGGAATTTTTCATGATACTCTAAATTACCTTCCTTTTGCAAATTTGTATGACCAGATAGTTGTTTTCAACAACAAAGAACTGAACATATAGCAGTTAGAGGTATGTTGTGTCAATTTGCCGATAAATATGTCTGTCAATTCTGTTACGTAGGTGAGAACGCCATAAGGCACTATGGTGTTCATTTAATATACAATCTCAGTTTATGGTGTTCATTTGATGTTCATTTAATATACAATCTCAGTTCACTTTTAAACAACTTTAACCCTTTACCACCCATTAACGCATTTTTATGCATTTAAACTCTCATCGAAAGTTATATAAAATTGAAAGCATTTCATTACCTTATTAAGTTTCTCATGGACTTAGTGAATGCTAAAAATACTGAAGAGTAGCATACAGCATAACATCTAAACAGCCTGAGAGTTACTCACTGGCTGTTTTGGTTGTATGCTGTTTGCACAGAACCGTTTTACCCAAGGTTCTATGCAGTAAAGAGTTAATACAACTACTGCCAACTGATTGTGTTACGTAGGTGAGATATTACGCTGGTGAGAGTTTTTACACATATTTTCATATTTTGATGAAGCATGTGCACTTTGCATCCAATTCAACCAAGCAAAGACTAGCTACTGGTTATGTTTATAGGATAAAAGTAAAGACATTCAAACTGAAAGTGAAACGATGCAAAATAATACCGTTACGTTGGTGAGGCCTTGAAATGAGACAAATGAAAATTTTACTTTTAGGCTATCTGGGCAGCTTATTACATCTTTGTTTGGTTAATTAATGAATTTTGTTGATAGATAGGACATTTGGAAATGTAATTAGCATATATTGGACGTATGTTCTATGTATGGATAAGCAGATGGGGTATATGTGAAAAATTGTTATGCTAGGTGAGACAACATTTGCGACAACTACAATTTCAATAATAACAAATACCTAAACAACATATCTTCATGACAAACTTCTAGAGACTGTAGAATGGTGTTTCACTGTTGGAAAACAACGAATATTTCCAACGGTTAACACATTTTGTGCTGTCAACATAGAGGTTAAAATTTCAAAATTGACCTGCGACAGCCAAAAATCGCACCCCCTCTACCTCATATGGTATATTTTTTTCATATAAACTGCAGGAAAAATGTACAAAACTAGATGCTACATATTGAGGTATGGTACTGACACATTTTTAACAGAATTTTGCAGGTTTAACATCATTTGAAACAGGACAGTTACAAATCAAATGCTAGCGACAGGGTATTTTTCACAATGTGTCAATTATTCAAGAATGGCTGTAGTGGGTATAGACGGGTTCTATTGTTCTTGTTTTGTTATCTGTATAAAATGTAAGATTTATCCTTTCCCTCATATAAACGCCTTTTCACGCATTTGCAAACACAGTAGACCCAGATCAGACGGTTACTACGGGAGCTGTCTGATCAGGGTTTATCCTGTTTGCTTATGAAATTATGATAGATGTGACCCTGCAATTTCTACCAATACCAAACCCCCTGTGTACATACACCATGATAAAACTTCAGACAGTAAATATGCATGGTGCGGCATAAGAGAGATTCCTCAAGGCAACTCTGTATATAAATAGTTCGGTAAGATATGGGTCCATGCTTATAAAACTTTTAGTTGAGTCTGAGTTCGTTCTCAAGTTTTTGATTGGTCAGATTTGAGCCTTTGGTCAGATTTGAGCCAAAGGCTCAAATCTGACCAATCAAAAGCTTGAGAACTCAAATCTGACCAATCAAATACTTGAGAACAAACTCAGACTCAACTAAAAAGCTTTATAAGCATGGACCCTGGCCATTCTTATGCAGTCCATTCAACGTGTTGGACCATGTTATACATAGCAAAGAGAAAACATATGCTGGTACAAACAACTGGCAATAGTTGATTCAGTAAATCTATACATCCTGGGAATAAGGTTCCTTCTATTCTAGATCAGCAGACTAATGTGATCTGGATCTACCCTGTTTGTCTATGTCTCATTTATGGGGCCGTGGGAATGAATGGGTTAACTACAAAGGCATGTACCAAGCGAGGAGCGTAGCTGAATACAATCGTATTGTACAAACCGTTGCTATAGGGATCCAGGGACATGCTCCCCCATGAACATTTAAAGTTGTGTAGTTTTGAAATCATCATGATAAATAGAGCATTTGCCCCTGTAGTGGTAAATGCTCTATATATCACAGTGGTTTCAAAATGTGACTTTTACAGAGGCACCAAAAGGCGGCAATATGAGGGAATGGGTAAAAGCTGACAAGACAAAACGTTTATCAAAGTCTACCGCATTTAGCCTTCGTATTCTGGCCATAACTGTTTTCACCTTTCAGATTGATTGATGTTATGCACGTGCGTAAGAGCGTATCGCTAGCTACGCACATGCCATGCTCCCATTCCTTATCAATGATGAAATTCTTACATCGATTTTGTCGACAGGCCGTGAAAAAGTGAGTTTGACCTCCCATCCATTCGTGGCAGTTGTTATAGGAATGGTCAATTTTCCATGGAACCTGCCCTGCCAGTTGTCCAGTATTTTCACCTGGTAAAGCTGTCCATGCACATCCAGAGCTCCGAGCACGACGCATGCGCAAAGAAGATGTCTCTGTGAGAAAAATAGGAAACACAGTTTACTTAATCAGTATTATGAATCGGGCTTACAGATAACAGTATTTTAGCCCTTCGTTCCACATGTACGCCTGTTACGCCTTTTGCTGACAGATTGGACCAAGATCAAACTGTTCCTCTAGAAGCCGTTTGATAAAGATCTGTTATTTTTGCTTATGTGGTTATAGACATCTTAATCTACAATTTCTGCCATTACCAAACATTCATGTGTTCATAAATTATATATTATTATAATAATTAAGCTCACTTATATTCACACCTACATTATTTTCTTCATGAATATTTATGGAATAAACAGAATAGAGCAGAACAGAACAGAACAATACAGCTCACCGTCACATCACAATACAAGTCAAGCATGCTTGTAGCAATATATAGAATATATGGAAAAAGAAAAAAAACAGAAAATGAAAAATAAAATAGTAAAGGAATATATAAGCTATTTACCGACTTCATTGTGGCCGTTGTTTTATAACCATTTCCCTTATGTAAACGCATTTGCAAACAGAGTAGACCCAGATCAGACGGCTCCTCCATGATCGTCTGATCAGGATCTGCTCTATAATATATAATATAGAGCAGGAGTGTTCACGAAACATTTTTTTTTTCATTTTTTTTTTGGTTGGGTCAGAAAACCATGTTTTGGTATGTTTTAGATACTTATGGCATGTGATTAAAAATAATGTATTTGTGATGGAGTTGTTATTGTTGTTGTTGAGACTTAGCATGCAAAGGGCACCTGTGTATTATTCCATTTATAAGCAAACACGGAGGATCAGACGACCATGATCAGACGGCACCTGTAGGAGCCGTTTGATCTGGGTCTACTCTGTGCATTTTTGTCATGATATAAATCTAGTTCTACAGTTATTGTCACGGCAAAAAAATCACATGATAAAAAATCAGTTAATAAATCGTGTCTTTATTTCTTACATGAATACTGAACAGGGAAAGGCTTAAAGTTGATAGTATTACCCGATACATTTACAGAAACTAAGAATACTCTTACCAAATCCATGTTTACCAAGACGTCTGGATGTGAACGGCCTAGTTCATCACTTTCAAGATCTAATCTGGCCTGTTAACTCTCTATATATAATTGGAAGATAAGGCATTGCCCAATGTCGCTAACTAGGACATAATTTTATAGTGAGGGTTTAGAAACAAAATATTTCCAAATTAAGTAAAACTCGATACATGTAGTTCAAAGCTTTAGTACTGAAGATTTGAGAAGTTTTTAGGCAGGTGGCTGCTTAATGCAGGGTGAAATTCATGCAAAAAAGCTCACAGAGGAGCTTTCGGCATGACTTTCTCCCTGCATTAGGCTGCCCCTGTTCTAAACACCGTTAATTATAATTGTTTAGTGTTCGTCTACCGGGCTTTTACTGTAATTGTTTTCACGAAATTGTCAGATTATAATGAAATCGCGGTCAGGTTGTCAAATAGTTTGGAAGCTGATGGGACCCGGACTTAGTTTACGTCGCATCTGGATCTGAACATGTTGCAAAGGTCATCGGTGTTCACCAAATAGATTGTACAATAGAACCCGTCTTAAGCGGATATTCATAGGAGTCATAAAAGCAGATGGTTGCTTAATGCAGGAGAAAGGTAAAGCATAAAGCTCATACAGGAGCTTTCTGCATTATTTTTGCTCTGCATTAATCCACCACCTGCCTTATAGACCCATACTTAGGCCTGTTTGGTGCCCGCTTAACCCATTCCCTCATATTGACGACTTTTGACGACTCTGTAAAAGTCACTTTGTGAAACCATTGTGATGAATAGAGCATTTGCTCCTATAGGAGCAAATGCTCTATTTATCACAATGGTTTCAAACTACAAAATTCTAAAAATTTCCTTTTCTCTACTTAATGCTCATTTTCGGTAGATTTATTCAAAGAGGTTGTATCTAAAATAGCCTATGAGGTAATGGGTTAAGACAGGTTCTATCGTAGTTACAAAACAAGTTTGCACCTGCCCTCGATAAGACAGACAGAAGTAATGGCGATTCAAAGATAGTAATCTTTAGCTTGCTGGGAAAATAGGTCTGCTTAAGTGTGTTTTTCCATTAGTTTTCAACTTTGGATTCTTCAGAAACACGACCTGAATGTCAAACAAGTTAGATCCAGATTCTGGTGAGAGACCGGGTTACTGTTATCCTAAGTGTTTGCAATGGTAGTCACGGACTCTGTTCAATGTCAGTACGACAACTATATTTGGCGACTGTGCGTACTTGTGGAGTACACAATTAATGGTATTAAAGCACCAGAGAATAACACTGAAATGTAGCCATTTGGTTTAAAAATATATACAACAATTGGCAGGAAAATTAAAGGTTCATTACAAAAACTAAAATCTTGCAGATTACAAGTGATTGCAAAGGGTTTTATCTCTGTAAATGTCACATCAGTTAATTCAAAGTGCATGTTTAATTTGTTATAGTATGACATAATCTAGTATGTTATATATCAACTATATATAATCTATATGTTTTAGTAAGTTTTATGTTTTATATAATCTATTTGTTTTAGTTTAATTTGTATTTTACCAGGATCTGGATCATGCATTTTGTTTCATAACATTTCCTGAAGACATGAGTAGACTGTCGAAACTCAAAGGAAAGTCAAAGGCAGAGCAACAGATAAAGATGCGTACTCAAATACTGAAATCGGCCTTTCTCCACCAAACTCCTTGTTGTGACCACTCTTTAGAATCGTCTCTTTGAGGCTATTCTAACGAGTGGTCACATTATAGGGTTTGGTGGAGCACGAAGTAAATACAGACTGTATTTACTTCGTGGGTGGAGAGAAAAAAGAAGTTATTCTTGAATGTTTTAGTTAACACATCATAATGTAGAGCTCTGCAAAAGGCATTAGGAAAGACTAGAGAATACCAAACTTAGTCACAAATGTTTCTGTTGGACTATCAAAGGTTTATATTAATCCACAACACTTCATTTGAATTTTTGTTCCAGCTTAGCATTAATTTGTTTCATGTTCATTTTGTCACTTGTTTATCAAACGATGTCATAATTATGACTGGTCTTTAGCTAGTTGGAATTAAAGTTTTATTTTAAATATAAATTCAAAGTACTTAATTATTGTTTTACAATAATGCATAATGAAAGTTATTGTCCATGGCAAATAATAGAGAATCTGATATGAAGCAAATAAGGCAACATATCGGATCCTGATAAAAATAGCTCCTATTGGGAAGTCTATTCTGTGCCTGCTCTGTTTGCAAATAGACCTACATAAAAATGCGGAATTATCAAGTAAAAGGTTATAGAAGATGGACCGGATGACGGTGATGCGGCTGTGGAGATTTTTTTCAACGTCTTCGATTAAGAGTTGGTTGAATCAGTTGAATTATTCACCAATAAAGTCTGATCTAAGTCTGCTCTGTTTGCAAAATCGTAGAAAAACGTATTGATGGAGTAAAAGGTTAAAACCTTCATACAACTTCCGTAATAACAGCCGCATCATCACCTCAATACGGTGATTTATAAAAAAAAATAATAAAAAGAAATTATGATGTAAAAGGAATTAACTAAGATATTCATTTAAATGAGCCATACAGAAAGAAGAATGTGAAAAAGACTCGGCAGCTTTCGAAAACCGAACATTTAGCATTGCGTCAATCGTAGCGACCGTAGGCAACCAGAGACTTGCCTCTGGTCAGTATGCTAGGTTTTGTCTATCTATCTTCCTTTGAGTCAAACCCCTGGTGGAGACTTGGACATTTACCCAGAGTGTCCAACTATACGTTACTATTATCTTATTTCATATAAGTTTCTCAACCAGCTTACAGACCGTTTTCATACATGTATGTAAAACTATGTATACGCAATGCAGGAAATGTTGAGAGTGCTGTAAGCTTAATAAGAAGCTTAATAAGAAATGCGATATTGTGTGTAAATTTCACGAATGTGTACTTTTCACAAGGACCCCGTAGCTTCAAAGTGAAACTTCAAGTTATTTCTTCATGCTGAAGCGTATGTTTTCATAATTTGCACTTTACTCTAAAGCAGAATGTATTTTGTACAGAAATCTATCGTTATCAAAACATACTTTAATAAAATGAATATTGTTATTATTAATTAGTATGTATTGTCACCGGATTTCGCGATTAAAACTGAAACTGGTTTTCGCGCAGTAAGTTCTGTAGAATAATCTATCCAATTTACAAGAGACCGCGGGAAAAATATGTAAGTCTTTATAAGAAGGTCCATGGTAATCACGAGTAGACAGTGTGTCTGTCATGTACAAGAATCGGAACTCTGGTATCGGTCATATTTTGATAACTTCCAATTTTTGTATTACCTGCTTTAGCAGGATGGCATGGATTAATTCTTCATTTTCAATCCATCTATCTCTGAAGCTTTTTGTCACACTTTTGTCATGTCATGTCAGGTGACACTAACATACATGTAACAGATAACCCAACCCAAGTAAAGCAACCACTTCGTTTTCTTGTAAGTTGGATGAAAGCTATATATACAATCATATAAACCACATTTATAGCATGTTGTCTCCTGGTTTCGACACCCTAAGCGTCTATTTTCGCGCATGCGCACTACGATTAACAAGTGCTCGTTTCATTGAATACACATAACGAAAGATGAACTCTAACTAGAGATCGTAGAACTAACAAAGCAACATTAACTATCAACAGAACCAATAAAAATGGGTACTTGTATCATGTATGTGCAGTCATCAAACTCTCCCAAAAGCTTTATCCTCAGTTCGTTACTCACATTGGCTGCTTAAGGTCAAAGCTGTGTGTGTTTTTTTATTCTACAGTTCAGTTCAGTAACTCTGTTCCATATTCAGTATGTTGGTGCATTTTGTTTCTCTCATACTTCGTGATAAAATGGGGAAAATGGCCATAACTAGCCTCTGGGTAGTTATCTTATAAAGATGGCGGTAGAAATACATCAATAGTAAATGCTAATTTGTTTTTAATTTTGATACACTGTCTACAAAAATATTTGGAATGTAAAAAGTGAACTGGACTGTAAATAATTCATTTCCTCAAATATAGTGGATGAAACCGGATGTTTTCTATTTCGGCACATGCTGATAATCAAATGAATTGTGACGTATCGAAACCATGCACAGTGTCGAACTGAGGAGACAACACGATACATAAATATGGTATGTGACGCAGCATCATGGTTCCCAGATGGCTTGATGTAAACAGTAAACACTGAAGAAAGATGAAAAATCTGACTGTGAGAATTGTCCTATCTGTCAGGAATAAACCATGACTGGATGAGGCATGCTGAAACACTGATCATTTTGCTGACCAGCAGAGAAAAGAGTTTGCAATGTCAGTATTGCAGCAGGCTGTGACGTCCATCAGCAAAATGTTTGCCCATAAATTATACTCCCCTCCCCTTACTTCTGCAATCAACCCTTTCCCTGTTGTATGTTTATTTTAAATTTCTATACCTACCAAATATTCATGGACAAAATAGTTATAATGATGTATCCATGGAAGGTGGAACACTATTGCTGTTTTGGAAAGTAAAGAAACCAATCTTTCAAATTCCATTTAGTGATTAGGAAACAGAGTAGACCCTGATCAGATAGCTTCTGCGGGAGCTGTCTGATCTGGATAGATCTACTCTGTTTGCAATGGTGTGAAAAACCGTTTATATGAAGGAAAGGGTTAACAAGCCAGGAGGAGGAAGTAGCACTGCTTTGGGTGAATAATTATAATATCGAGGAATTTGATCACCAGGGCTAATAAAAGTGTTTACTCGTCAGAGATTATGCCAAATACAATCTGCTTTTGCAATAGGGGAAATGGGTAAAACATCATGGAGAGATATAGATGTGATATTAGCAGATTAGGAGGTGCTAGTGGTTAGGTAGCAGAAGGCTTGTTCTGGTTTGAAAAGGCTTTAGGAATTTTTAAACTGAAATATTTTCCATTTTGGACAGGTTTTAAAAGTTCTTGATATATATGTTAGTCAATTTTGACATTGGCAGCTGAGTTCTGTGGTCTTCTTAGCATGTTGTTAAGGAAGACAACTGGATCATGTGAGCATGTATGTCTTGTTGGTAAGCTGATGTAGAAAGAAAGGGTTGGCCAATCTGCAGAAGTTGGTGACCTAGGTTTTTCCCATGTTACTTCATCCCAGATTGTGCCTGCATCCTTACATCAGTATTCTGCCAGAAGAAATGTAGTGTTTTGTAAGATTATTTATTAATTACACTTTTCTTTCAGGACAGCTCCTATCAGCTCAGCAGGATTTTTTATTTCAAGAACTGTCCAAGAAGTTGGTCAAAGCCATACACGTTAACACAGAGAATCTGCAGAGAAAGCCATGGCAGATGAGACAGATCCACCAGAAAGAGACACAAAAGTAGGTCATGTCACAAGAAATAATGATTTAATAATAAGTAAACGAACAGTCTTTTTATAAGGTTAAACCCTTGACTTCAATCATAAATATATATAAGAAATATGACATAATGATTGAATATCATTAATATATAAGATTAGTTTTATAATGGCTTATAAATAATTTTTTTGGCCAGGACACAAACTAAGGAATCCAGTCTATATTATTCCATCTAGGCAAACTGAGCAGACCCTGATCAGATAGATCCTACAGGAGTCATCTTATCTGGGTCTACATGTACATGTACTCTGTTTTCAAGGGCACAATAAGACACTTCTATGTGAAAAAGGACAAACCTGGGCAAATTAGTTTAGATCCAGAATCAAAGTGCACCTAAGGGATCCATTTGATCTGGCTCTTCACTCTTTGCCTAAGTTTGTTTAGATGAATATTTAGGGTATAAGTGTTATTGTTTTTATTACAGGATTATAAGTTCCAGCAGTTGTGTAAAGTTCAGATAAACCCTGCCCAGGACAGTGGACCGTCAGAGAGAGGATCTTGGATAGTAGCTTCTTCCAAGTATGGTCTCACAGTTGCTGCAACATCAGAAGGTAATGTTTAACCCTTTCCTCCGTAAATATGCCTTTCTACACCTTTGCAAACAGAGTAGACCCAGATCAGATGGCCCCTGTACACATTACATTATCCTTACACTGGCCACCAAGTCTTACCATATAATGACAACTTAGTCACTTTACCATAACACCAGGCCATCCAGTTATATATAATTGTGACACTGGGGCATCAGGTCAAATCATGATACTGGGTCATCCAGTCACATTTTCATGACATTAGGCCATCACTCACAATATTCTAACATCAGGCCATCCACACATTATCATGACACCAGGTGATTCAATCACATTATCATGACACCAGACCACCCAATCACATTATCCTGACACTGGACCATCTAGACAGCACGTAGTACTGTGAACTCTTATCTGCTACCATGTTTTTGTAATCCTCTTTTTGTTTTCTACTATTTATAGGGTTTAAGGTTCTCAGGACCCAGGAGTTTATAGTCCAGGATGGGAAGCATGGATCAGACAGGCTTAAGTATGTCATCGCAGATTTCCCTGTGCTGGCAGAGGTGTCACTTGGAGAGAAGGTGACACACCTGGCTCTCAGCTCTGATGACCTGACGCTGGCTGTAGCCACTGCTACAAGCAGTAATGTGATTGCACACATGTTTGACATGAGAAGTTTTGGAGGACAGGTAGGTGATAATTATTAATTTACTGCCTGAATCTGTGATCACCTTTGCAGGCAGTTTAAATCCAAATAAAATGCGGAGAACAGGGTCTGCAGAGTATGGGGTCTGCATGGGACATATTCAAATACTAAAATCGTCCTTTCTCCTCCAAACTCTATGTTGTGACCACTTCTCTTCCAGACAATTCTAAAGTGTGGTTACATAGGGTTTGGTGGAGACATAAAGGAAGTTATTATACTGCAAAGTAAAATCCTCACTTCTGATTGGTTAACTAGCCGTGTACATGAGTTCATGTACCCTGTGAGCTGACAGGGTACATAGAAATTCCCCATGGCAGTCCCCACATATTATGGTCAGAAACCAAAAGACCGACTTCTCGACAACAATAGCAAAATTCATAATAGACAACTATTGATACGTAAAGAAAAAATGCAGAAATGAATTAAAAAACATCATTGTTTGAAAAAAACAATAAAACAGTTTTTAGAGGAGTTATTATATCGTCCAGCCATCTATAATAACACGAACGCTGATGAAATACAATACACACCACTTCGGATACCTTCTGGTAGAATTGATGTATTGGGGCACTTTTAGAGGAATTAGCGTGTTTAGTGACCCTCGCCTAACAGCTCTGGCAACATGATTTTCCTCAGCCGGGAATAAATCGTCATGTACCCTGGGAAAGAACTGTATAACTAATATTATTATTGAAAATGTTTAGTTCACGCATCTTACCTGGACCTCTGCTGTGATTTTTTTTTTTTAAAACAAATAATTGTCAAAATACCATGTCGTAGAATTGGTTCTTGGTCTGAGTATCCTACATATTCAAGTATTCAAACAGATAAACAGACAGATAGGGCATAACCAGACTTAACCTATTCCCTCATATTGACGACTTTTGACGACTCTGTAGAAGTCACTTTGTGAAACCATTGTGATAAATAGAGCATTTGCTCCTATAGGAGCAAATGCTCTGTTTATCACAATGGTTTCAAACTACAAAATTATAAATATTTCCTTTTCTTTAGTTATTGCTCCTTTTCGGTAGATTTATTCAAAGATGTTGTATCTAAAAATAGCCTATGAGGTAATGGGTTAACTGTACCTGAAGGATTTTGATCAGAGTTCTACACTATTTGCTTCTACGTCAGCCTGATTTAGTTATCGAATGGTATCAAATTGAATTACTTAACATTACAAACTGGTGGACATCGGAATATTCAAATACTGACAGAGTGAGTATTAATTGGTTGAATTTATATAATGGTACATTGTATATGAACAGAACAAGGGAATATTTGGCCATAGCAGAAGCTGAAGAAGCAGATCTATATCATTCCTTAAGCAAACAGAGCAGATCCTGATCAGACCATTCCTACTAGAGTTGTCTATTCTTCGTCTACTCTGTTTGCAAAGGAGTCAAAAGGCATGTCTATATGGTGCATCTAATGCCACAGCAGGTATGCATATGTATTATTTGCACAAGATTATAAGCCTCAAAGATGCCTCAATCTGTGCAAGAAATGCTTGAGATAACCCTGAACAAAGTCTTGTGCCTTCAACACCATACACCGGCCACGTGGCTCAGTGGTAGAGCGTCCGCCTGCGGTACGGAAGGTCGTGGGTTCGATCCCCGGCCGCGACAGACCAAAAGTCGTTAAAAGTTGGTACTAGTAGCTCCCTTGTCTACGCTCGACAATAAAGGTGTAGTTCTAGGACTGGTCGGCCCGGTGTCAGGATAATGTGACTGGGTGGGGTGCTCTTGCCATGTACCTGCGGCAGGAGTATTCCAGTGAGGCAGCACTATAACTTGTATCATGCGGGTGCCGTCTGCAAATAACTGAAATACTGTTGGTCGGACGTAAAACCCAACTCACTCACTCAACACCATACAGAAAATGTGTTCTGTTGCTTCAGACTTTAAATGAGAAAGAGTGAAAGGTAGTTCATACTATAGCATTGGTGTTTTCCATTTGTCTGTCTGTCTCACAATTGTTTCATCACATTGTTCCTCGAAAACTTTTGTCTCTTAAAACTTTGATTTCAGCTGAGACCTCTGATGTTACTGTTTCATCAGACTTCTCACAAAAAAACTTGAAACTGTTAGATAGTGGCAAAAGGTCCTTCTAGATAGACATGAGTTTGCAAGTGGGCTTCCATTTTGTTGCATCTATTTAATTCTTCTGCTGTTTTTTTTATTCAACAGGTCACTTCTGCATTTTTAAAAGTCAATTTGGGAGATAGCAGTTGCAGTCTGCTAGACTGGGCCTGGAATCCCGTGTCAGCAAAACTACTGGTCACCTGTTTGTCCAATGGACGACTGGACATGTATGAAATCTCAGACAAGCTTGGCATTAGAGCTGCAGCTGATAACGCCAAGGCTAGATGTGGTAGGTAGAACCCTTTACTCCATAAATATTCATGTAAGAAATAACGACGTCATGAATATTTATTAGATTAATTGTTATAATAGGACATGGGTACTAGAGTTTTTGGCTGTGTCAGATACTAGAATCATATCTTAATCATATCATAATCAAACAGAGCAAACCCTGATCAGATGGCTCCTACAGGAGCGTCTGATCTGGGTCTACTGTGTTTGCAAAGGCCTAGAAAAGCATATTTATGGAGTAAAGGGTTTGATAGCAGAACAGCATGCACGACATACTGAGTAGTGTTTTGTAGGGCTGTTACACAAATCTTTTTACGCAAACCTGTTTGAGTCCTGCTTGGACCATGTCTTGTTAAGCCAAGCCTTCTAACTGGCATATTATGCCATCTGAGCTTTAGATAAAAGTTGTTTTGGTCTATTTGACATTTCAGTCAAACACTGTCGGTGTATTGTGAAATACTACAAGCAGGTCTATAGAAAAGCGTTTTCTGAAGAAATACAGTAAAACCTCTCTATAACGACCACTAAATAATATCAAGTAGTGAGTGTTAAAGGCGGGTGGATGCTTAAAGCAAGGTGAAAGTTAAACAGAACGCTCCTATAGGAGCGTTCTGTTTTACTTTCACCTTGCTGTAAGCAACCACCTGCCCAAAATACCAACTAATTAACACAATTTAGTGGTCGTTATAGAGAGGTTTTACTGTATGAATAATTCTTTTTTACTAAAATAAGAATATTGTAGATTTACTAAATACACTCTTTATATAGAGATATCATGTATCCAATCCTTAATCTCATGAATATTGAGGTAAGAAATAATGATAACATGAATGCTGATTTGCTGAGTTTATATGTGGGCGTATGGATACAGGAATGTCTTGTCATTTACAGAGACTGTATAATCAGATCTGTATCATTTCATAAACATGAAAAGCCTCCTGTAAACAAAGCTTTGTTTGTAAAGATGTCTCTAGAATGTTAACCGTTTCACTACCTAGATCAACGGAAATATTCATCATATTATGACTGCTCTATACATGTATCATAGAAGATGTCTATTTCCGTCGACACAGGTATATAGTAGTATAGTATATTAGTACATGTATTTTGCAAAGCTGTTTGATCAGTATATGCTTTGCACATACAATATTGACCTACTGAGCAGTGTGTGACGTCATGCTTTTGTCTACCAAACGGTGCAAGGGTAAATTATTACCCTGACAATTTTGTACATAAATGGCAATGTCACGTCCCAGGCTTGCTGTGCGTATTTTAAATTGATGCAACAAGATGTTTTGTGCACAATATTTAAGGACAATGGCACTCCATAATGTGTATAATGCATAAAAAAGTTATACTTGTTGAGTATTTCATGTAGTTTGCGTGGATAAAAGTTCTGATAGGTAGATTATTAGTTATGCCTATGCTTTCTTATTTGCTCTTGGTATATAGAGATAAATATGGCATATGGTATTCAAAAAGGTTAATTGTTTGTCCTAGACTCATGATGTAAGATAAATCATGAGATCTACCTTAATCTTTACTTGAATATTGATTCAAGACTCCACCCATTATGTGTATTAACCCTTTCCTTTTCGGCAGCGTTAAGTTGGCTGCCAGTTCGCAGTTCGCAGTTCGTTATTCGAATAACGAACAACGAAATATTTCGCAGTTCGTTATTCGAATGTGAATAACGAAATAGTTTGCCATTCAATTTACGAATAACGAAATGGTCATTTAAGCTATAAATTAACAGTACAGTAGAACCCCTCTAATGCGACCACTAACAGAATAAACATAGGTGTCTTTATAAGCAGCTAGTAGCTTAAAGCAGGGTGAAAGTAATGCAGAAAGCTCCTATAGAAGTTTTCTGCATAATTTTCGTTCTGCATTAAGCTACCACCTGTCTCTGCCAGATTTATGCCCCTTTTTGTGTTCGCATTAAAGGTGTTTTACTCAAATTATATTCTAGATAAAGTAGAACTGAATTATCGTTGGTACATACAAACGTATCGTGAAAGTTTATGCAGTTTTCATTCGAATCACAAAATATAGTTTGTATTTTGTAAAATGATATTTTAGACACACTAGACCCAAGTCATAGTTGAATCAATGATTTCAATATAAAATCCGGAGTCATTTCGCAGTTCGTTATTCGAATAACGAAATATTTCGCAGTTCAACCTCCGAATAACGAAATATCCAAAATAAGTTTTAAATGCGTAACTATGATATTTTAGACATACTAGACCCAGGTCATAGTGGAATCAATGATTTCTATATAAAATCCGGGACCATTTCGCAGTTCGTTATTCGAATAACGAAATATTTCGCAGTTCAACATCCGAATAACGAAATGGCAAAACTTAGTTTTAAATAGGTATGGATGATATTTTAGACACACTAGACCCAAGCCATATCGGAATCTATGATTTCTATTCAAAATACGGGACCATTTCGCAGTTCGTTATTCGAATAACGAAATATTTCGCAGTTCAACCTCCGAATAACGAAATGGCCAAAACCAGCTATAAATGCGCAAAGTTGATATTTTAGATACCCTAGACCCAAGTCATAGTGAAATCAATGATTTCTATACACAATACGGGACCATTTCGCAGTTCGTTATTCGAATAACGAAATATTTCGCAGTTCAACCTCCGGATAACGAAATGGCTAAAATAAGTTTTAAATAGGTAATGATGATATTTTAGACTCACTAGACCCAAGCCATATCGGAATCAATGATTTCTATACAAAATCCGGGACCATTTCGCAGTTCGTTATTCGAATAACGAAATAGTTCGCAGTTCAACCTCCGAATAACGAAATGGACAAAACCAGCTATAAATGCGCAAAGTTGATATTTTAGATACCCTAGACCCAAGTCATAGTGGAATCAATGATTTCTATACAAAATACGGGACCATTTCGCAGTTCGTTATTCGAATAACGAAATATTTCGCAGTTCAACCTCCGAATAACGAAATGGCCAAAATAAGTTTTAAATAGGTAAGGATGATATTTTAGACACACTAGACCCAAGCCATATCGGAATCAATGATTTCTATACAAAATCCGGGACCATTTCGCAGTTCGTTATTCGAAGAACGAAATAATTCGCAGTTCAACCTGCGAATAACGAAATGGCCAAAATACGTTTTAAATGCGTAATAATGATATTTTAGACACACTAGACCAAAACCATATCGGAATCAATGATTTCTATACAGAATCTGGGACCATTTCGCATTTCGTTATTCGAATAACGAAATATTTCGCAGTTCAACCTCCGAATAACGAAATGGCCAAAACCAGCTATAAATGCGCAAAGTTGATATTTTAGATACCCTAGACCCAAGTCATAGTGGAATCCATGATTTCTATATAAAATCCGGAGCCATTTCGCAGTTCGTTATTCGAATAACGAAATATTTCGCAGTTCAACCTCCGAATAACGAAATGGCCAAAATAAGTTTTAAATAGGTAATGATGATATGTTAGACACACTAGACCCAAGACATATCGGAATCAATGATTTCTATATAAAATCCGGGACCATTTCGCAGTTCGTTATTCGAATAACGAAATATTTCGCAGTTCAACCTCCGAATAACGAAATGGCAAAACTAAGTTTTGAATAGGTAATGATGATATTTTAGACACACTAAACCCAAGCAATATCGGAATCAATGATTTCTATACAAAATCCGGGACCATTTCGCAGTTCCTTATTCGAATAACGAAATATTTCGCAGTTCAACCTCCGAATAACGAAATGGCAAAACTAAGTTTTAAATAGGTAATGATGATATTTTAGACACGCTAGACCCAAGCCATATCGAAATCAATGATTTCTATACAAAATCCGGGACTATTTCGCAGTTCGTTATTCGAATAACGAAATATTTCGCAGTTCAACCTCCGAATAACGAAATGGCAAAACTAAGTTTTAAATAGGTAATGATGATATTTTAGACACACTAGACCCAAGCCATATCGGAATCAATGATTTCTATACAAAATCCGGGACCATTTCGCAGTTCGTTATTCGAATAACGAAATATTTCATAGTTCAACCTCTGAATAACGAAATGGCCAAAACCAGCTATATAAATGCGCAAAGATTACATTTTAGATACCAAATGACCAACATAAGTTGGTGATGCAGAGGTAAAAAAAAGATGAGTAAATTTAAATATTTTCAACAATAGCTGCCATTTTTCTCCACCAAACCTTATATTATGTCCACTCTTTAGAATCGTCTCGAAGAGATTTCTAAAGAGTGGTCAAAGTATAGGATTTGGTGGAGATTGGCGATTTAAGTAATGGGGTACGCACCTTTATCTCTAGCTCTGGAAATGCGCAATGATGATATTTTAGACATACTAGAACCCAGTCACAGAGGAATCAATGTTTGATATATTAAATCCTGAGCCATTTCACAGTTCGTTATTCGAATAAGGACATACATATGTATTTCGCAGTTCGCCATCTAAATAACGAACTAGTTCGCAGTTCAAACTTCGAAATCGCCCCTAATTGTGGTAAAACAAAAATAATCCGATGCACAAGTACATACCCTGAATAATATAATCATGAGGATGGAGGACTGTAGGCCACCTGCTTTTAGAGACGTAAACGGGCATTGAAAGTTGAGAAAGCCAGAGAAGAAGACGAGAGAAGGACCGAAGAAGACTCAGATAGTGACGACAAAGAGTCTGATTATAAGGAAAGTGCTGCTGGGACTTCTCTGAGAGAAGAACCTCGGAAAGTCGTCCTATATATACCACCCAGACATCGGGCGGAAAAGCTCACGTTCATCGCACTTCACGCACTTACAATATGCGAGCGAGTAAGGACACCGTATGTGAGCAGCAGGTGTAAGTACGGCCTCCGTACGATAATTAGAAAATCGCACGGAGACGGTATGTTGTAAGCACGTTGTTTGTTAGCACATACAACACACTTACATGTACCACGTGTTCATCGTTCGATGCACGCAACCGCTGACGGTCAGGTGTGGGGTGCGGACCACGTACCTTACACTTTGCGCAACAGTGGGAGTAACGTGCTTTGACGTACTCCCTCCCTGCTCTTGCAACTCCCTCTCAACGTTTACAGAAAAACGTCGCGGCCTTGGCCACCCCAAAAATACGCACGGGCTTAAAAACGCATAGTGTGTTGTGACCGGGCCTTTAGCCCCCACCCATCTGGATTCATATTTTCCATTTTCATGCGGCATTTTTAAACTGACATCTGTTACAATACTTAATATGCAGTGTTCTTTGGCTACTGTTTATGCCCCTCTACTTATACGTGTCAAGGGGATAAATTTGCCGTTGTCCGTCCGTCAGTTTGTATGTACGTTTGTCCGTTCCGATTTTTTGTATATATAGTGTATAACTCTTAAAACACTTGTCTTACAGACATGAAACTTCATGAATATATTTTCAGGGTACGCACGTGTGCACCTGGGTATTTTCATTTAACGAATTTTGATTAACATTGACTTGGTTATGGGTCCTGATTTTTTTTTAAATTATGGAAGTTTATGTTTGGGTCGAGCATAAATCCGCTGCCTTTTTAGCTGCAGATGCAGCTGACCCTTCTTCTGTGTCCCCTTATTAGGCATCTTGGAGACGAAATGTTAGGACTCATCCGTGGGTTCGGCTTTTATATATACAGTAAAGCCACTCTATTACGACCACTATATTATGTTAATTATTTTGTGTTTAAGTCAGGTGGTTGCTTAAAGCAAGGTGAAAGTAAAGCAGAAAACTCTTCAGGGGCTTCCTGTTTTACTTGCATTTTGTTTTAGCTGTCATCTGTCTTTGCTACAATCAATCAGCATTCTTTTATGTGGTCGTAATAGAGAGGTTGTACTGTACTGCAGAAATCAGTACGCACAACGTGCGCTCTAACTGCGGAGCTCGTGCTTATTCGGTCCACGTGCGTTTTATGTGCGCTGATAGGCTGTAGAAGGTACATGCGTCACCCGTACTTGGGATTATCCGTAGCCTGAATGCAGCCTGAACGCATGAAACGTTCCTCATGCATGCACTAAAAGCTCTACGACGTGTCTGCGTGCCCCCAAATCCACACGGAGGCGGTACTCACCACGTACGAATCCCCAAAATATGCCCACGTTTTTGCAAGTAGACAACGCGCACCTGCAAGTACCGCGGGTTGTGACCAGGGCTTAAATAATTATTCGTTTAATAATATATTTTTCATTAATAGAGAATCATCATCGGTGAATTACTTAGGCTACAGTTCCACTAGCCCTTGCGTTAAATAGTATTGGAGACCTTCGTACGACGATTGCACGATTACCTGAACTCTCTAATGTTACATCTTAAAGAATACCAGCGACCAGTTCGATCGTAAGGAGGTTGTTGTGCATGATCAACAACCTCTCTGCGACCGAAATCGGTCGCACGACATGAAACGATTACCAACGATTACTGAAGACTACCCGCGATTGTCAGCGACTTGTCGTGCGACATTCGTACGAATATCGGCGACAAGAAGTCGCTAGAAATAGTAAACAGGGCATAAGCGGTCGTCGGCCTAGTGGGACTCGGTCCTGAGGTTGGTCAACATGGTCAACGACCACTCTACGACTGAAATTGGTCGTACGATTGTAAACGATTACCAACGATTACTGAAGACCACGGGCGATTATCAGTGACTTTCGTACGAATATCGGCGACCAGAGGTCGGTAGCAATCGTAAACAGGTCTTAAGGGTCGTAAGGCCTAGTAGGACTGGGCCCTTAGGGGAGCAGAAAAGTATTATTTAGACCACTTTCTTTTCTACATACCACAAATAGCTCCCCCAAAGTCTAAAGAAGGCTCACTTGTCTATTCTGAGCGATCCCTAAATTATTCAATTGTAAAGTTTTTGTTGGAAAAAAATCTCTGAGAATTTAAAAAGTCAATACCTATTAGTATTGTCTGGTAAAGTTCCTAAGACATTCATGCCAATTTTGATTATTGAGGTTTCATTCCTCATCAAATGTTAGCTGATTCCATCTACACCTCAAACTAACTGAAGGTTGTCCAATGTAAAAGGGTAAACTAAAATTCATGTACTAGATAAAATACTTTGCTTATTTTCTGTAAATCCTCGAAGAAACAAAATCGAATTATTGACATTGCCTTCATAATGGCAAGTGGCAATGGTCTGCCATAGCAATTGCCTTTAAACGTTGCATCCGACGGTGATTGTTGGTCTAATAAATTTATCGTAACATAGGTGGAAAAATGCAAACATGGACCATGCTTAACCCTTTCGGTGCCAACATAAACTTTCGAAGGATCTCCCACTTTCAGAATTTATCTGTGTAGATAATTGTCTGCTACAGGTTATAATGTGGGGTAGGTTATTTTCATTTTTTAAAAAAAAATTATACTCTGAGTAGACGTCGAGTTACTGGGCGACGTTGATCCGAACTGTTTCACAGGTCATCATGGATTCGCCTATGACGGTGAAAGAGTTATATACGTCAGAAGTGTTTTTACGTATAAATATGTATGACGGGGTGTGTAAAAAAAGACATCTACCCTTTAGGAGCCAACTAGTTATCGTCGATGTTTCTCAAGTCATAATTGAGGTCAAACAGTTTGAATCTAGATACATATCAAGCTATTCGACATCTCACCAGGGTCTAATCTTTTTGCCAAGGTGACCACATATTTTCACAATACAGCAAGCCCTACGAGTCACCCTTGCGCAGAAAGGGTAAAATCCGCAGCGTTCATGTTTTCTACACAATGAAGGACATGACGGTTAACTTCGCCGTCATCAAAGGAGCGGTCGCGCTAGATCAAATCTTGATGAGTTAGCAAATTCTTTCGGCGTTTCTCCATTTTGTAGAAAAATATGACAGTTTCAAATTAACGCCAGTAGTCTTACTACCAAAATTAAGGCTTTATCTGATGGATATTCATGAAATAATGTTTAACATCGTGAATATTAATTAGATATTTATTTCTGGCCTATGCATATACCAAATTTGGTTATAGCAGAAACTGTAGAACCGGATCGATATTACTCATTAGCAAAGAGAACATATCCTGATCAGACGACTACTACAAAAAGCGTCTCATATACATCTACCATTATTTGCAAAGGCGTCAATAGCATCCCTATCAGGTAAAGGGTTAATGAATAATGATCCATGCGATTCTGAACTTTGCAACCACGGTTTCTGGTGAACAATGCAAACGAAAGATTGCTGACTAGGAACAGAATTGTTGTCCCAGTAAATTAATAAGTCCATGCCCATTTGAAAAAAAAGAAGAAAAAACATTACCCATTCAAACATGGCTGCACGCGCTACCGCGATATTCGAATACCAGAATAAATTCGTGGTACTCTTATACGTCTAATTTGCAATGTAATATTTTAACCATAAATTTATGTTTAGATCAGAACACTTGATAGTTGTAAATAGGAGTATAAGGCTATTTTATAGAATATGGGACTGCGAACCATCAGTGTCAAAATGTAAAATAAATGGAAATACAGAACTTTAAATAAATGATACATAAACCCCGCTTCATACCGGCACTTGTTACTTCGTAATATTCGACATAAGGCGAAAGATCTCTTCGAGTATGTGCCTATATGCACTATATTTCCCATTTTCATAAAGACAATTTCGGTTGCCGACACCAGCAGTCAATTTCGGCAAACTTGTTTAAGTCTTCCGCTATTCAATATTCATGTAAGAAATAATGATATCATGAATATTTATTTACTGAACTTTACAAAAAAAAGTTTTTCTGTGAGAAAAACTATAGTTTCAGATCTATATCATGTAAAAATCTAACAGAGCAGACCCTGATCATAGGGGCTGTCTGATCTGGGTCTATTCTGTTTGCAAATGCATGAAAAGGCGTTCATATGAAGAAAGGGTTAACGGTATATTTGCCACTCGATTGACCGACCCCTCCATAGCATTTAGGCACGTTCAACTCCTATGCTCTCGGATATATAACATATTTGGACCATTTCGTTATTGATAATTCGGACTTTGAACTGCGATGTATATAGTTAATTGAATAATAAACTCCAAAATGACTCCATATTTAATATATAAATCATTGATTCAACTATGAGATACATCCAGTGTGTGTGAAATATCATCATTGCGCAATTATAACTTTTATTGCCATTTTGTTATTCGGAGGTTGAACTACGTAATATTTCGTTATTCGAAAAACGAACTGCCAAATGGCAGGATTTAATATATGAATCATTGAGTTCACTATGACTAGGGTCTATAGTGTCTATCATATTATCTCTGCTCATTTATAGTTTATTTTGATCATTTCGTTATTCGAATAACGAACTGCAAAATATTTCGTTCTTCGAATAACGAACTGCGAAATATTTCGAATAATGAACTGCGAAATATTTCGTTATTCGAATAACGAACTGCGAAATATTTCGTTATTCGAATAACGAAATGCGAAATGGCACCAGCTTTAATATAGAATTCATTGGTTAAACTATGGCTTGGGTCTGGTGTGTCTAAAATATCATCATTGCGCTTTTATAGCTTATTTTTGCCATTCGAAATTCTGAGGTTTAACTTCGAAATATTTCGTTATTCGAATAACGAATTGCGAAATGGCTCCGAATTTTATATATACGTCATAGATTCCACTATGACTCGGGTCTAGTGTGTCTAAAATATCATTATTACACATTTAAAACGTATTTTGGCCATTTCGTTATTCGGAGGTTGAATAGCGAAATATTTCGTTATTCGAATAACGAACTGCGAAATGGCTCAGGATTTTATATAGAAATCATTGCATCCACTATGACCTGGGTCTAGCGTTTCTTAAATATCATCTTTGCGCATTTAAAACTGGTTTTGGCCATTTCGTTATTCGGAGGTTGAATCTGCGAAATATTTCGTTACTCGATTAACGAACTGCGAAATGGCTCCGTATTTTATATAGAAATCATTGATTCCACTATGACTGGGGTCTAGGGAATCTAAAATATCATCTTTGCGGATTTATAACTGGTTTCGGCCATTTCGTTATTCGGAGGTTGAACTGCGAAATATTTCGTTATTCGAATAACGAACTGCGAAATGGCTCCGGATTTTATATAGAAATCATTGATTCCACTATGGCATGGGTCTAGTGTGTCTAAAATATAATTATTACGCATTTAAAACTTATTTTGGCCATTTCGTTATTTGCAGGTTGAACTGTGAAATATTTCGTTATTCGAATAACGAACTGCGAAATGGCTCTGGATTTTATACAGAAATCATTGATTCCACTATGACATGGGTCTAGTGTGTCTAAAATATCATTATTACGCATTTAAAACTTATTTTGGCCATTTCGTTATTCGCAGGTTGAACTGCGAAATATTTCGATATTCGAATAACGAACTGCGAAATGGCTCCGGATTTATATAGAAATCTTTGATTCCACTATGATTTGGGTCTAGGGTATCTAAAATATCATCTTTGCGCATTTATAGCTGGTTTTGGTCATTTCGTTATTCGGAGGTTGAACTGCGAAATATTTCGTTATTCGAATAACGAACTGCGAAATGACTCCGGATTTTATATATAAATCATTGATTCCACTATGATTTGGGTCTAGGGTATCTAAAATATCATCTTTGCGAATTTATAGCTGGTTTTTGCCATTTCGTTATTCGGAGGTTGAACTGCGAAATATTTCGTTATTCGAATAACGAACTGCGAAATGGCTCCGGATTGTATATAGAAATCATTGATTCCACTATGACATGGGTCTAGTGTCTAAAATATTATTATTACGCATTTAAAACTTATTTTGGCCATTTCGTTATTCGCAGGTTGAACTGCGAAATATTTCGTTATTCGAATAACGAACTGCAAAATGGCTCCGGATTTTATATAGAAATCATTCATTCCACTATGATTTGGATTTAGGGTATCTAAAATATCATCATTACGCATCTATAACTGGTTTTGGCCATTTCGTTATTCGGAGGGTGAACTGCGAAATATTTCGTTATTCGAACAACAAACTGCGAAATGGTTCCGGATTTTATATAGAAATCATTAATGCAACTATGACTTGTGTCTAGGGTATCTAAAATATCATTGTTACGCATTTAAAACTTATTCTGGCCATTTCGTTATTCGGAGGTTGAACTGCGAAATATTTCGTTTTTCGAGTAACGAACTGCGAAATGGCTCAGGATTTTATATAGAAATCATTGATTCCACTTTGACTTGGGTCTAGGGTATCTAAAATATCATTATTACGCATTTATAACTGCTTTTGGCCATTTCGTTATTCGGAGGTTGAACTGCGAAATATTTCGTTATTCGAATAACGAACTGCGAAATTCCTCCGGATTTTATATAGAAATCATTGATTCCACTTTGACTTGGGTCTAGTGTGTCTAAAATATCATTATTACGCATTTAAAACTTATTCTGGCCATTTCGTTATTCGGAGGTTGAACTGCGAAATATTTCGTTATTCGAATAACGAACTGCGAAATGGCTCCGGATTTTATATAGAAATTATTGATTCCACTATGACTTGGGTCTAGGGTATCTAATATATCATCTTTGCACATTTATAACTGGTTTTGGCCATTTCGTTATTCGGAGGTTGAACTGCGAAATATTTCGTTATTCGAATAACAAACTGCGAAATGGCTCCGGATTTTATATAGAAACCATTGATTCCACTATGACTTGGGTCTAGGGTATCTAAAATATCATATTTGCGCATTTATAGCTGGTTTTGGCCATTTCGTTATTCGGAGGTTGAACTGCGAAATATTTCGTTATTCGAATAACGAACTGCGAAATGGCTCCGGATTTTATATAGAAACCTTTGATTTCACTATTGCTTGGGTCTAGGGTATCTAAAATATAATTATTACGCATTTATAACTGGTTTTGGCCATTTCGTTATTCGCAGGTTGAACTGGGAAATCTTTCGTTATTCGAATAACAAACTGCGAAATGGCTCCGGAATTTATATAGAAATCATTGATTCCACTATGACATGGGTCTAGTGTGTCTAAAATATCATTATTACGCATTTAAAACTTATTTTGGCCATTTCGTTATTCGGAGGTTGAACTGCGAAATATTTCGTTATTCGAATAACGAACTGCGAATGGCTCTGGATTTTATATAGAAATCATTGGTCCAACTATGACATGGGACTAGTGTGTCTAAAATATCATTATTACGCATTTAAAAGTTATTTTGGCCATTTCGTTATTCGCAGTTTGAACTGCGAAATATTTCGTTATTCGAATAACGAACTACGAAATGGCTCCGGATTTTATATAGAAATCTTTGATTCCACTATGATTTGGGTCTAGGGTATCTAAAATATCATCTTTGCGCATTTATAGCTGGTTTTGGCCATTTCGTTATTCGCAGGTTGAACTGCGAAATATTTCGTTATTCGAATAACGAACTGCGAAATGGCTCAGGATTTTATATAGAAATAATTGATTCCACTATGATTTGGGTCTAGGGTATCTAAAATATCATCATTACGCATTTATAACTGGTTTTGGCCATTTCGTTATTCGGAGGTTGAACTGCGAAATATTTCGTTATTCGAATAACAAACTGCGAAATGGCTCCGGATTTTATATAGAAATCATTGATTCCACTATGACATGGGTCTAGTGTGTCTAAAATATTATTATTACGCATTTAAAACTTATTTTAGCCATTTCGTTATTCGGAGGTTGAACTGCGAAATATTTCGTTATTCGAATAACGAACTGCGAAATGGCTCTGGATTTTATATAGAAATCATTGATTCCACTATGACATGGGTCTAGTGTATCTAAAATATCATTATTACGCATTTAATACTTATTTTGGCCATTTCGTTATTCGCAGGTTGAACTGCGAAATATTTCGATATTCGAATAACGAACTGCGAAATGGCTCCGGATTTTATGTAGAAATCTTTGATTCCACTATGATTTGGGTCTAGGGTATCTAAAATATCATCTTTGCGCATTTATAGCTGGTTTTGGCCATTTCGTTATTCAGAGGTTGAACTGCGAAATATTTCGTTATTCGAATAACGAACTGCGAAATGGCTCCGGATTTTATATAGAAATCATTGATTCCACTATGACATGGGTCTAGGGTATCTAAAATATCATCATTAGGCATTTATAACTGGTTTTGGCCATTTCGTTATTCGGAGGTTGAACTGCGAAATATTTCGTTATTCGAATAACAAACTGCGAAATGACTCCGTATTTAATATATAAATCATTGATTCCACTATGACTGGGGCCTATGGTGTCTAAAATATTATCTCTGATAATTTATAATTAATTTGTATCATTTCGTTATTCGAATAACGAACTGCGAAATATTTTGTTATTCGAATAACGAACTGCGAAATAGTACGTTATTCAAATAATGATCTGCAAAATGGCTCTGGAATTAATATATTAATCTTTGATTTCACTATGACTCGGGTCTACAGTGTCTAAAATATCATCATTGAACATTAATAACTTACTTTGACCATTTCGTTATTCAGAGGTAGAACTACGAAATATTTCGTTATTCAAATGGCTCCGGATTGTATATACATGATTTGATTTACATATGAGTTAGATCTACAGTGTCTTGAATATATTCGGATATTGAACTAGGACCTAATTTGTTATTCGAATGAAAACTGCAAAGTGGCCTGACTTTTATATGTACCCGCGATAATCCGGTTCTGCAGTATCTAGAATATAATTACAGTAAAACCCCTCTAATGCGAACACTAATGCATAATTCTGTCTGGCAGAGACAGGTGGTAGCTTAATGCAGAACGAAAGTTATGCAGAAAACTCCTATAGGAACTTTCTGCATTACTTTTATCCTGCATTAAGCTACCACCTGCTAATACAGACACCTATGGTTATTATGTTAGTGTTCGCATTAGAGGGGTTCTACTGTACTGTTAATTTATAGCTTAATTGACCATTTCATTATTCGTAAATTGAATTGCAAACTATTTCGTTATTCACATGCGAATAACGAACTGCGAAATATTTCGTTGTTCGTTATTCGAATAACGAACTGCGAAATATTTCGCAGTTCGTTATTCGAATAACGAACTGCGAACTGCGAACTGGCAGCCAACTTAACGCTGCCTTCCTTTTCACACATTTGCAAAAAGAGTAGACCAGGATCAGACGGCTCCTATAGGAGCTGTCCGATCAGGGTCTTCTCTGTTTGCTTTTGACACGGTATAGATCCGATTCTACAGTTTTTTTCAAAGCAAATAATTCCCTTTAAAAGTTTTATTATAAGCAGTTTTCTAATAAATATTCATGATGTCATTTTTTCTTACATGAATATTGAACAGGGATAGGGTTAAATATATAAAATGAATATTGTTGACATGACAAACAGTAGATAATTCGATCTGTAACATGTAACAGAGAATACCCTGAAAGTGTTCAGGGTTTCTGATCTGTCTACTCAAGTGTTTTAAAAGGTGGAATTATATACATTATTAGTACATGCATAGGGTTGATAGGAGTGATTACCTACTTAACTATTGGGTTTTTTTCCAGTATGCTGGAGCCCAAAAGGGAAGCAGCTGGTTGTTGGGCGGGAGGATGGGCTGCTGGTACAGTATGATCCAGATCTAAACATCAAACGCAAGTGGGATTATCCCACCATCTTCCCTGACACCACTTTTCAAGGTAGGTAAATCTAACACAACTTGTCAAGGGAAGTAACTCTGACACCACTTTTCAAAGTAAGGGACTCTGATATCTGATCAAAATAGGTAATTCTGACACAACCTACCAAGGTAGGTAACTGTGACACCACTTAACCCTTTACTCTATAAAGATACCTTTCTACACCTTTGCAAACAGAGTAGACCCAGATCAGATGACTCCTGTAGGAACTGTCTGATCAGAGTCTGCTCTCTTTGCTTATGATATACATGTAATATAGATATGATTCTACAGTTTCTTCCATGGCCAAAGACATCTGTGTCCATGTGTTATTATAACAATTAATATCCACGATGTCATTATTTCATACATGAATATTCTTGTAATTTTGACACCATTTATCAAAGTAAATGACTCATGCTTAAATTATCAGTGTATGTGATTCTAGCACTACTAAGCAAGGTAGATAATTCTGACACCACATATCAAAGTATGTAACTGGTAACTCCGACACCACTTATAAAGGTAGGTAACTCTGACCCCACTTACCTACCATTTATCTAAGTATGTTTGTTTGAGGTCAACTGTCTACGAGTTATTAACATTTATAACTTTTTTGTATCGATGGTTATAACTTTTTGTATCGATGGTTTGGTATTATTTTATTTTTGCGTTTCCCATTCAGTGGTCGACCTGATGTGGCTGTCCACATACAGTTTCATGGTGGCTTATGTGTCCAATCAGGCAGACACCAGTGACCAGCCCTCCCTCATTCTGGTCAATGGCTCAGTGAGTAGACAAATAGTACATATACCTTGCATATATAAAAGCCTTTTAATCTTTCTCATGCTAAAAATAAAGTCTGCTAAAAACCTGTTACAATTTTTCATCTAACTTGTTCAGACTTTTAAGAAGTTATTATACCCCACACAACATAGTTGCGTGGGATATATAGTTTCTGACTTGTCCGTCAGTCTGTCTGTCGTGTATCATAATACATTGTTGCTCATGTAGCACTTTCATTTCTTGACCAATTCTTCTCAAATTGGCTTTAAGAATTGTCATGAATAAAATCTTGTATGAGGTCAATTTTCAGAGGAATCTGTCATGCACAACCTCTTTTTTATGCCCCGTTTATGATAGTCAGGGGGCATTATGTTTTGCACCTGTCCGTCTGTGTGTCACGTCTGTGTGTGTGTCACATCCCTCTGTTTGTCTGTCAGGGGTTTTTCACCTTCTATAACAGAGGCCTGTAAAAGGCCCCTTCCTAATTGAAAATTTCTTTAAAATCATGCAGTTTTCCCAAAAATCCAAACTTACACCAGCTTTTTTGTTTCCCAAATCAGCAATTTTAGCGATAATTCTTCCCAAAATCAGCAGGCTAAGGCCCCTTCCCAATTAAGAGAGAAAAAGCCCTGTCTGTGTGTCACACTTGTACATGTAGTTGGTTGTCAGTTTTTTCACTGTCAAGCACCACCACGGGGGCATGGCTGTGTCTTACAGACACAATTTTCTAGTTTTGTCCGACAATGTGACAGCATGGGGTTTGTGAGTTTGCTCACCAGAGTTCTTTAATTGCCCAAATATCAGACAACTTGGCGTACATACTTGATGACATGAGAAGGGGACATTCTTGATGTCTGATCTGGATTCAAACTGTTTGCAAATGCAAATCAGATCGCATGTAGCATTAGAATGGTAAACCTTTGAGTGTTGATAAAATATTTGTTCAAGTGTAGGAACTATTTATCTTTAATCCTTTCCTTCATATAAACACGTTTTCACACATTTTGCAAACAGAGTAGACCCAGATCAGACTGCTCCTATAGGAGCTGTCTGATCAGGGTCTGCTCTGTTTGCTCATGGTATTTTGTTATTATTAAAAGATCGGTTTCTTAACTTTCTGAAATATCTACACCTTCCATATTTCTTTATAACTATTTTGTCCATGAATATTCAGTTGGTATTGAAATTTGGAATAAACCTAGAATAGGAAAAGGGTTAACTCTTTGCATGCTGTCTTTACTCAGCTAGTGGCGAAACTGATTACCTTTGCAAACAGTTTCACTTTAGATCCAGATGAGATGCTGCATAATACAGCATCTTATCAAGATCAACACTGTTTGAGACCATACATTGGCAAAGAAATGAGACATTTTATTTTAAAAATTGAAACAGATGAGAATTGTTACAAACAAAAACTTAATTAGCGTGCCAAAAGCCAGCCATAATATTGTTCTAACTGCTAATGATAAAACTGCTGGTGATCCTTACTAATCCTACTCTTTATGCTTTTGCAAACAGATTAAACCGAGATAAGACATCTACAGAAGCGTCGTCCTATCAGGATCCAAACTGTCAGAATACGAACCCTATTTGGCAGCGAAATGTCGAATCACCATTCAATGAATATCTTGGCTTTCCCCCTATTTCGACTTCTCTCTTTCCTTCCTTACTTAGTTGCTTTCTTTCATTTCTATCTTTCTTTCAGTGTTTAAGCATATACATGTATATCTAGTAGTTTATGTTTCCAACCACCAGTAACCTTATTAATAACCTTATTAATTGTCATGATTGTACTTTGTCATAGTGTATGATTATTGTGTGTATTGCATTTTCTCTTGTTGCACTTCGGTGCCTGAGATGTAATAAAGTTCAGTTCAGTTCAGAAGCTGAGATCAGAGTCTGCTGTGTTTGCTTAACCCTTTCACTGTTTTATATTCATGTTAGAAATAAAGGCAACATGAGTATTCATTAGCCATATAATTATAGTAGCATATGAATATTTGATATTTAATAGCATAAGGGAAAGGGTTAACCCTTTTATTGACACATTATTGTCATCTGAAACTTGGAAGAGTATTGCTGATGATAGATTTGTCGAGATTAATGATAACCCCAAACAAATAGAGCAGACCATGATCAGACAGTTCCTACAGGTGTTGTCTGATCTGGGTCTACTCTGTTTGCAATGGCTTGAGTGCTGTCTGTCAACGTGGCCCCAGAGACCTTCCTACCTTGCAGTGGTTCTGGGGCTTAATTGTCACAGGGGATGTTTACTTGACGGAGATTATTCGCTCTGCCATGAACTAAAAGGAAGGCAGGTCGGTGGTTTTGATCCCATTCGCTGCTTTGCAGCAAATGAGATTAGCTGAAATCATCTTCCTGAAATCATCCCTCATCATAGAGTCATCATCATGTCATCGCATCACTCATCGGTGCTATATGACCTATTCAGTGTCACAGTGCCATAAAACCCAACTCACTCTTTCACAATGGTTCTTGTGCTAGATGATGGTACAGTACTGAGGTTCAGCAATTACGTGGATGAGTGACTGTGAGTTAATATTTGGAATGATACATGAATATAAAAGTTTTGCTATATTTTTGCAGAAAGACAGCCCCACCGTCTATGTCAATTTTGAAGATGTTTGCTTTGGGAGAGGAGAAGAGAGGGAGAGAAAGTACTTCTTCCACTTTGTACAGAAGTGGTGAGTCATAAGAGTCGGAGATATAGACGAAGCTCCATATACAAATATTAAAACTGTGGCTTCTTCCACCAAACTGGATGTTGTGATCATTCTATTGAAATCGTCTCGAAGAGATAATAATAAGCGAGCTTTCCCTAAAAATGTCTTAAGTTATGCATCTTCATTCTATTCCTCTTGATAGTTACTTTTTATTTGGCACATGGCACAGGTTAATCTTTTCTCTGTTTAACATTTATTCAAGATTTTATAGGGGCCTCCATGGCCGAGTGGTTATTGTCTTCGACTGACAATCGCTTAGTCCCTCACTGCTCACAATCTGAATGTAGACTGTTTGCAAACTCAAATTCACAACTAGCTTGCAAATATTTAAACCTTTCCTTCGTACAAAGGCATTTTCAAAGCTTTTCAAACAGAATAGGCCCAGATCAGACATCTATTGGAAACTATAGTATGTCACTGGACTGTTGCCTACAGTAAAACCTCTCTAAACAGCAATTCAAGTAGAGAAGAATTTAGATACTTTTAGGCAGGTGGCTGCTTAATGCAGGGTGAAAGTCATGCAGAAAGCTCCTAGAGGAACTTTCTGCATGACTTTCACCCTGCATTAAGCCACCACCTATTTCCAAGATCGACATTTATGTTAAATTTAAATTCAGGTTTAGAGAGGTTTTACTGTATATTATCACTGAACTTTCACCCATATAGTATAGTGACAACAAAAAAACTTGACAGTGGCCCAGACAGGATGAAATATTACTTGGAGCAAAACAATTTTATCAAATAAACTTTTTGTAATGTTTTGTTTTTTATTTTAATCTGTCAGTTTGAATTTTAATGACAAAAACTTATTATTCTAAATTTAATGTTTATTTACAGGGAAATGCTGATAACCGGCTCTAGTAACGCGTCTGAGATCAGTGTGGTGGGCAGACACCTGGACAATAAGGTACACCTGGACAATTTTTATGTGCCAGCTATCCAAGCTAGAATAAAAGTGTGCTTGTGTGTGTATGTGTGTGTGGGGGGTTACTTTTGTTAACCCTTTCCATTATATGAATGCCTTTTCAAGCCTTTGCAAACAGAGTAGACCCAGATCAGACAGCTCCTATTGGAGCTGTCTGATCACAGTCTGCTCTGTTAGTTTTTGTATAATATACCTATACATTCTACAGTTTCTGTCTTAACCAAACTGTCTTGTGTTCATATGCCACTTTAAAACATAATCTGATTAATATATTCAACAGGGAAAGGGTTAAGTGTTACTTTTGTGAGTTTGGGAGTGGGTCTGTGTGTGGGTCTTTGAGCAGATCCATGAGTCAATCAAAATTATTTCGGGTATACATGACATAAAAAAAAACCCATTTCTAGTTAATTGTGAAACAGGGGCCAACTAAACTTGGTCTACTCTGATTGCAAATTCATGAAAAAGCGTTTATGTAAAAGGTTAATACCAGATAAAAGATAGATATACACCATATCATATTCTTTTTCATTAATGGTCATTTTTGTCATGAGATTTGATAATAAAAACATAACATTTTAAAATAAAAAGGGAGATAATCAAACAAAATTTGTAGCAGATGAGAAATTTGGCGCACTTCAATATTTGGCAGCAAAAGAGTTGCTATCCACTGAATTTAGATGTAAAGTCTTCTGCACTCTCTCAATTTTGAGTATTATTTGCTAGGGTCAACTAACCCATTATATTCCAAATTTCAATACCTACTGAATATTCATGGACAAAATAGTTTTAATGAAATATGGAAGATGGTACACTGTAGTCTTCTTAGCAACTAATGAAATGGATCTAACAAATGCCATTAGTAAACAGAGCAGACCCTGATCAGATGGCTCCTAAAGGAGCCATCTGATCTGGGTCTACTCAGTTGGCAAATTTATGAAAATGCGTTGATATGAAGGAAAGGGCTAAGCAATAAAATACGTGAAATCCTGTATCTGGATGGTAACTGGTGCAAGATAGAGATGAAATTAACACCATGTTCAAAATAGTAAATAATTCAGCTGTGGAAATTTTGTGTTGGTACATGCACAGGAATAACAGTCTTAAATGTGTCAACTGATGTCAAATGTGTCAGTGTTAATAATATCGCAGTCATCCAATTTTTTTTTTATCAAAGCCTCAAAAAACTGGATAACTGAGATATGCCTCATAACATTACATCCAAATTTAGTGAACATTAACCCTTTGCTGAATATTTATGTAAGAAATAAGATAGTCATGAATATTAATTAGATTAATATTGTTATTGTAGTACATTGTACATCAACACAGAAGTTTTTGGCCATGGCAGAAACTCGTTTCTTTCATATATGTAAAACCCTTTTCATGCTTTTACAAACATGTAAGAAAATGACATCATGAATTTTTGTAATGGCATATGTACATGGGATTTTAATTTTTTTTATTATTACTACAGTGCTCCCTCTCTACAACGACATCCTTTGGGATACGAAGATTGTATATGTTGTTCAGAGGGAGTTGTTATAGGGAGGGAAATCAAACATAATTAGCTTGTTTGCAGATTCCCAGATAAGGTTTATTTCGAGAACAAAGACCGTTATGCCTCTATCAAACTCTGTGTTGTGGCCACTCTTTAGAATCGTCACAAAGTGACGATTCTGAAGAGTGGTCATAACATAGGGTTTGATGGAGGCATAAAGAAAATACGACGGAAAAGGTTGTTTCTGGAGCCTTGTTGTTTCGGAAACGGTGACATGCATTGTTATAAGGAGGGAATCGTTATTGAGAGGGCCGTTGTAGGGAGGGAGCACTGTAATTCTTTACTACCTGAATACGACGGTGGATCTGGAAGTTCGTAGACTATTCATATAATGTCTAAATTATAGATCGCATTTCTTTGGAACTTGCAGTAACCTAAGATCAAGCTTTTATTACAAGGGTGCAGTCAAAAAACAAATGTATCTTAAAGTATTCGCTGGATTACAAGTGTCCATAGTAACCCCCATTGGTATAACGAAGCACGTAAAATGTATGGACTTTTTAACAACTCCTTCACAGATCACTACAGCATTTGCATGCCTTTTCCTTTTGCATATGACTCCGCCAAGTCCTCTGCTGTCTGATAGCTTTCCTGACATCATTTCCTGAAATTTCAACTTTTTATACCCCCCTTTTGAAAAAATGGGGGGTATATTGCTTTGCACATGTCGGTCGGTCGGTCGGTCGATCGATCGATCGATGGTTTCCGAACGATAACTAATAAACGACTTGGCCTAGAATCTTCAAACTTGCTGTGGTGGTTGGTCATGAGAAGTAGATGACCCCTATTGTTTTTGAGGTCACTAGGTCAAAGGTCAAGGTCACCATGACCTAAAATGGTGAAATAGTTTCCGATCAATAACTGCTGAAGGGTTTGGCTTGGGATCTTCAAACTTGCTGTGGTGGTTGGTCATGACCACTAGATGACCCCTATTGATTTTGAGTCACTAGGTCAAAGGTCAAGGTCACCATGACCTTAAATGGTTAAATGGTTTCCGATCAATAACTGCTCAACGAATTAGCATAGAATCTTCAAACTTGCTGTGGTAGTTGGTCATGACCACTGAATGACCCCTATTGATTTTGAGGTCACTAGGTCAAAGGTCAAGGTCACCATGACCTTAAATGGTTAAATGGTTTCCGATCAATAACTGCTCAACGAATTAGCTTAGAATCTTCAAACTTGCTGTGGTAGTTGGTCATGACCACTGAATGACCCCTATTGATTTTGAGGTCACTAGGTCAAAGGTCAAGGTCACCATGACCTTAACTGGTAAAATGGTTTCTGATCAATAACTGCTCAAGGGTTTGGCTTAGAATCTTCAAATTTGCTTAGGTGGTTGGTCATGACAACTAGATGAGTCCTATTGTTTTTTAGGTCACTAGGTCAAAGGTCAAGGTCACCATGACCTTAAAAGGTGAAATGGTTTGCGATCAATAACTGCTCAAGGGTTTGGCCTAGGATCTTCAAATTGCTGTGGTGGTTGGTAATGACAACTGGATGACCCCTATTGTATTTGAGGTCACTAGGTCAAAGGTCAAGGTCACCATGACCTTAACTTGTAAAATGGTTTCTGATCAAAAACTGCTCAAGGGTTTGGCTTAGGATCTTCAAATTTGCTTAGGTGGTTGGTCATGACAACTAGATGAGCCCTATTGTTTTTGAGGTCACTAGGTCAAAGGTCAAGGTCACCATGACCTTAACTGGTGAAATGGTTTGCGATCAATAACTGCTCAAGGGCTTGGCTTAGGATCTTCAAACTTGCTGTGGTGGTTGGTCATGACCAATAGATAACCCCTATTATTTTTGAGGTCACTAGGTCAAAGGTCAAGGTCACCATGACCTTAACTGGTGAAATGGTTTGCGATCAATAACTGCTCAAGGGTTTGGCTTAGGATCTTCAAACTTGCTGTGGTGGTTGGTCATGTTGAAAACCCCTAGGTCAAAGTTCAAAGTTGCCGTGTTGATTAGTCATGACCACTAGATCAAAGGTCAGGGGGTCTGGGGGGTATACATGTTTTACAAACATCTCTTGTTTTAACTAGATTTTAAGATATAAACAATTTTCAAGGCGTTATTATCTACCGAAATTTCAAAATCATGACATCAACTGGTGATGTCAAGTTAAGGGCTGCAATTAAAATCTGTGTAGGATTAGACAAAACAACTAAGTTGTTGCAAAGTTCGAGTATGATAAAGAATTGCAGCAGGGCACTTGTTTTTAAGTGGCATTGACGATTTCGTAAATGAAGAAGTGCTGTAGAGGACGACAATCGAGCTTGACGTCCCTCTAAGAATGGACTTGATAGTTTTCCCTGAGATCAAGGCATTGCTAAGAGGTGTGCGATTTGAGGATGCTAGTGAACACCGCTTGTGTACACAAAACGTTTCTTCATACCACCATAGCTGGTACAATGATACATATGATAAATTGTAAAAAGACATGGATAATGTATTCGAATCCAAGGAGATTATGTTTAAAAGTGTGATTAAATCTTTGATGTTGTCATGACGTCACTGGTTGTACGCTGGCGTGCTCCGGGTACATATTACTGCTTTATTGTTATGTGCTTTTTTATTGTTGAATATATTTACATTAATTTATATTAATTTATTAATTGTAGAAAAAACATATCGGCCTTAAAAAATATACATAAAATACAAATCACAGATTAACGTGTTCATTTCCTAGCAACAGTCTAAGAACTTTCAGATCAACCCTCTTACACCTTTCTACACCTCTATTAACAGAGTAGACCTAGATCAGAAGCTCCTGTAGGAGCTGTCTAATCAGGATCTGCTCTGTTTGCTTATGATATTATATAGAAATGATTCTACAGTTGTTGTCACGGCTAAGCATTCCTGTGTCCATGTGCTATTATAACAATGAATCTAGTCCATATTCATGATGTCATTATTTCTTACATGAATATTCATGGAGTAAAGGGTTAATAGAAACTGTAGTAGGATCAGATCTATTATAACTTCATAAGCAAACAGAGCAGACCCTCTGATCTGGGTCTACTCTGTTTAAAAAGTCGTGAAAATGCATTTATATGAGGGAAAGGGTTAAACAATGAGCTATTTCCAGGAAACATGGGAGCGCTGGAATCTGGATGACTCTGCAAGAGCCGAGTGTCCCCTGACAGATGCATATGATGACACCTATCCTCTGGGTTTGGCTATTGACTTCTCCTCCCAAACTCCAATACCTCTAGGTAAGTACAAAAGAACCTGTTTTAAGAGACCAAACTCCCTACCCCTAGATATGTACAGTAGACTCTGTCTACAGAGACCAAACTCAAATACCTCTAGGTGAGTACAGAAGAAACTGTGTAAAGAGACCAAACTCCATACCTCTAGGTGAGTACAGAAGAAACTGTCTTAAGAGACCAAACTCCCTACCCCTAGATGTGTACAGTAAACCCTGTCTACAGAGACCAAACTCCATACCTCTAGGTGAGTACAGAAGAAACTGTAAAGAGACCAAACTCCATACCTCTAGGTGAGTACAGAAGAAACTCTGTAAAGAGACCACATTCCCATATCTCTACCTCAGTACAGAAGAAACTGTCTAAAGAGACCAAACTCCCATATCATTATGTGAGTACAGTAGAACATTTCTGAAAGTACAGTATAACAGTTCTAGAGAGACCAAACTCCCCTAAATGAGTACAATATAACAGTTCTAGAGAGACCAAACTCCCCTAAATGAGTACAGTATAACCGTTCTAGAGAGACCAAACTCCCCTAAATGAGTACAGTATAACAGTTCTAGAGAGACCAAACTCCCCTAAATGAGTACAGTATAACAGTTCTAGAGAGACCAAACTCCCCTTAATGAGTACAGTATAACAGTTCTAGAGAGACCAAACTCCCCTAAATGAGTACAGTATAACAGTTCTAGAGAGACCAAACTCCCCTAAATGAGTACAGTATAACAGTTCTAGAGAGACCAAACTCCCCTAAATGAGTACAGTATAACAGTTCTAGAGAGACCAAACTCCCCTAAATGAGTACAGTATAACAGTTCTAGAGAGACCAAATTCCCCTAAATGAGTACAGTATAACCATTCTAGAGAGACCAAACTCCCCTAAATGAGTACAGTATAACAGTTCTAGAGAGACCAAACTCCCCTAAATGAGTACAGTATAACAGTTCTGGAGAGACCAAACTCCCCTAAATGAGTACAGTATAACAGTTCTAGAGAGACCAAACTCCCCTAAATGAGTACAGTATAACAGTTCTGGAGAGACCAAGTTCCCCTAAATGAGTACAGTATAACAGTTCTGGAGAGACCAAATTCCCCTAAATGAGTACAGTATAACCGTTCTAGAGAGACCAAACTCCCCTAAATGAGTACAGTATAACCGTTCTAGAGAGACCAAACTCCCCTAAATGAGTACAGTATAACAGTTCTGGAGAGACCAAGTTCCCCTAAATGAGTACAGTATAACAGTTCTGGAGAGACCAAATTCCCCTAAATGAGTACAGTATAACCGTTCTAGAGAGACCAAACTCCCCTAAATGAGTACAGTATAACCGTTCTAGAGAGACCAAACTCCCCTAAATGAGTACAGTATAACAGTTCTAGAGAGACCAAACTCCCCTAAATGAGTACAGTATAACCATTCTAGAGAGACCAAACTCCCCTAAATGAGTACAGTATAACCGCTCTAAAGAGACCAAACTCCCCTTAATGAGTACAGTATAACAGTTCTGGAGAGACCAAACTCCCCTTAATGAGTACAGTATAACAGTTCTAGAGAGACCAAACTCCCCTAAATGAGTACAGTATAACCGTTCTAGAGAGACCAAACTCCCCTTAATGAGTACAGTATAACAGTTCTAGAGAGACCAAACTCCCCTAAATGAGTACAGTATAACCATTCTAGAGAGACCAAACTCCCCTAAATGAGTACAGTATAACCATTCTAGAGAGACCAAACTCCCCTAAATGAGTACAGTATAACCATTCTAGAGAGACCAAACTCCCCTAAATGAGTACAGTATAACCGCTCTAAAGAGACCAAACTCCCCTTAATGAATACAGTATAATCTATCTAAACTCCCATGGATGTGAGGCAAAATTAATGCAGAAAACTACTACAGTGGTGTTTGGGAGTCTTTGATAGATAAATATTTCTTGTTCCACTGCTTTGTTTTGTTGTCACTTGGAGTGGATTTTAATCAGTGCCACTAAGTCAGGGCATGGTTGAGTATTAAGAGATCTGGTTAGAACAATACCCAGTTTGACTACAGCTGAGATTTGTTTTAAGTTATAATTAAAAAAAAATAAATTAAAGTCTGGTTATTTACAAATGATTGTAGCTTAATGGCTGGATAGAAAGGTAATTGTAAAAGCTTTATACAGTTTTTATCCAGATGTCTCATCAGGATTCAAACTGTTTAACTCTCCCATTGCATTGTTCTACAAAAGTTGAACATACATATTTTTTTTATCAAATGGAGAAGGTGAACATTTGTGCTATTAATGGTAAATGAGGTTTCTTTTCATGCATTATCCATTACCTCATAGATACATCTTGCCGTACCTTGCAAACAGAGTAGATACAGATTAGATAGCTCCTTTAGGGGCTGTCTGATCAGAGTCTGTTCTGTTTGATTATAGAATTACAGAATTACAGTAGAATCTGTCTTAAGTGACCATAAAAATTTATAGGTCTGTAGGGCAGGTGATAGCTTAATACAGATCAAAAGTAATGCAGAAAGCTCCTATATAGGAGCTTTCTGCATTACTTTTGACCCGTATTAAGCAATCACCTGCTCTTAAAGATTCCCGTGTCCAAGTAACATAAGGTCTCTTAAGACAGGTTCTACTGTATATAGATCTGATAATACAGTTTGATACCATGGCCAAATATTTCTGTCTTCATCAATGAATATCCATGATATCATTATTTCTAATCAGATATTCATGATATAAAGGGTTCAATTGGACTAACTGGACAAGGTAGGTACAGTTAAACTTTGATATCTCGAACTTCGGGATAACTTGAACTTAGGGATAAGTCAAACTTTGGGATAATGGGAAGTAAAAATTCGGTCCTCCCAAAATTTACTATACAAAAGTGTTCTGAAATGTATCATCAGGCATATCTAGAAACACTTGTGACAGCCTGATGCAGATTGAAAGTAATGCTGAAAGCTCCTGTAGGAGATTTCAGCATTTCTTTAGAACTGCATTAAGCTGTTAACATGAGAAATTGTTAAGAGATCGGATGTCTCAGACCTCTGCTATCTCGAAGTTCGAAATATTGAAGTTCAACCGTAGTTAGTTTATCTTGTATGGAATAAACATGTACTGCAGTGTACATAGATACTGCTGTATTGTAGAATTCTTAGCTAATTGGTTCTGAATACTTCTCATGAAAGTCTAGTTTTTGTCTCTCTGCAGAAATAAACATACACATTCAATCAGTGTCAGACATCCAGGTTGCTACTTACTTGCAAAGGTGATCACCATTTTGCCTATACACTGTACATGTAGTTCATTGCTGCCCATATTGCATTCCATTTCCAGGTGATGAGAAAGTCCATCCTCCATCCCCACTGATGTTGATGTTGTCAACGGAAGGATTTATTATACCATACTACATGATGTACATGCATAGAGATGCCCCGGTCCTCACAGAGCCTGCTCAGACACTGGACCCTTCAGGAATCAGACAATCCTTGGGTGAGTAGTTGGCACTAAGTTCTCTAGATTAACCTTTTCCCTGTTGCATATTCATATAAGAAATCATGACATGAATATTAATGAGATTATTCGAAGAATAGTGGAGCTATCCTACTCGCCCCGGCGTCGGTGTCGGCGTCCCCATCACACCTTGATTAAGGTTTTTGTTAAAGTCAGCTTTTTATGCCCCCCCGATCAGATCTGGGGGGCATATTGTTTTTGCCCTGTCTGTTTGTTTGTCTGTTTGTCCGTTTGTCTGTCTGTCTGTTTGTTTGTCAGCAACTTTAACATTGATCATAACTTTTGAGCCAGTACAGATAGAGACTTGATATTTGGCATGCATATGTATCTCATAAGGCCACACAGTTTGAGGGGTGACATGTCAAGGTCAAGGTCATCATTCAAGGTCAGAGGTCAAATATATGGGTCAAATCACCGACTTTAACATTGGCCATAGCTTTTGGACCAATAGAGATAGATACTTGATATTTGGCATGCTTATGTATCTCATGAAGCTGCACATTTTGAGGGATAAAATGTCAAGGTCAAGGTCATCCTTCAGAGTCAAAGGTCAAATTGTCTGTTTCTTTGTCTGTAACTTTAACATTGATCATAACTTTTGAGCCAGTACAGCTAGTGACTTGATATTTGGCATGCATATGTATCTCATAAAGCCGCACATTTTGAGGGGTGACATGTCAAGGTCAAGGTCATCTTTAAAGGTCAGAGGTCAAACACATGGGTCAAATCACTGACTTTAACATTGGTCATAACTTTTGAGCAAGTACAGATAGAGACTTGATATTTGGCATGCATATGTATCTCATAAAGCCGCACATTTGAGGGGTGACATGTCAAGGTCAAGGTCATCCTTAAAGGTCAGAGGTCAAACATATGGGTCAAATCACTGACTTCAACATTGGCCATAACTTTTGAACCAGTACAGATGAAGCTGCACAGTTTGATGGGTGAAATGTCAAGGTTATCCTTCAGGGTCAAAGGTCACCAAATTCAAATTGGCCATAACTTTTGAACCAATAGAGATAGAGTCTTGATATTTGGTATGCATGTGTATCTCATGACGCTGCACATTTTGAGGGGCAACATGTCAAGGTAAAGGTCATCTTTTAGGGTCAAAGGTCACCGACTTTAACATTGGCCATAACTTTTGAACATGTAGATGCAGACTTGACATTTGGTATGCATGTGTATATCATGAAGCTGCACATTTTAGGGGTGACATTTCAAGGTCAAGGTCATCTTTCAGGGTCAAAGGTCACCGACTTTAACATTGGCTATAACTTTTGAACCAGTAGAGATACAGACTTGATAGTTGGTATACATGTGTTTCTCATTTGGCTGCACAGTTTGAGGGGTAACATGTCAAGGTCAAGGTCATCCTTCATGGTCAAAGGTCACCAACTTTAACATTGGCCATAACTTTTGAACCAGTAGAGATACAGACTTGATATGTGGTATGCATGTGCACCCCATGAAGCTGCACAGTTTGAGGGGTGACATGTCAAGATCAAGGTCATCCTTAAGGGTCAAATATCATATCGAGGGGGCATAGTGTTTCACAAACACATCTTGTTGCCTTTAACCTTTGGAATAAAGCTTTGAAACTTGTAACACTTTCTAACCACCACAAACCTCATCTGTAGGCAAGAGTACATAACTCTGTCAAGCATTTTGACTCAGAATTATGGCCCTTTTTAACTTAGAATTTTTGGTTAAGGTTTTTGTTAAAGTCCACTTATTTACATAACCCTTTGAGATAAAGCTTTGAAACTTGGAACACTTGTTCACCATCATGAGCTGCATCTGTAGGCAAGAGTACATAACTCTTTCAAGCATTTTGACAGAATTATGGCCCTTTTTAATTTAAAATTTTTGGTTAAGGTTTTTGTTAAAGTCCACTTATATTCGTAACCCTTAGAGATAAGGCTTTGAAACTTGGAACACTTGTTCACCATCACAAGCTTATTCTGTAGACAAGAGTACATAACTCTGTCAAGCATTTTGAAAGAATTATGGCCCTTTTTAACATAGAATTTTCGGTTATGGTTATGGAATGATGGCCCTTTTTACTTAAGTTTTTCTTTTTCATTAAAGAGTTCGAAGAGATCCTACATCCTGAATACTATTATAGATATTTTACTGAGACTTTGATTACTTTCTTCTAGTATCATTAGACACTATTTTAGTCCACTATCAAGCATTTTTACACTAACAATTCTGAGAATAGTCGAGCGCGCTGTCCTGTGACAGCTCTTGTTTATCATATGAACACAGGACATTTTGGCTCTGACAGGCAGAAACTGTAGAATTAGATGTATACAGTATATTATATCAAAAGCAAACAGAGCAGACCCTGTTCAGAGCAGACTCTTATTGGAGCTGTCTGATCTGGGTCTACTCTGTTTGCAAATGTGTGAAAAGACATTTATAATTATGAAGGAAAGTGTTAACTCTTGTACCACCATATGTGTTTCTGTGAACCGTTGCAGAAAGTCTGGACCAAGATAAGGCTATCTGAACAACTTGTTGGGATCCATACTATATTTAACTCTTCACTTAATGAATATTCATGCAAGAAAAAATGACATCATGAATATTAATAAGCTGGAACTTTATAATGGCACTATGAACAAAGGAATTTTATATCTGACAGAAACTGTAGAATTAGAAAAATTCATAAGCAAACAGAGCAGACCATGATCAGACGGATCCTGCAAGGAAGTAGGGAGGGGTGACAGAGGGAGAGGAGAGGAGAGAGAGACAGCCAGAGACAGACAGAGAGCGAGACAGAGAGAGAGATCACAGACTCCGATCAGATGGCTTGCACAGGAACTTTCTGATCTTGGTCTTCTCCGTTTGCAAAGGAGTTAAAGGTTTAGAAGGAAACATTTGTTAGTGTGACCACACTTTATACCGTACTTTGGGAATAATTGGCCTTGGTTGATAATTGGCTTATATCGCCACCAGGTACGAGAGAGCGAAAAATTTAACACACCAAAATATATCCGTGATAAACAAAGAACACTTGCGATATGTAACTTATCCATTGTTCACACACACAATTAATACCTAGGCGAGACACTATCGTAAATAATGCCTGGCAGATACACAAACAGTTATTACAGTGGTATTGTTTGAGTGTTTGCTCACTTTTAATCACTGCTTTCTTGTATAGAAAGTGTGCAATTCAATCATTTACACACACGTCGGAAACAAACAAATTATTTACGCTTAGCTGATATACTGTATACTCTCCATTTTATCCCTGGAATTAGACATGACAGGAAATAGCTTTTCCTATTCCTAGTATTTCCGTTTTAACAATAACAACTTGAAATTAACAAAGTTGGTATAATCTTTTCCACTTTCGATTCATACATGTGTTTATTGCCAAAGTACGGTAATTGAAATTTTTCAGTTACGTATGGTCTCTTACAGCTGGTGTCCCACCCCTGCCCACAGATAGCAAACCACCAACAGCAGTGAAGAACTTGTTTGGAACAGCCCAGAGCTCAGGAAAGTCCTTGTTTGGGACTGACCAGTCAACAACAAAGCCATTATTTGGTGCGGGATTAGCAACATCGGAACAGTCAGAACAGAAACCTGCTTTTGGTGGGTCTGCGACATTTGTATCAGGACAACCATTTAACTTCGCATCATCAACTCCAAAACCTGCATTAGCTGGGTCCTTTTCCTTTGCCTCTGGCACTGAGACTCCCACTGCGGGAGCTTCTACAGGCTTTGGGTTTGGGCAGAGTACTGGATCAGCCCCACCATTCAGCTTCACATCAAAATCAACGGCATCAAGTGTACCAGGTACAACAGCTGTATAGCTATATGGATTTGTGTAATCCTTTGCCTCATGGATATTGAAATAATGAATCATGAGTATTAATTAACCCATTACCTCATAGGCTATTTTTAGATACAACCTCTTTGAATAGATCTACCGAAACGGAGCATTAACTAGAGAAAAGGAAACTTTTAGAATTTTGTAGTTTGAAACCATTGTGATAAATAGAGCATTTGCTCCTATAGGTTTCACAAAGTGACTTTTACAGAGCCGTCAAAAGCCGTCAATATGAGGGAATGGGTTAATTGGATGATATTTTGTAATGGCAGAGGAACACAGGAATTTTTGGCCATGGCAGAAACTATAGAATCAGATCTATATTATTTCCTAAGCCACCAGAGCAGACTTGATCAGTTGTATCCTACAGTATCCTATCTGATCTGGGTCTACTATGTTTGCTATTAAGGTGTTGATAGGTGTATCAATGGAGTAAAGCATTAACCCATTTGTGGATAATCTTTGCCTTTTTATGCCTTTGCCAATAGAGTGGATCCAGATCACACTACTCCTGTAGGAGCTGTCTTATCAGGGTCTGCTCTGTTTACTTATGTGCTGCAGTGGATCCAGATCACACTGCTCCTGTAGGAGCTGTCTTATCAGGGTCTGCTCTGTTTACTTATGTGCTGCAGATCTGATTCTCTACTGGTTGCCATGGCTTTACATTTCCAGGTTTTATGTTTGATGCAAGAATTAAATGGAGGTTCATTGTGGGCAGAATCTTGCATGAATATTCATCAAGTAAAGGCTTCAATGTGCATTTCCTCGTCTTTGCAAACAGAGTAGAACGAGATTAGACAGCTCTCATAGGAGCTGTCTGATCAGGATCTGCTCTGTTTGCCGATGATGTAATATGCAAGTAATTTTACAGTATATGTCATTCTTAAACACATTGGTGTTTGTTTATATGCCATAATAAAAATTCAGTTGCCATTCATGATGCCATTATTCATTGTCTGAATATTCATTGAGCAAAGGGTTATCATTTATGGACAGTGCTGTCTTGCAATTCTCTAAAGTTTAGGGTTGATTAAAAATATCTGTCAGGACAGGCTTAACTTTCTGTAAATATCCGTCAGGACAGGTTTACTTTTCTGTATTGTAGGATTTAACCCTTTCTTCATTTTAACACCTTTTTACACATCTGCAAACAGAGAGGCCCGGATCAGACAGCTCCAATGGGAACCGTCTGATCAGGGTCTGATCTGCTTGCTTATGGAATTTGACAGATCTGTTTCTTTACTTTCCAAACTGGCTTTTATAACTATTTTGTTCATGAATATTGAGTAGGTTTTGAAATTTGGAATAAACATAGTTCAGGGAAAGGGTTTTTTGTTAACCATCATATACATGACAAAATAACTGAAAGTTTTATCATACAGGTAATTTTATGAAAACTGCTTAAAAGCTTCATCATACTTGCATCTGATCATTTAATATGGTGCAGTTTCAGATGCAGTAGGCATGTCGGCCACGAGTGGGCCAACCATAGGCCCCAAGCCTGGAGACTCGGCTGCCCTGACCTCAGGTTTCCAGTTCAAGGTTGGAGTACCAGTTAGCACACAACCAGTGGCTGTCACAGTCACCAGTAAACCCCAACAGGCAGCTGCAACAACTGCTCCTTCTCTGTTTGGTGGAGCAAATACAAACCCACCAGCTTATGGCAGAACAACAGCAACATTTGGAGCAACCACCACCACTGCTTCATTTGGGGCAATGTCAAACACAGCAACATTTGGTAGTGTTGCAACTAGCACCGCTGCTTCATTTGGGATGTCAAACACAGCATCACTTGGTGGGACAATTAGCACCACAACGCTTGGTGGTACAACTAGCACCACACCATTTGCTGGAGCAACTAGCACCACACCATTTGCTGGAGCAACAAGTCAAGCCGCATTTGGGGCACCGTCAAGTGTTCCAGCATTTGGGGTCGCAGCTCCCACATTTGGATCATCATCAGCCACAGCTGGTTTGTTGAATAAAACAACCTCTTCAGCATTCGGAGCTTCAACAGTGCCGGCTTTTTCAACAGCATCCTTTGGGTCATCCACGGCTGGAGCATCTAAAGGTTTTGGTTTCCCAACTGCTGGATCTGTTGTACCTAACACATCAACACCTGCAGTGAGCTTGGGAAAACCAGGAAACATGGGTAAGCTTTCCATTTAGCCCATTCCCTCATTTGGACACCTTTTGACACCACTGTAAAAGTTACTTTTTGAAACCATTGTGATAAATAAAGCATTTGTTCTGTAGGAGCAATTGCTGTGTTTATCACTATGTTTTAAAACTACACATTGAGATATCAAGGTTCTGCCAAAGCTAAATTGTCCAGAACCGAATATGCTACTAGCTCTGTGATTATACATAATGAAAGTGGCTTGATATTAATCTTTGGAGTAGTCACCTGCAACATAATTGGTCCTGGATGGATAATTAAACTTTGATCGGATGAAATCTTTAACACATTCCCTCATAGGCTATTTTAAGATCCAATCTCTTTGAATGAATCTACCAAAAAGGAGCATTTACTGGAGAAAAGGAAAATTTAGAATTGTGTAGTTATGAAACCATGGTTATAAATAGAGCATTTGCTCCTAAGGAACAAATGCTGTATTTATTACAATGGTTTTAAAAAGTGACTTTTACTGAGGCGTAGAAAGGCGTATTTATGGAGGAATGGGTTAATCCTCTCTGACAGGCCAAACATTTCTAATTTATCTCCCAGGGTGATCCAAATACATACTCTTGATAAAGAATGCAGAGCAACAGATAAAAGTGCATACTCAAATACTGATAAATACAGATAAAGGTGCATACTCAAATACTGATGAATACAGATAAAGGTGCATACTCAAATACAGATAAAGGTACATACTCAAATACTGATAAATACAGATAAAGGTGCATACTCAAATACTGATAAATACAGATAAAGGTGCATACTCAAATACTGATAAATACAGATAGAGGTGCATACTCAAATACTGATAAATACAGATAAAGGTGCATACTCAAATACTGATAAATGCAAATAGAGGTGCATACTCAAATACTGATAAATACAGATAGAGGTGCATACTCAAATACTGATAAATACAGATAAAGGTGCATACTCAAATACTGATAAATACAGATAAAGGTGCATACTCAAATACTGATAAATACAGATAAAGGTGCATACTCAAATACTGATGAATACAGATAAAGGTGCATACTCAAATACTGATAAATACAGATAAAGGTGCATACTCAAATACTGATAAATACAGATAAAGGTGCATACTCAAATACTGATAAATACAGATAAAGGTGCATACTCAAATGCTAACATCATCCTTTCACCACCAAACCCTATATTGTGACCACTCTTCAATGAGAGACGATTCTAAAGAGTGGTCACAACATAGGGTTTGGTGAAGAACTAAAAAGTTATTCTTGAAAATGTTTTAATTTATGTACCTTATCAAAATCTGACAATGGAAGGCTATTATGAATTGCTGTTTGTAACATCAAGGTGATTGCATATGTTAGTAGTTTTACAGTTTTGCCATATGGTCCTTGTTCCCTGTATGTATAAAATAAAGAAAAAAAAATCTGTTTTATTGTAAATTGTTCCTAATATCAAGGTGGTTGCATTTTTACAGTTTTGCCTTATTGGTCTGGTTCCCTGTATGTATTGCCTGCCACATGAGTTTGGTTTCCTTATGTATTGCTGTGTGGGTCTGGTTTCGTGTTTGTATTGCCATATAGGTCTTGTTCCCTATATGTATTGACATATGGGCCTGGTTTCTTGTGTATGTATTGCCATATGGGCCTGGTTTCCTGTATGTATTTTATATGGGTCTGGTACCCAATATATAATTCCATATGGGTATGGTTTCCTGTATGGTCTGCTTTCCTGTGTATGTATTGCCTTATGGGTCTGGTTCCCTGAATGTATTGCCATGTGGACCAAGTTTCCTGTATGTATTGTCATATGGGTGTGGTCTGTGTATGCAATGCCATATGGTCTGGTTTCCTGCATGATCTGCTTTCCTGTATGGTCTGCTTTCCTGTGTATGTATTGCCTTATGGGTCTGCTTCCCTGTATGTATTGCCATGTGGGTCATGTTTCCAGACTTTCCTGTATGATTTGCCATATGGGTCTGGTTCCCTGTATGTATTGCCATATGGGTCAGGTTTTCTGTATATATTGCCATATGTGTCTTGTTTCCTGTATTATGAACTTTGCTCTGTATGTATTGCCATTTGGGTCTGGTTACCTGTATATATTGCCACATTGGTCTTGTTCCCTGTATGTATTGCTATATAGTTTTGTTTCCTTGATATATTGCCATATTAGTTCTTTGTATATATTGCCATATGGGTCAGGTTTTCTGTATGTATTGCCATATGTGTCTCGTTTCCTGTATTATCAACTTTGCTCTGTATGTATTGCAATTTGGGTCTGGTTACCTGTATATATTGCCATATGGGTCTTGTTCCCTGTATGTATTGCTATATGGTTTTGTTTCCATGATGCATTGCCATATTAGTTCTTTGTATATATTGCCGTGAGTCTGGTTCCATTATTTGAAAGCTTTTTTTGTAAGAATATGTTTACTCTGTTTTTGAAAGGTGTCACAGCTGCTGGTGCTTCTGTTTTTGCTCCTCCCACAACTGCTTCTACTCCATTGGCTCCTCCCACTGGCATGCCATCTTCACTGGCTCATCCTACAAGCACACCTGTGGCCTTTGTTCCACCGAAACAGCCTGCTGCACCAGTTACAACATTAACTGCAAAAACAGGTTGGTCAATGTCTATAGTTTTAGAAACATTAATCTGTTTATATATTTTTGCATGAACATTTTAACCCATTACCTCACACTGACACCTTTAGACACCTCTGTAGAAGTCACTTTTCGATACCACAGTGATAAACAGAGCATTTGCTCCTCAGGAGCAAATGCTCTGTTTAATACAATGGTTTCAAAACTACACAATTCTAAAATACTTCTTTTTTTAGCTTGTCTGTTTTTCAAAGAAAAAAATAGGAGTTATTGTCATAACTGCGGCGTCAGCGTTGTTGCTGTTGCCGTCATTGTTCTTGTCCTAAACTTTAAAATGGGCTATTACTTCTTTACTATTCATGCAAATCTTGTGAACACTTGTGTAGTCACAAGGGCTACAATTGAACAGACCATCGTTGGCACCCGCAGTCAGTGCTCTTGTTCCAGTAAATGCTCCTTTTCAGTAGATTTATTCAATGAGGTTGGATTTAGAATAGGCTTTGAATGTATCAATGTTTATTTATTAGCTGAATTTTATAATCAATGGCATAATTATGTACACAGGATTTTTGCCAATTTTGGTATGGATGAAACTGTAGAGCCAGATCTATAATATTTCATAAGCAAAAAGTGTAGACCCAGATCAAATAAGTCCTACTGGATTCATCTGATCTGTGTCAACTCAGTTTTTATACGCCCACCTAATAAAGGTGGTCGTATACTGTTGTTCAACAGTCTACTTGCAAATTTGTGATAACCTTTCTATACAGTTTGGATCCAGATTAAAGACCATTTAAACTCTTCATCTCATCTGGATCTAAACTGTTTGACACTCTGACACCAATTTTGGAATGAAATGGCAGAAAAATGTACATTTAGAATCATGAAAGCAGACGACACTTGCTCAGGGTGTGGAATCCTTACCCTTTCCTTCATAACAGACATATAAACACCATATCAACACCTTTGCAAACAGAGGGGACCCAGATCAGACGGCTCTGATCAGGGTCTGCTTTGTTTGTTTATGACATGATATAGATCCGGGCCAGTAAATATGTATTTACACAATACATTAAGATCTCTCTATAACGGCCACTAAATTGTGTTAATAAGTTGGTATTTAGGGCAGGTGGCTGCTTAAAGCAACGTGAAAGTAAAACAGAACGCTCCTATCGGAGTGTTCTGTTTTACTTTCACTTTGCTTAATTTAAGTAGCCGCTTGCTTTTAACACAAAATACTAGATGTAATTTAGTTGCCTTTATAGAGAGGTTTGACTGTATTCTAAGAGTCAGTGAATGAAAAATAATTCAATAGTTGTCCTAGAAACTTGATCAGACATATCTTCCTTAAATTGTCTTGACCCTTTCCCTCATATAAACGTGTTTTCATGCATCTGCAAACAGAGTAGACCCAGATCAGACGGCTCCTATAGGATCAGGGTCGGCTCTGTTTGCTAATGGAATTTGATAGATCTGTTTTTTTGCCTTCAAAAACGGCTACAATGTTCCACCTTCCATATTTCATTATAATTATTTTGTCCATAACTATTCAGAGGTATTGGAATTTGTAATAAACATAGAACAAGGAAAGGGTTAAGGTTAAGATATTTCTAAGGAGCTTTATGAATATGGGCCCAGATTCTAGTTTCCGTCAAAGCAAAAACTTTACTTGAAAAGTTTACATTATGAAAATTCAGCTAATAGATATTACTGATGTTATTATTTCTTAAATTAATATTGAACAGGGAAATGTTAAAGATTTTTAATAGAGGAAGGAAATGGAAAAAGAATAAACATAAGTTTTGCTTTCAGAAGGTGAGCGTGTCCCAGCTCAGTCAGTGGTGTCTTTACCTGAGAAGCCTAGTTCCAGAGAACCAGAGCCTGCAGAAGGAGAGGCCAGCAGCCAGTCAGTAGACAATACATTCAGCAAAAGCATCATGGAAGAGGTACAGAGCTGCTAATTTGAATTTCATCAGTTAACCCTTTCCTCCATAAATATGCCTTTCTACGCCTCTGTAAAAGTCACTTTTTGAAACCATTGTGATAAATAGAGCATTTGCTCCTAAGGAGCAAATGCTCTATTTATCACAATGGTTTCAGAACTACAAAGTTCTAAAAAAAATCCTTTTCTCTAGTTAATGCTCCTTTATGGTAGATTCATTCAAAGAGGTTGGATCTAAAAATAGCCAATGAGGGAATGGGTTAACCCTTTACACCATGAATATTCATTGTAAGGAATAATTACATGGTGTATATTACTTAGATTAACTTTTATAATAGCACATAAATAGCCTTGGCAGAAACTGTAGAATCATATCTAGATTAATTCATAAGCAATCAAAGCAGATGCTTATTAGATGGCTCCTATGGGAATCATCTAATCTGGGTCTACTTTGTTTGCAAAAGTTTAGGAAGGGTTAACTCTTTACCTCATGAATATATTGGAATCACCCTGTCAGTCGGGTAGTTGGTCCATCCGTCCATCCACATTTGAACTTCGGTAGTTGGTATTGCAAATTCCTCATTATACCCCCGCGGACAAGTTTGAGAGGGAGTATATAGGAGTCACTGTGTTGGATAGTCGATTGGTCTGTGTGTCTGTATGTCCGTGGCATAACCTGAGCGGGGGTATTCCATCACCTTGAGTGATAGTTCTAGCTCTATTTGAAAGTTACATAGAATTTATATTTGGCATATATAATAATCCCAAATTATAGATGTGTAAAACGCATCTTTCATGTGTTTGGGACCAGGAATTGCAGAATTATCTCCCCATGAACTTGGTAACACTGGAAGAAAAGGGAGAATTTTTTCAAGGTAAACATGTTAAATCAGAAAGGGAAGACAGAGGAGAATGTCTTCAAGCTCAGTACATAAACACAGATGGAAAAGGGAGAATGTCTTCAAAGTTGATATATACGGTTACACAGGTGGAGCTGGTAATATAAGTGGACAAGGGAGAATATCTACATGGTAAACATGACTACTACTAGTTTTATCTTGTCTCCTTCAGATTATGCATTTTAACCAAGAATTGTCTGACATGAGGTCACGGGCTGCAAGGACAGACTGTGTAATTGGCAGTCGGGATGAGATGGGCAAACTGAAAAAACAGACCGAGGATCTTGACCATTACTGTGGTGAGATGAAGAGAACCATGCAGGTATGAGTCCCTGATCATTCACACACAGTTTATGCTAAGTTTGCCTTTTGTTTAAACCATTCCCTTTTTAGCTCACCTGAGCCAAAGGCTCAAGGTGAGCTATTGTGACCGCCTGTCGTCCGTCGTCCGTCTGTCGTCTGTCCGTCTGTCTGTCTGTCTGTCCGTTCACTTTTATTTCAAATGACTTCTTCTCCTAAACCACTGGGAGGATTTCAACCAAATTTCACAGAAATGTACCTTAGGGTGTCCTCTATCAAGTTTGTTCAAATCATGACCCCCGGGCAAAAAATGGCCCCGCCCTACTGCTTTTACAGGTTGTTTTTTTAAATCTTTAAAAATCTTCTTCTCTGAAACCACAATTTCTAGAGCTTTGATATTTGGTATATAGCATCATCTAATGGTCCTTTACCAAGTTTGTTAAAATGATGACCCCCGGGCCAAAAATGGCCAAGCCCTTGGGCTTGTAGTTTTTACATAGAGTTATATAGGGAAACCTTTAAAAATCTTTTTGTCTGAAACCACATAATCTAGAGCTAAGATATTGGTATGAAGCATCACCTAATATACCACTACCAGGTTTGTTCAAATAATGACCCCTGGGCCAAAAATGGTCTTACCCTGGGGTTTTATGCTACTTAACATCAGAATCTGTAACATGTTAAAAGTCCCCCCCCCCCCCCTTAGCAATTTCCTCAGTTATTTCCCTTGTCCCATCAGCATAGCCATAAGGGACAAAGGGAGATAACTGCATTGGAGTATTCTATTTATAACTATTAATAATAAATCAGTGTAGCTGTTTTAGAAGGCATAGAAACAGATCTATCAAATTCCATTAGCAAACAGCAGACCCTGATCCTATAGGATCCACCTTATCTGGGTCTACTCTGTTTGCAGATGCATGAAAACAAGTTTACATGAGGGAAATTAAGGGTTATATAAGGGTTCTTCAGATCCTAAACTGCAGTTCAAAGGTTACAGCGCTGGGCAGTAAAATCTCTCCAGGTCAATGCATGATTCTTAACTCTTTGCACGCTAGTGGTGAAATTGTGATTACCTATGCAAACAGTTTGGATCCAGATGAGAGGCTGCATAATGCGGCGTCTCATCAGGATCCAAACTGTTTGTCTTCTTAACCATATTTTTGCAAAATATGAAAGTAAGTTTATTTTAAGAATTGAAGCAGATGACAATATTTTTTTGTTGCAGACGAAACATTAAAGGCATTATGAAAGGGATGTTGACCCATTAACCCCATAGTGTGTAGTGTGAGTGATAGCTAGATGTAATCATGGTGTCTTCCAATGTCTCTCAAATTAGATGTGGGAGATATTAGAGTAACACCTATTCAGCCAATCGAGTAAAAATAATCGTCATCTAGACTTTTAATCAGGATCCAAACCCAACTGATGTAAGTCATGGTAGTGTTTAAGAAAACTGTGAAAACATGATTATGCAATGGCCCAACTGATATAAGTCATGGTAATTCTTAAGAAAACATGATTATGCATTTGCCCCCCTAACAATGATAGGTGTCAAAATTACTACTGTTGATTTAGTCTACTGCCCCAAAAAGCATCTTAAATATAACTTTTTTTATAAAATTTTATGACAACACATTAAAAAATCCTAAAATGTCTGAATCTTGTATGATATTAATGAAATAACTGAGTAAATATAACTTAATTATAACAGTAGACGTAACTCTTCTCAATTTCAATTGTTAAAAATACTAATGACCCGTTTAATTGACTTATCATCAGATATTCACACCTAGAGTTAGAATTATTTCTAAACACCTATTAACCCTTTACCTGTTTGCTTTGACAAAAATTGATCTGGGACTACTCTGTTTGCTAATGCGTAAAAAATTGTTATTTCCATAAGGAGAAGTTTTAGCTTTGATAAAAACTGTAAAATCAAATCTATATATTGTCAAATGCAAACAGAGCAGACCCTGATCAGACAGCTTCTATAGCAGCCGTCTGATCTAGTCTACTCTTATTTTTAATGCGTAAAACACATTGTTTCTCTGAAGAGAAGTTTTTGCTTTGACAAAAACTGTAGAATCAGATCTATATTGTTTCAAAAGAAACAGAGAAGACCCAGATCAGACAGCTTCCGTAGGAGTTGTCTGATCTGGGTCTACTCTGTTTGCTAATGCATAAAAACAGCTTTATATGAGGGAAAGGGTTAAAAGATTTTTAAAGATATTTGTATTGGTTATTTCACACAAAAACTGGCATTATGTACTGCCTAGCACTTTATTTGCCTATATACCTGGATCAAGGTATAATTGCATAGCTTTATTGGCGTCATTTGAATTTCTCAAAGACCAGTTTTAGGCATTCTGAGCTAAGGCAAAAATGGCACAAGTTGTAAACAGTTTAGATCTTGGTCAACCAGTCACTTGGTATTAGATCTGAATCCAGTTCAAGTTTATTCATCAGTGAAAGAGTGAAAGCAGTGCACTAAGCTTCTTTCATCTGCTAGAAATGTTGTCCACTGAAAAATTAACATGCCAATATATTACTGTAACTCAGGTGAGCGATATAGGGCCAATGGCCCTCTTGTTTTTAACCCATTCCCTTTCTATTTTTAGACCCAACCTCTTTAAATAAATCTACCCAAAAGGAGTATTTACTAGTAGTGGTGTCCCTATAATCGAAAATCAGTCGAGCTCAGCCACAAACCAAGCGCTCGAGCGCGACTTGGCTGTTTCCGATTAATCGGAATGTGGAGAATCACAGAAATAACCTAAGTTATTTGTAATCTTATGCATTAATTATACCCCCACAAACAGAGTTTGAGGGGGGTATACTGGAATCAGCCTGTCGGTCGGGCGGTCGGTCGGTCGGTCGGTCGGTCTGTCTGCAAAATCTTGTACGGCGAACTCCTCCTTCAGTTTCAACCCGATTCACTTGACACTTGGCATAATTGTTAATCAGGAGTAGTAGATGTGCAAGACACAAATTTCAAGTCTCTGTGACCTTGACCTTGACCTTTGGCCTTGAAATTGGTCTTGAAATTGGCAGGCAAAAGCTTGTACTTTGAACTCCTCCTTCACATTCAACCTGATTCACTTGATACTTGGCATAAATGTTACTCAGGAGTAGTAGATGTGCAAGACACAAATTTCAGGTCTCTGTGACCTTGACCTTGACCTTTGGCCTTGAAATTGGTCTTGAAATTGGCAGGCAAAATCTTGTACTTTGAACTCCTCCTTCACTTTCAACCTGATTCACTTGATACTTGGCATAAATGTTACTCAGGAGTAGTAGATGTGCAAGACACAAATTTCAGGTCTCTGTGACCTTGACCTTGACCTTTGGCCTTGAAATTGGTCTTGAAATTGGCAGGCAAAATCTTGTACTTTGAACTCCTCCTTCAATTTCAACCTGATTCACTTGATACTTGGCATAAATGTTACTCAGGAGTAGTAGATGTGCAAGACACAAATTTAAAATCTCTGTGACCTTGACCTTTGGCCTTGAAATTGGTCTTAAAATTGGCAAGCAAAATCTTGTACGGCAAACTCCTCCTTCACTTTCAACCTGATTCATTTGATACTTTGTATAAATGTTACTCAGGAGTAGTAGATGTGCAAGACACAAATTTCAGGTCTCTGTGACCTTGACCTTGACCTTGACCTTTGGCCTTGAAATTGGTCATGATATTGGCAGGCAAAATCTTGTACTTTGAACTCCTCCTTTAATTTCAACCTGATTCACTTGATACTTTGCATAAATGTTACTCAGGAGTAGTATATGTGCAAGACACAACTTTCAGGTCTCTGTGACCTTGACCTTGACCGTTGGCCTTGAAATTGGTCTTAAAATTGGCAGGCAAAATCTTGTACTTTGAACTCCTCCTTCACTTTCAACCTGATTCACTTGATACTTGGCATAAATGTTACTCAGGAGTAGTAGATGTGCAAGACACATATTTAAAATCTTTGTGACCTTGACCTTTGGCCTTGAAATTGGTCTTAAAATTGGCAGGCAAAATCTTGTACGGGGAACTCCTTTTTCACTTTCAATCTGATTTACTTGATACTTGGCATAAATGTTACTCAGGAGCAGTAGATGTGCAAGACACAAATTTCAGGTCTCTGTGACCTTGACCTTGACCTTTGGCCTTGAAATTGGCAGGCAAATTCTTGTACTTTGAACTCCTCCTTCAATTTCAACCTCATTCACTTGATACTTGGCATAAATTACAGAATTTTCTCTATTTGAACTTTGGGTATTTTTGTTATTTGGTCGTGTTACATGTTCAAAACCTGGATTTGCAATCAAGGCTGCCGTGTGGGGGTATTCATCACCTTTAGTGATAGTTCTAGTTTTTCATATTTTCATGGTATTTCAACACTAAAACTATATCACGATTCCTATATTTGCTATTAAATGAACAAGTTCAGGGTTTGAACTTAGGGCTCGCATACTCGCGAAATGCCAGTAGAAAATTGAGAGTTGAAATTTCAAGCACCGGAAAAAGAGTGTGAGTGCTTTTTAGAACATTAAAATACGATGTTATTGAGATCTAAAGATTTATATCATAAACAGTCATTGTGTCAATCAGTTACCTATAGAAACTGCCCTTTATATTCCTTAAATATCCGAATTGTCCCTTTCTTTTTCTCCATCCTACCGTTATTATTTATAGTATCCGTGTGGGAAAACCCCCTTGAAGCTGCATGCGCCCCATTACTTTAGCCCGGTTTACATTGCGTATACGTCATAAGTGGCATATCAAAATGGGTACCAGTATCGCTTAGCAATATGCGACCAAACCAGACACGACGATGATAAATCAATAACAGGGTTCCCACGGACAGGGAAAAGTCAGGGAAAAAGGATTTTTTTTCAAGGTCAGGGAAAAGTCAGGGATTTTTTTAATTGGTCAGGGAAATTTGAAATTTGGCAAAAGTCAGGGAAAAGTCAGGGAAATTTGGAACCAAAGGATGAGGGCTGAGGAAATATGTCAAAAAGGAGAAAGAATAAAAATAAAAGGCTAAGGCAGTTTCTTCAAACCAAGCATCTTTATACATCTTTGATTAGCTTTGTATATTTTACATCAAAATTTTAAAGTATATCTGTTATGAAGTCTGTTAAAACAAAATCATTGGAGAATTCTGGCACCTCTGCAAGACTCCAGCATCCGTTTTGACAGCAGTGCTAGAATATGACAGCAATGCTAGATATTAGACATTCTACTGTAGTGTCTTCACTTGTTAGGACAGGCAGGACAGCAGTGCTAGATATGGGACATTCTACTGTACTGTCTTCACTTGTAAGGGCAGCAATATTTGGTCTGCTATTATGAAAACAGTGAAAATGCAGACCCTTTTCTGGCATCTACAGAGACCCGTTTAAAGGACCTATTTTTCCCAATTTGGGAAAAACATCCCAAGTGATGCAAAAATTTTGATTAAATTGCAAAACAAGAGGGCCTGAAAGGCCCTGATATTGGTCACCAGAAAATCAGAGGAGAAGATTTTCAAAGTTTTCACTATGTGTTTCTATATCGAAAACTAGCCGGCCCTGGGGCGGGGCCAATTTTGACCCCATTTTAATAGCATGCTATATCAGTGTCTTACATACTGTATGTACTATTTTAAAATTCAGCTTTCACAGAAAAACTGAAAGATTAACCCTTTCCACCATAGATACACATTTTATGACATTTGCAAACAGAATAGACCCATATAAGGCAGCTCCTGTAGGAGCTGCCTGATCAGGGTCTACTCTGTTTGCTTAGAAAAATATCATAAATCTGAGTTTTTACTTTAGTCTGCTGCCAATATATTTCTTAACTTTGCTTAAAAATAAAATTTTACTTAATTATATATTCATTGTAGATGGAGTCTCTAATAAAAATTCATGGAGGAAAGGGTTAAGAGAGGTAGAAAAGATTCAAGAGACTTTATACTTAGGGTGCATATTAGGACATGTTTGGCATCCTGCATATTACATTCAATATTGAGCAATTAAAAATGAAAAAGTCAAAAACATTTATAATAATATTTTCTTTATTTAAAATGATCAAAACACTACTGCTGTATATATAGTTGTCATAAAGAGAGAGGTGGTAAGGATTGGCTAATGGGGAGGACGGAGGCCAACATTTATTGATCATGCTCATAGATTACCAATTAAACTTCTGTTAACATGGGGTCAGAGAAAATTGAAATTCGGTCAGGGAAAAGTCAGTGAAAAGTCAGGGAATTTTATTTTGTGGGAACCCTGAATAAGTGATTTGTTTTGTAAAACTTGACAAATGACAGATGATGGAGAAACAAAAAAAGATCGCCATTTAATAACTATTTTTAACCTTGATATACGAAGCTATCTGCAGGCTGTAGATCTTCCGAAAATCATTAATTCAGGTAGAAACTGCCGGTAACACAGTTTTATAAAATTTATTTTATTTGCAACTTCTACAAACAAAACTATACACAAAAGCAGCATGTGAAACATTTGAATAGCATTAGAACAAGCCACGTAATTTATCTTCAAACGCTTTGAACATTTAAAACTTTTCTGTATTACACAGTAGATTCTACACTTGTTACACAGTAACCGATTCCGATTATAATCGAAGCTTAGTCGGTTGGCATGAACCGATTATCGATTATGAAAATCCAGCTGATTCCCATCACTATTTACTAGAGAAAAGGAAAAATTTAGAATTGTGTAGTTTTGAAACCATTGTGATAAATGGAGCATTTGCTTCATGGTTTCATTAAGTGACTTTTACAGAGGCGTAGAAAGGCGTATTATGGAGGAAAGGGTTAAGCTGCAGATTCTGATCAGATAGACAATATGTACAAATGATATACCCACATTCTGTATACATACAATATACGAGTACACATGCAAAATAATACACATCGAGGACTTAGAACAGTATTGTAACTGCATTCTTTGATATCTATAATAATAAGCATTTGCAAAATTATCTGTAATTCTGAAAAAATAATGTTTTCTGTCTCTTTTTGAATTCAAGATCAGAAGTGTCAAACAGTTTTGAACCTGATAAGATGCCAAATTGCTCAGTTTGTCATCTGGATCCAAACTGTATGCATCTGGATCCAAGCTGTATGCAAAGGTCATCAATGTTTTGCCCCATTGATTGTAGTTACAGTAGTTTTGTACTCTGTTTGCTATAAATGGAATTTGATAGATCTGTTTCTTTAGTTTCTTAAATGTTCCTCCTTCCATGTTTCATTATAATTGTTTTGTCCATGAATATTCAGTAGGTACTGAAATTTTAAATAAACAGGGTTAACCCTTTCCTCCATAAATGTGCCTTTCTACCTCTCAGTAAAGTCACTTTATGAAACCATTGTGATAAATAAAGAATTTGCTCTTCTATAGGAGAAAATGCTCTATTTATCACATTGGTTTCAAACTACAAAATTCTAAAAAAAATCCTTTTCTCTAGTTAATGCTCCTTTTAGGTAGATTTATTCAAAGAGGTTGGATCTAAAAAATAGCCTATGGAGGAAAGGGTTACTGTATGATGTGACTGTGTCACTGTTTGCAAGGAGCTAATGTACAGTTTGACTGTCACTGTTTGCCAGGAGCTGAACAAGGACATGCTGGAGGAGCGGGCTTTCTGTCTCGACATGTTTGCCTCAGTGGAGGAGAGTCGTATGAGGCAGCAGATGATGACTGACCCTAAGTATCAGCACTTGCTCAAGTCACGGCCCCTCGACCCTGGTAGCGCGGAGAAGTTACAGCAGCTGCAGCAACAATACCAGGTCAGTGATCATCTGCTACAAATTCTTAAAGTGGATTTTCTCCCTTGCTCTTCAAAAATCATGATCAGTGTCACATCAAACAGTTTAGATCCTGATAAGATGCTGAGTTACTCTGTCTTATCTGGATTGAAACTGTGCATCATGAAACTGACACATTTATTGCGACATCTGTTTGAAAAGGTCATCATGAGTTTGGCATATAGTTTATTGCAACACCTGTTTGTAAAGGTCATCAGAACTGTGGTCCATAGATTGTTGAGACACCTGTTTGAAAAGGTCATCACAACTGTTGCCCAAAGATTGTTGTTACAAGAGTTTTGCTCTTTAAGTCCTTGACATTTTCCTAGAGATATGCATCTGATTTCATTATGATGTGAGTTTTGTGTGTGTTACTTTCAGGTGTTGGACCAGGGACTGCGGGATGTAGACCTTATACTTGACACCCAGTGGGAAGAGTACCAGAATAGGAAGAAAAACAGAACCAACAGGTATAGACTATCCCAATAGACATTTCTATCAGCCTAACACTGATTTAACAGGTATAGACTATCCCAATAGACATTTCTATCAGCCTAACACTGATTTAACAGGTATAGACTATCCCAATAGACATTTCTATCAGCCTAACACTGATTTAACAGGTATAGACTATCCCAATAGACATTTCTATCAGCCTAACACTGATTTAACAGGTATAGACTATCCCAATAGACATTTCTATCAGCCTAACACTGATTTAACAGGTATAGACTATCCCAATAGACATTTCTATCAGCCTAACACTGATTTAACAGAACCAACAGGTATAGACTATCACAATAGACATTTCTATCAGCCTAACACTGATTTAACAGAACCAACAGGTATAGACTATCCCAATAGACATTTCTATCAGCTTAACACTGATTTAACCCTTTCCCTGATGAATATTCATGGGAAAGTAGTATAGTCAAGCAGGAAAATCCAAACACAAGAACTAATAATGACCTCATGAATTTTTTTAACCGATTTTTATACCTCACGCAACAAAGTTGCTCAGGTTATATACAGTAAAACCTCTCTATAACGGCCACTAAATTACATCAAGTATTTTGTATTAAAGGCAGGTGGTTGCTTAAAGCAAGGTGAAAGTAAAACAGAACACTCCTACAGGAGCATTCTGTTTTACTTTCACCTTGCTTTAAGCAGCCACCTGCCCAAATACACCAACTAATTAACACAATTTAGTGGCTGTTATAGAGAGGTTTTACTGTAACCTTTTTCTGTAAGAATCGTTATGAACAAATCTTGAGTGAATTTGATTTTCAGAGGAATCTGTCATGGGGAACCACTTTTTTCTTTGACAATGTGGCGGCTTGCGGTATGTGAGCTTGCTCAATACAGTTCTTTAACATTTTTATAATGACATATGTACACAGGAGTTTCTGGTATTGGTGGAATCTGTAGAGTCAGATCTATTATCATTCCATATCCAATTAGAGCAGACCCTGAGCAGACCACTCCTATAAGAGCCATCTGTCTGGGTCTACCCTGTTTGCATTTATATGAAGGAAAGGGTTAAAGCTTTTTGATTAAATGGGAGTACAGTAAACTCACTTTATACTGATTCTTGTTACTATGACAATTTCAACCACCCAGCAGAAAACCTCAGGAACAGAAGTATTTGGTCTTTATTTTCCTTTTTATAATGGCAAATTCGGTTTCTGGCTCTGTCAGTCATTTTCTGCGAACGATATGCCTTTTACAGCATATTTGCAACTTGGCTGACCGACACCTTCACAGCATGTAGGCATACTCCTATACAATGTTTGCCTGTAAGTTACTGCTCAACATATGACATGCTTGCTGTTGCTACAGATTACTCTGATTGTAAGCTAAAATGTAACCTCTGACAGAAGGGTCTTGTGTTGTTATGACAGATTTAATTGAAATACTAGCTGGGTTACATATAAAACATAAAATACTAGCTGGGTTACGTATAAAACATAAACTACTAGCTGGGTTACGTATAAAACATACTGCAATCAAATATCAAAGAAAATTTCTTCCATTTTTAGCTTGTCTTTTTGTTTTTTGAAGAAAAAAAATATGAACTATCGTCACAATTCCGGAATCTGCATTGTCGTTGTCATTATTTTGTGGAAACTTTACCATTGGCTATTACTTCTTTACTATTCATGCAAATCTTATGAATCTTGGCACACTAAAATAAGGCACCTTACCTAAATACGTCGGCACCGACATGTGGTGCTCTTGTTTAACCCTTTCCCTGTTCTGTATTTAGGCCAAATTTCAATACCTACTGTATATTCATTAACAAAATAGGTACAAAGTAATATGGAAGGTGGAACATTGTAGACATTTTAGAAAGTAAAGAAACATATCTATTAAATTCTATTAGCAAACAGAGCAGACCCAGATCAGACGGTTCCTATAGGAGCCGTCTGATCTGTGTCTACTCTGTTTGCAAATTCGTGGAAACACGTTTTTATGAGGGAAAGGGTTAAAAATACATTCATAGAGTTCTGGATCAGTTGATTTGCTTGGTTGCTTGGTACCGCATCTGTTTGGAAATATTATTAAAGACAGACATTGGCCAAGTTGCACACTAAAGGTCAAGAAGTGATTATCCTGTGAAACCAATATGTTTACCTATTACTCCGTAGGCTATTTTTAGATCCAACCACTTTGAATAAATCTACCCGAAAGGAGCATTAACTAGAGAAAAGGATATTTTTAGAATTTTGTATTTTGAAACCATTGTGATAAATAGAGCATTGCCTCCAATAGGAGGAAATGCTCTATTTATCACAATAGTTTCAACAGGTGACTTTTAGAGAGTCGTAGAAAGGCGTATTTATGGAGGAAAAGGTTAAAATGAAATCTGTTCCAATATATGCTGTCTGAAAATTGTCTTCTGCATTTTATTTTTGGGAGTCAAGTCGCAGTTAGCGTGATTAGGGACAATGATAAGCATGTTCCCTTTCTCTATTACCTTAGTTCTGTATTAATCAAACACAATTCATGGCCTTATAAAACCTCACCCTTATTGATTAACCCTTTCCTCCATAAATTTTTACGCCTTTCTAAGTCTCTGTATAACTCACTTTTTGAAACCATTGTGATAAGTAGAGCATTTTCTCCATAGGAGCAAATGCTCTATTTATCACAATGGTTTCAGTACTGCAGGCTCCAACCAAAGACATTGTATCTGCATATTAATATTGTAACGTTCGTAGAACGTTGGTAATTATGCAAATGAGGCTGACCAGACCATTGTATCTGGGAAAGTGGAGGTATATATATAGCGCAACAAACATCTCTTGATGTGAGCTTAAGCTTTGCATCAACAGGGTTTGTTGTTGCTGGGTCTCTCGGTTTGCACGTTACAAATGGTGGCAGCGGTGGGATGAAGACAACTGCCAGACCGGAGTTGCCTTACCCACGGGCCTCCCAGAGTCCAAGTCTCGGGACGAGACTTGTCGGAGGGGAGAGTAATGTGACGTTCGTAGAACGTTGGTAATTATGCAAATGAGGCTGACCAGACCATTGTATCTGGGAAAGTAAAGGTATATATATATAGCGCAACAAACATCTCTTGATGTGAGCTTAAGCTTTGCATCGACAGGGTTTGTTGTTGCTGGGTCTCTCGGTTTGCACGTTACAATATTATACATTTTCCCCTATCCACAGGCTGCAGGCTCCGACCAATGACGCTGTGTACCGTGTGGTTAAGAGTAACCACAACATCATCATAGCTCAGCGGGCCAAACTTGGACAACTAGAGGAGCGACTGAAGCAACTGAAACTGCATAACCAGACTGTTGCCTGGAACAGCTCCACCTACAGCACCGGCGAGTATGTCACATTATGAATTACAGACAGTCCTCATAACAAGTACCACCTTGTCATTCAGTGATATAAGAATCACCAACACAATGAAACACTTTGCCATTCACTGATGTCTTTGTGGTGGGATTTAAGGATTGTCGTCAAGAAAATTATGTTCTGTATAAACACCTGTCTTAAGTAGCCATTCATTTATTGAACATAGGAGTGTAACAAAGCAGATGGTTGGTTAATGCAGGGCAAAAGTAATGCAGAAAGAGTAATCTGAGTTTTCTGCATTACTTTTGACCTGCATTAAGCTGCCTTACAGACCCATTATAAGCAGAGCTCTCTTGATGACCTTTTAAGGCAAGCTGTACTGTATTCAAATTTTGTGTGGGCAAACAAAAGTACCCTAACCGTTAATTTCTTGTCTATTCATGTAAGATTTAATGACATTGTAAATAGTTATTTACAGCAACTGTAGAATCGGATCTAGTATTATACTATAAGCAAACAGAACAGACCCTGATTATGTAGGAGCCATTTGTTTTTGCAAAGACATTAAAGGGCGTATCTGTGGAGTAACTGGTGAAACCTTTGAATGCTGGAAGTTAGTAGACTTGCTTTTGCATACAACTTAGACACAAATCTTCTAGGAGCCCTCTGATCAGGATCTGCACAGTCTGTCACTCAAAATTTTGTAGCGATTTCGTTTTCCTTCAAAGTGAATGGATGCTATCGTTGTATCTGATGGACCATTCCACTTTGAATATTTAGCATTCAAAGTTCTAAAGGTCAAGCTATAGGAGAACCTGTCTTAACCCTTTACTCCATGAATATTAATGTAAGTAATAATGAAATCATGAATAGTAATTAGATTAACTTTTAAAATAGCATATTAACACATGGTGTTTTTGGGAAAAGTAGAAACTGTAGAATCAGATCTATATTATTCCATATGCAAACAGCAGATCCTGATCAGAAGCTCCTATAGGAACTGTCTGATCTGGGTCTTTTCTGTTTGCAAAGGTGTATTTGAGGAACAAGGGTTAAGTGGCCATTCATTTATTGAACTTATGAGTCTTAAACAGGAGGTGATTGCTGAATGCATAATGCTATAGGAACTTCCTGCATCACTCTTGACCTGCATTAAACTACCACCTGTCTTACAGACCCATAATTAAACCTTTTCTGATGGCCGCTTAAGAAGGATCTACTGTATTTCGTATTGCCTTTGAGAGAAAACACCCAGCTTTTGTGAATAATGATCAGTGATCATCTCGAACTGGTTACCTGTAACTTGATATTGAAATGATTTCTTTCAGTTCGACAGAGTTGTCTACCCTGGCCGACTCCCTGGTGTCCAGCAGTCCAGTGAGGGAACCGCCCAAGTCCTTAGATAGCAGCAGGTCGGTCAGCTCCAACAAGCTGGCCAGACTGAGAGATCACCTGTATCGACGACATGTTCCTGTGGTCAAGTCTACAAGACCTGGTGATTTTTCATTTTTAATTCAAACTACATGATGTCATAAAATCTGGATTGCGCCTATTTATAGTTTTAGTAACACATATATATGAGTTTATTTTATTTTATGCACTTAAGGCCAATAATAGCTTAACCCTTTACATCATATAAATGCTTTTTCATGCCTTTGCAAACAGGGAAGTTGTTTGATTAGGGTCTATTCTGTTTGCTTATGACACTATGGGTCTGATTCTACAGTTTCAACCAGTACCGTACCCATAAAGTCATATGCCATTGTACAAATTCAGCCGATTAAGATGCATGGTGTCATTATTTTTTACAGAAATATTCATTAGGGAAAGAGTTAACCTTGTACCAGTTCTATGTTCATTTACATTTTAGCTGATGTTTTAGCTGATAATGTAACTTTTCAAGATAATTTTTTAACCCCCCCCCTCCCGAATGGGTCATATGCACTTAATTTAGATGTGCATTTACTTCTTTCTTATATGCATTTATAGTTTATATATGACTTGCTATCTGGATGTTGTTGCAGAGAACTTATCGATGTCAAGACTGGCTGTAGAGGATACGCAACTGCTTCGATCCCCGGACAGAGGCCAATCAGGTGAGTGAACACTCTGCTTCTCTATCACCATACTTTCAGTTTTGTTGCTTAACCCTTTACCTATGAATATTCATGTAAGGAAAAATGACGCATCTGCAAACAGAGTAGACCCAGATCAGAGAGCTCCTATAGGAGCCGTCTGATCAGGGTCTGCTCTGTTTGCTAATGGAATTTGATAAATCTGTTTCTTTAGTTTCTAAATAGAGAATAATAGGTTAGTGCCGTAGATGGGACGCTTTATCCGACGAGGGGAGAAAACGTTGAGGCGAGGCTTGCCGAGCCTCAACTGTTTTCTCTCCGAGTCGGATAAAGGCGTCCCATCTACGGCACTAACCTATTATTCGATTTATCCAGTCAATATAGTTAAATTTCTTTTTTACAGACTCATAACTCTCTTGAAATAATTTACATTGAAAATGCAGTTTTTCGATCAACGGATCCCTCCCTTTTCACTTCCATTTAGACGTAAATCGATCTAATGAGCTACCGCAGAGGAATATAGTTTCGATACTTGTATTACTAGAAGGGAAACGTGGTTGAATTTGACAAATAAGATGATTTGAATCGAGGGTCGATAAGTTATTTCAAACAGACATGGTCTATATTCTTTGGTCAAATTCGAGTTACGTAGTCTCGGTTTCTATTTTTAGATTCTACCTAACGTCACTCAGAAATCGATGGAACTGAACAGGCTATATTTAGGTTTATGACTATCACCGCCCCTGTAAGAGTTTATCAATCAAATAATCATGAGAGTGAAAAGAAAACATTTACTATTTATCTGTCAATCTTTGCTTCCAGGTTTGATTTTATCAAAAACGGGTTTTGCCAGCGGTGGATTAAATTAATAAAAGTGATAAATCAACGTCATTTTGTATGTGGCCTCGGTGGCGTAATCGGTAAGGGCGACGTCTGTAGAGAGATTAGAATTAGTTTTTGTAGGATCAGGCGCGGGTTCGAATCCAGCTGTAGCCAATTATTTTTATTTTTTTTTCTCATTTGAATAATTCTTCTGGTGACCAAATAGATCTGTTAGATCTATTCCATCAACATGTTTATGAATATTTACAGAAAACTAAAATAGTTCCATGGTTATAGAATCATTACGCCTATCTACTAACCAAATAAACCTTCCACTACCGGAAGTAACCAAATAAACCTAAGTTTATTTGCACCCCCTTTATTATGTCACTAGAGAAGCCTGGTGACTGGATAAAATGGCTACAATGTTCTACCTTCCAAAAGAGTTTGGTCATGGCAGAAGTTGTACTTGTAGAATCAGGTCTATATTATTCTTTAGGAGCCGTCTGACCTAGATCTCCTTTGATTGCAAGGGCATAGAAAGGCGTATTTATGGAGTAAGGGGTAAACTTTTAATCCTTCACCTGATAAATATTCATGTAAGAAATAATGGCATCATCAATATTAAACAGCTGACTTTTTACTATGGCATTATGAACAATGGAATGTCTGACCATAGCAGAAACTGTAGAATCAGATCTATATAATTCCAAAAGCAAACGCAGCAGATGTGGCAGCTCTTACAGGAGATATTTGATCTGATTCCATTTTTTTTTGCAAAGGTGAATCTCTAGAGTAAGGGGTTAACTTTATTCTTAGTAAGTGGCATCATACAGGAACCTTCAGTTGGATTCAGTGATTAGCAATTATAATACATAAGAATTACTATGCTAGTAGTTTTGAAGTTCAGCTGTATTTTGGCAAGATCATGCAATACGAAGAAAAAATGGAGAAAATGAAGAAAAAAAAAGTTTGCTCAAGCGGTTCCGTCCCCTGAATAAAAATACATGCAAGTGACATCAGTGACTTCATATTGGTGTGCAGTGACGTCGTCGACTTTCACAATATAAACAAACTTGATTTAATTCTTTTATATGGACAAATAAAAGTGAGCAAATGTGTTAAAATTATTTTTTATGTTAAATTATGCCTTTTTTCGTCCTTCTGTTTTTCTCCTATTGGCTGAACTAAGCTTGTATCCAATTGGAGTCAGTACACATTCACTATACCTCACAAAATACAGTGTCAGGGTGGAAAATATTGTGCTAGTAGGAAGTGGCTGGTGACGTTGCATGATAAAATGTTGATTCTGATTTGTTGTTGCATGCCAATGCAGATGTTATTGATTGCTAATGTTTAAACACTGGAATGCCTTCTTTGCCTTTTTTGACATTCGCAACTGTTGATGCCTGCATTTCTTTTATTTATTTGACTGAGAGGTTCCTGCTTTAGGCTCAGGGCGATCATTTCAGACCAAGTACTCTTTTAAATGGGTTGCCTTGAATGTTTTAGGCACACCTGGCCCAGCTGTTGCTGCAGGTCGGGAGGCTGTAACATCACTTGGCAGGCCAGGTAGGTGCTTGGAATATGTGTAAAACATTCACCATAAATCCGTTTCATGAATTTGCAAACAGAGTAGATCCAGACCAGACGGCTCCTACAGGAGACATCTGATCAGGGTGTGCTCTGCTCTGCTAATGAGATTGTACTGGATCTGACTCTGCAGTTTCTACCAATTCTAAACTATCCTGTGTACATATGCCATTATAAAATTTCAGCTATTGAATATTCACAATGTCATTATTTCTTACATGAATATTCAAAAGGCAAAGGGTTCAGTATTCATACACCAAATAATTGTTATCCACAAAGAGAATACGAGATACTTCATTGTTATGCCCCCTTAGATCTGTGATTAGGGGGCATATTGTTTTGTTGTTTGATCTGTTAGTTGATTTGTCTGTCACAACTTTAGTGTTGGCGATAATTTTGTCGGCATTGCACATACATACTTCAAACTTGACATGCATACTGTATAGGGTTTGATGAGTATATACTGATTCTAAGCATTTTGTCTAGGTGAGTTTGTTGGTATGTTTCGGCGAAGCACTCCTGATAGTTCAGCCGTCAAGCCAGGTAGTAACCAAGCTTTCAAGTCTAGTCTCAGTAAGCCCAGTACACAAGAGTTCACAGGCTTGTCGAGTCAGAAGAGCTTTGTGCCAAGCAAACCTTCCCCAGTTATGCCGACAGGCAAACCAGGCCAGCCAGCTGTACAGACCAAACAAACAGGTTAGATTGAGAGACAGAGGGAGAGAGACAAACAGAAAGAGTGAGAGAGATACACAGAGAGTAGATGGGGTTGGGGGCCTGATGTCTGTCAAAGTGAAGCTCTTGTAATCTTACTTAACCCTTTACTCCATAACTACACCTTTCTATGCCTTTCAAAACAGAGAAGACCAGGATCAGATGGCTCCTATAGGAGCTGTCTGATCTGGGTCTGCTCTGCTTGCTTATGATATAATATAGATTTGATTCTACAGTTTCTGCCATGCATAAATTCCTATGTCCATATGCTATTATTACAATTAATCTAATTAACATTCATCATGTCATTATATCTTGCAAAAATATTCATGGAATGAAGTGTTAATTAACCCATTTTACAATGAAGATGATATTCCAAAAAGGGAATTGAAAACTATAGAAATACTTCAATAGCTCTTTATATCTAATATTTCGACCACTACGGGCCTTTATCAAAGATTATCATGTCAAAATACACATCACATTTTTGGTACATGTACTCGGCCATAAAATCAAAGAGAATTAACCCATTTTAACCTGTATTTCTTAGTGGACTTACCCAGAAATTTATTTCGAATTAATCTTGTTTTAATTCTGAGGGGTGTTTTCTGCACAAATTCTTTTTCCAGTATGACCTTTGGAAAAGAGTTTGTGAAACAAACCCTGCAGACCATGTTTAGAATGCTCCTGAAGGAGCCCTTTAATCTGGGTCTGTACGGCATGTGTGACGTCACCTATGGTATTTGCCGTAGGCCACTTTTTCAATAAAAAGCATCTGATATGTATTATACATGAAAATAAAGAAAATACTCCAGAGTAAACATTTGTTACAGCTGTGAAATATATTCAATTAGAAAAATGTAATAGCATTCAGTACAAAGACCAGGCCAGAGGTTATAAAACGTTTTGCTTTGGTCTAAGATCATTCTAAAGCATCCGACCAATCAGATACTTAAGAATGAAATCATACTCAGAAATTTTATTACCTTGGACCCTGTAATTAGGTTTATAAATGTCTTATAAGTCAAGAAAGAAGACAAATTTTCAATTCCGGAATGTTGGGGGAAGTGCTGTCCCAGATGCTAAGTTTGTTCACTAGTGCCAAATAAATGATGAAATAAACATCAGACTTCTTCTTTAAGCTCAATGATATAACCATTGACCTAACTATTGTAGAAAAGTACACTGCTGTTTTACCATTTTTTCACAAACTTTTGTATATACATGTACAGGTATTTCTCTCTCGCAGAAACTAGAATCTGATCTATATTATACCTTAACTTAAGCAAACAGAGCAGACTCTAACCAGACGGCTTCTTCAGGAGTCTTATCAGAAATTGTAGAATCAGAACTAGATAACTCCATAAGCAAACATAACATCCCTGCACCTGCACGTTAATCTAAAATAACCCATGATGTTGATGATGAAACACGGCAGACCCTGATCAGATGGCTCCTACAAGATCTGTCTGATCTGAGTTTACACCGTTTGCAAGACATGAAAAAGTGTTTATATGAAGGAAAGGGTTAACTTAACCTATACATGATAAAGGTTATATGTATTTTTTTTGTCTGAAGGTTTTAGTCAGATGGCTGCCAGTTTCAGCTCTCAGCATGGAACACCACAGTTTCCCAGTGTGCCTGGCAGTTTAGGACTGGGAATAGGCCAAGGTCCACAACGTCTGGACAACTTGACAGGCCAACAACAGCAACAACAACAGGATCCAGATATAGGTAAACTTTGGACGTATGCATGATAGAGTGGTTCCAACTCTGTAAATAGGTCCAAGTATGACCCGCCTCTATGTGAATATTTACCCTTATCTTGCTCAGTTAACCCATTCCCTCATATTGGGGCCTTTTGACGCCTCTGTAAAAATGCCTTTCTGAAACCATTGTGATTAATAAAACATTTGTTCCATAAATGCTCTATTTATCACAAAGATTTCAAAACTGCATTAATTCTAAAACTTACTTTTTATGCCCCCGCCTTTAGGTGACGGGGCATTAGTTTTACCCTTGTCAGTCTGTACGTATGTCCGAAATTTTCATCAAGGATTTCTTGGCTTGTGTAAGGTGGAATGATTTGATATTTGGTCTGAAGCATTACCTTTTCAGGTCTGTTGCCCATCTACTTCCTGTTTGCCGACATTTTGATTGAATTTTGGTGATTGTTTAATAACAAAATCTTTCGTCAAAAATTTCTTCGCTTGTGTCAGCTGCAATGATTTGATGTTTAGTCTGAGGCATAATCTTAGTGAATTGTGCCGTGTCTCTCCTTTTCAGGTCTGTCGTTCATCTACTTCCTGTTTACCGGCGGGGGCATCCGTGTCCCATGGACACATTTTCTTTTTATTTCCTAGTAAATTTTCCTTTTTGGTAGATTTATTCAAAGATGTTAGGTCTAAAAATGGCCTATGAGGGAATGAGTTAAAACTTGCTGGCTTTGCAAATAGCTTTGATCCAGATGAGATACTTCTCACTTATTTCTAATGACTACATTATTTATCCTTATAAGCATTTAGAATAATTGTATTCCTGAAAATATTATTTCATTTCCAAGGAAAAACACTATCAGAATGCAAATTTGTTTGGACCCTGATGAGACGCTGAGTATCTCTGCATCTCATCTGGATCAAAACTATTTGCAAAGGTCGTCACAAGCTCCATAGAATGTAGTTATGACGGGTTAATAATTATTGTTATGACAATATTGCTCTCAACCATGTTTGACTTGCAGTTACAAGAATGAAAAAGATAAACAGCTTAAAGTTTGAAGATATTACACCAAGCGGATCAGAGAACGAGGTAGAGGAGACAGAGGATGATGAGTACAGCGATGATGAGGACTCAAACAGCAGCAATGGCCAGGGATTCGGACTTCAGTACAACATGCCAGCTGGCACAACAGGTGATATTCATATGTTCTCTTATATACAACATTGAAGTTAACCGTTTCCCTCATTGATATATTTACATCATCAATATTTATTGGTTGATTTCTTGAATGACACAGAAACTACAGTATCAGATCTATGTAATTACTTAAGCAAACAGCAGACTCTGATTAGACAGCTCCTGCAAAAGTCGTCTAAACTGGGTCTACTATGCTTGTAAAGGCGCCAAAAAGCGTTTCCATTTGGAGAAAAGGTTAAATAACCATTTTCCATCATATGAATTCCTTTTTATGCCTTTTCAAAACAGAGTAGACCCAGATCAGATGGCTTCTATTGGGTCCGTCTGATCAGGATTTGCTCTGTTTGCTTATGAAATAATATAAATCTGATTATACAGTTTCTGCCTAACCCAAAATGTCTAGTGAAATGTGACTGATCATTAACTGATTTAACAAAGATTCTGAAAAAATAGGTGGTTGCATAATACAGGATAAAAGTAATGCAGAAAGTTCCTTTTGGGAGCTTTATGCATTCCTTTAATCCTGCATTAACCCATTCCCTCAAAGGCAATTCTTAGACCCAACCTCTTTGAACAAATCTACTGAAAAGGAGCAGTTACTAGAGAAAAGGAATTGTGAAGAATTGTGTAGTTTTAAAACCATTGTGATAATAGAGCATTTGCTCCATTGGAACAAATGCTTTATTTATCACAATGGTTTCTAAAAGCGGCTTTTACAGAGTGCCAAAAGCGTCAATATGAAGGAATGGGTGAAGCAATCCTCTGCCTAAAAGACTAGGTTTATATTTAGTTGTCATGATGGCTTACAACAGTTTTACTGTATGCAGGTACTGTTACTGCCACCCCAGTGAGCAGTAAGCCGGTCATCAAACCTATGGACGGTTCCCAGTCTGGTGAAGGCAACACACCAATAGGCAGGAAACTGTTCAGTACAGAGGACACCCAGTCTGCAGTAGGGTTCAACTTCAATACTGGACCCACATGTGAGTAGCAGTTAGTTTTGTCTCAAGCCAGACATCATTAATCTGGAGTAAAGGGTTAATAAATAATCATTATTTTTACATGGATATTCAACAGGAAAAGGGTTAAGACAGGGCACTGCTTAATGCAGAGTGAAAGTCAAACAGAATGCCTCTCTTAGAGCTTTCTGCATGACTTTCACCCTGCGTTAACCCATTCCTTCGTATTGACACCTTGCAATATGACAGTCATGAACATATGAAAGTCATGTTTGAAACCATTGTGATAAATAGAGCATTTGATCCATAAGAGCAAATGCTCAATTTATTATTACAATAATTTCAAAGCTACAAATTCTAAAACTTTCATTGTTTCTATTTTGTAGTAAATTCTACTTCTCAATGGATTTTTTCAAAGTTTAGCCTAAAAATAGCCTATGAGATAATAGGTGAATAAAATCCTGACTTTCTTCCTTATGTAGCCTCCATGTTTGCCTTTGGTGGGTCTAATGGATCTGTGAGCCAGTCAGGGGAGCCCCAAGCAGCAGCTACCTCTGCAAAAACATTTTCTTTTGGCCAACCATCGGCTCAATCCGTTGGCCAGTTTACGTTTGGTCAAGCTTCATCAACACAGGGTGCAAGTCAGTTCTCATTTGGCCAGTCTCCATCAACTACAGTAGCCTCAGGTGTAGGTGGAGGGCTCCAGTTTGGGCAGTCTGACACGACTGATGCCAGTTCAAGCACGGACAGCAAGAAGCCGGGATTAAAGCTTGAGACCGAGACGACAACAGCCACAGGAACAAGTATGTACATTTGTATATGCTATCATGAATATTTATGTAAGACATAATAATGGCTGTATGAATATTTAATAGATGATATTTTATAATGGTATATTTATATGTAAAGGATTTTTTGCCATGACCAAACAAGTAGAATCAGATCTGTATTATTTTATAAAACAAACTGCAGGAGTTGTCTGATCTGGATTTACTTTGTTTGCAAGGCAATAAAAGGGTTTTCTATGAGGTGAAAGGTTGAATTTTGCTGGACACATGAACCCTTTACTCCATGGATATTCATGCAAAAAATAATATGAATATTTATTAGCTGAAATTTTATAATGGCATGATATGCACATAGAATTATTTGGTATTGGTAGAAACTGTATAGTTTGATCTATTATCATTTCATGAGCAAACAGAGCAGACCCTGATCAGACCACTCCTAATGGAACCATCTGGTTTGGGCCTACTAATGATAAGGCTGGTATTCTGAAAGCAATGTTCTCAGCCATTTCTTCCAAAATCACACTCAGAGTGTCAAACAGTTTGGATCCTGATGCGACTGTAAGTTAGTTGGACTCTCATCTGGATCCAAACCACTAATCCTTTCCTTCATATGTAAACTTCATTTCACACATTTGCAAACAGAAGACCCAGATCAGGTTTAAATGAAATACTCGTGTAGCAAATCGTGCAGACCCTGATCTGTGTCTACACTATTTGCCAAAGTTTGTCTGGAGACATTTTTAGGGTAATTATCAGATTTATTTATACTTGATGTGCCACCAGGTCTTGCTGAAACCATTGCTGCCCACTCCGCCCATTCACCAAATACAGGGCTCCAGTCTTCTTTAGCTGAATCAAATGGTCAAGTTTCCAGCTCAGTTTCTGCTCCAACACAGCCTGCTCAAACTAGCATTGTGGGACAGCCATCAGATGCTGGCTCGGGTACTGAGTCACGTATTGTGTCTCCATCTGTAGTAGCAAGGTCTACACGGGATGAAACTGTGGCCCATCTGGGTGGAGTCAAAACTTCTTCCAGTGTGCAGGGAACCAGCAATACAGAATATTCAGAAGGTGGGTTGTTCTTCCATTTCTAAATCCGTATGTAACCCTTTACTTCATGAATAATCATGTAAGAAATAATGACATCATGAATGTTAATTAAATTAATTGTTATAAATAGCATATGGACACAGGAATATTTGGCAGTGGCAGACACTGCAGAATCGTATCTATATTATACCAAAAGCATAGAAGGCATTTTGCATCTCATTAAGATTCAAGCTGCATTTTACATCTCATTATTAATTTAAGATTCAAGCTGTATTTTGCATCTCATTAAGATTCAAGCTGTATTTTGCATCTCATTAAGATTCAAGCTGCATTTTGCATCTCATTAAGATTCAAGCTGTATTTTGCATCTCATTAAGATTCTAGCTGTATTTTGCATCTCATTAAGATTCAAGCTGTATTTTGCATCTCATTATTATACATCTCAATTGATTGAAGAGACCGAGAAGCGTGCTCGAAAAATCGGATTATCGAGACTCAGATTACACGGTACATAGTTGTATTGAAATAATAGATTTCATGTCCGGACCATACAAATTCCCTCGGATTAGACCATATACTCGGAAAATCGTTCCTCGGATTATCGCCGTCTTACTGTAGATGTATGCTGCGCAAATTTCCGCAAATTTTGCGTTTTGAACTGACTTCAGAATTCGAATCTATGTACTTTAACACTTATTTAACGCTAAACAGCACAGTCAGTAAATGGTTGTTTGTGTCGAAAAAAAATAGAAAAATGGATTGCTACGGAATCCAACGGAACAGCCTTCGCCATTGGCCGAAATCTGTCGTAAGATTCAAATATTTACATATCGGAAATAATCATTCGATGTACCTGTATGAGTTAGTTCCCTTTGACCATTGTATTTGATTGACACCATTTAACGGTATATTTAGCTTATTTGCATGTAATTATATATGTGGTAAGATGTGGGCATATTGCCTTATTTTCCTGAATAAAATCTACTATGTAGGCCAAGAACCAGTGTCAGCTATTGTACATGTGGTAACAACCTAATTAATATTCAAAGCGTTGTTCTGAAATAGAATCGGATTCATTCAGAACTTGGCCGAAGATGTCCGCTGATTTCCGTACAAAATCCCCGTTTCTAAAAAGGAGGCTCCTTTTTAAGAATTTAGCAGTATTCGGATAGCGATAATATTTAGCTGAACAAATATATCCTGTCGGAAAATGGGTTGTTAGCAATATTTTCATTGTATGTATACCTGTACAGCTTCTGGTGTTGATTGATAAATACGAAAAATGCATATAATACATCTTTAAACTTTTCAACAAAACTTCATTTTTGGTGGGGAGATTGGTCATGATGAGTCGATATGATTCCTTTTTTCGTTTGAGGCTAGTAGGTTAATGGTCAAGGTCAAAATTTAATAATAAAAGGAAAATGTTTAAAACATTTAACTTTGACCATAGTGTTAGATTTTACAAATATTTACTTCATGCTTGGCATGCATACTCATAAAGCTGCAACGTTGAGAGGAGTCATATTAATTTCAAGGTACTTTATAGCCAAAGGTAAAATTCATGAAACTTTAACCTTGGCCATGACCAACTCACCTCATAAAGCTGCAACTTTTTAGTGATGACATATCAATGTCTAGATAGGTCTTCCTTCAAAGTCAAAGGTCAAAATTATTGGCCGGATATCATTGGGGTGTCTAAATATATTACATACATCTTGTTTATTTACAGCCAATGGTGTTTCTAGGCCAACAGCAGCACTGGCTTCTGTTGAGGATCAGACCACACCAGCTTCTGGCAGTGAGACTGCAGCAAAACAGACAGATAGCACCACCTCTGCAAGTGCAGGATTGTTTGGGCAGACCTCAACTACGTCTGGTGTAGGACAGTTTACCAAGCCATTTGTTGGCAGCAACCTGTTTGGGTCTTCTGCAACCAATACTGCAACATTAGGTCTTTCTGGTTTGACCCCAGGAACTGCGTTATTGGGCACTTCAACTATTACAACTGCTTCTGGACTCTTTGGTTCTACTTCATCTGCCAGCCAGCCATTTTCATCCGTTTCAGTGTCTTCTAGCTTAGACACAACAACCAGTATAACCACAAGCGCATCCGCTACTGGAGTACCTTTAGGTCAACCCTCTTCAGCAGGTATGGCATCTGGCACTGGACTTTTCGGTAAACCGTCAACTGCAACATCTGGTACAGTACTTGTTAGTCAGCCGCCATCAACTCTAAGCTCATCTGGTACAGGACTTTTCGGTCAATCCCAAGCAACACCAGCCACATCTGGTACAGGACTTTTCGGTAAGCCTGTATCCACAACCACGTCATCTGGATTTGGAGCTTTTGGTCAGCCCATAACAACTAGCACTGAAACAGGACTTTTTGGTCAGCCTGCATTTGGACAGCCTGTTGCTACAACTACTAGTACAGGGCTTTTTGGTCAGCCAGCTGCCACCACTTCTAGTACAGGACTTTTTGGTCAGTCCACAGCCACCAGCTCTAGTACAGGACATTTTGGTCAACCTGCAGCCACAAGCTCTGGTACAGGACTTTTTGGTCAGTCCACAGCAACAAGCTCGGGTGCAGGACTGTTTGGTCAGCCTGTCTCAACCAGTTCTAGCACAGGACTTTTTGGTCAGTCTACAGCAACCGGCACTGGCCTTTTTGGAACATCAACATCCACTGGTCAGTTTTTAGCTTTTGTTATTATCCCCTGCCAAAGGCAGAGGGATATTGTTTTGGGTTTGTCCGTCCGACTGTCCTTCCATCTGTCCGTCCGTCCGGTTTCCATCCGATGTCATATCTCTGTAACGGATTGACAGAATTCAATGTAACTCAACATATTTGTTATCACTGGGGCATCGTTCCCATGTATTACTTTTCCAGATCGCTTGCAGCCTTTAGGAGTTACATTGTATTGTCCTTTTATACGCAAAAATGACATTTTTTCCCGTCCTATGCCATATCTCTGTAACAGACTGACAGAATTTAACGAAACTAGACATGAATATTTGTTATCACTGGGGCATCATTCCCATGTTTTACTTTTCCAGATCTCTTGTTGCATTTAGGAGTTATTGCTCTTTTATAAGCAAAAACGACATTTTTTACCGTCCAATGCTATATATCTCTGTAACGGATTGACATAATTCAATGAAACTCAACATGAATATTTGTTATTGCCATGGCATCGTTCCCATGCATTATTTTTTCAGACGGCATGTGACTTTTAGGAGTTATACCCCTTTGATACATACAAATCGTATATTTATTGCCCTTATCCCCTGCTGAAGTCAGAGGGATACTGTATTGCATTGAATACTCTTTTGCATTTAGTACTTGAATATGCTTTATACAGCTTTCATATTCAAGCAGTGTCAAGATAAAATAGGCCTTATGATTCAAACAGATCAGAAGCAGATCAGCAACCACGTCACCAATGCAACACCCAATCTGATATGTATTGATTCACCATATCAGAATAAACTGTATAGTATATACAAACTTCAACTAATGCAAATCGTAGTAGCCTGGGTCAGATGCCACAGTGGAGACAGGGCTGCCAGTCTAGGTCGTATACACTTTTTGTAATACAATAAGGTACATTTCCCCTTGCTGTGGCTCATTCAGTATCAAAACATGTACACAATTATTAAAGATTGCCGTAGAAAGCAGTAATTTGGCCCAATATTCATAAAGTTGGTCAAAATATCTATTTACGGTATTGGTATGCATCAAAGGCAAGTTAAACCTGATTGATCGATCCAGGGCTATCATGACCCACATGTTTTAAATTGAAAATTGATTATCTAAACACCCTCCTTCACCTCATAACCATTCATATAAGAAATAATGAATGTTTGAATATTATTTAGATGAATTTTGTAAATGACCTGAATAGAGAAGGATTTGGTCATGACTGGAGCTGCTGAATTAGATCTGTATTCAATTCTAAACACCGACCCTGATAAAAAAAGGCCGTCTGGTGAGGGTCTGCTCTATTTGAAAAGGCACGAAAGTCATCTGTATGAAGTAAAGGGTTATACAGTCAAGGGTTATACAGTAAAGGGTTATACAGTCCAGGGTTATACAGTAAAGGGTTATACAGTCCAGGGTTATACAGTAAAGGGTTATACAGTCCAGGGTTATACAGTAAAGGGTTATACAGTCCAGGGTTATACAGTCCAGGGTTATACAGTCAAGGGTTATACAGTAAAGGGTTATACAGTAAAGGGTTATACAGTCAAGGGTTATACAGTCAAGGGTTATACAGTAAAGGGTTATACAGTCCAGGGTTATACAGTCAAGGGTTATACAGTCAAGGGTTATACAGTAAAGGGTTATACAGTCCAGGGTTATACAGTAAAGGGTTATACAGTCCAGGGTTATACAGTCCAGGGTTATACAGTAAAGGGTTATACAGTAAAGGGTTATACAGTAAAGGGTTATACAGTAAAGGGTTATACAGTCCAGGGTTATACAGTAAAGGGTTATACAGTCCAGGGTTATACAGTAAAGGGTTATACAGTCCAGGGTTATACAGTCAAGGGTTATACAGTAAAGGGTTATACAGTCAAGGGTTATACAGTAAAGGGTTATACAGTCAAGGGTTATACAGTAAAGGGTTATACAGTCCAGGGTTATACAGTAAAAGGTTATACAGTCCAGGGTTATACAGTCCAGAGTTATACAGTCCAGGGTTATACAGTAAAGGGTTATACAGTCAAGGGTTATACAGTCCAGGGTTATACAGTAAAGGGTTATACAGTCCAGGGTTATACAGTAAAGGGTTATACAGTCAAGGGTTATACAGTCAAGGGTTATACAGTCAAGGGTTATACAGTCAAGGGTTATACAGTCAAGGGTTATACAGTCAAGGGTTATACAGTAAAGGGTTATACAGTCCAGGGTTATACAGTAAAGGGTTATACAGTCAAGGGTTATACAGTCCAGGGTTATACAGTAAAGGGTTATACAGTCCAGGGTTATACAGTCAAGGGTTATACAGTCAAGGGTTATACAGTCAAGGGTTATACAGTCAAGGGTTATACAGTCAAGGGTTATACAGTCAAGGGTTATACAGTCAAGGGTTATACAGTCCAGTTCCCCGCTCATCAGTTAAATATAGGTAACTATTTACCATTAACCCATTCCTTCATATTGACGGCTTTTGACGACTCTGTAAAAGTCACTTTGTGAAACCATTGTGATAAATAGAGCATTTGCTCCTATAGGAGCAAATGCTCTATTTATTACAATGGTTTCAAACTACAAAATTCTAAAAATTTCCTTTTCTCTAGTTAATGCTCCTTTTCGGTAGACTTATTCAAAATGGTTATATCTAAAAATAGCCTATGAGGTAATGGGTTAAACGGTTTACTCTGGGATATACTAGGCTCATATGCACATAACAGAAAGTACACATGGATATCTGAAATATGAGCCATACTGATTTAACTCTTTGTCTAATACCCCAAACACTTCTTGATTTAACCACTTACCTCATATCTATGTCTAATACCCCAAACACTTCTTGATTTAACCACTTACCTCATATCTATGTCTTATACCCCAAACACTTCTTGATTTAACCACTTACCTCATATCTATGTCTAATACCCCAAACACTTCTTGATTTAACCACATACCTCATATCTATGTCTAATACCCCAAACACTTCTTGATTTAACCACTTACTTCATATCTTTGTCTAATACCCCAAACACCTCTTGATTTAACCACTTACCTCATATCTATGTCTTATACCCCAAACACCTCTTGATTTAACCACTTACCTCATATCTATGTCTAATACCCCAAACACTTCTTGATTTAACCACTTACCTCATATCTGAAATAGGACTTGTCCCGATTTAATCGTTATATTGTTTTATATTATATTATATATTACCTGTTGTATTATATGATATATTATCTGTTATATTATATGATATATTATCTATTATATTATATGATGAAGTATCTGTTATATTATATGATATATTATCCGTTATATTATATGAGATATTATCTGTTATATTAAATGATATATTAGCTGTTATATTATATGATGTGTTATCTGTTACATTATATGATTTAACTTATATTAATTGAAATATGACTTCCTGATTTAATCCTTACCTGCTATCTGATATATGACCCTTATAAATGCATATGACCCTTTCTGATTGAATCCTTTACCTTTAAAGTCTGAAAGGTATATCTCTGGGGTAGTGGCTTAACTCTTTCCTCCATAAATACGCCTTTCTACGCCTAATAGTCACTTCTTGAAACCATTGTGATAAATAGAGCATTTGCTCCTATAGGAGCAAATGCTCTATTTATCACAATGGTTTCAAATTACAAAATTCTAAAGTTTTCCTTTTCTCTAGTTAATGCTCCTTTTTGGTAGATTTATTCAAAGATCTAAAAATAGCCTATGAGGGAATGGTTTGAAGAACTGGGGAGCTTATGGAGTATCCATTTTGATTAAAATCCCCACTCCAGATTGCCACGTGGTGATGTTAAATAGACAAACCGGTAGTAAATGTATTTAACCCGTTCCTTGTTCTGTATTTATTCCAAATTTCAATACCTACTGAATATTCATCGCCAAAATAGTTATAATGAAATATAGAAGGTGGAACATTGTAGCCATTTCAGAAAGCCAAGAAAAAGATCTTTCAAATTCCACCAGCAAATGAAGCAGACCCTGATCAAATGTCTCCCTATAGGAGCCGTCTGATCTAGGTCTGCTCTGTTTGCAAATGCGTGAAACCACGTTTATATGAAGGAAAGTATTTGATACAAACAGTCTTTGGCAAGTTAAGTACTACAACACACACTGTCGCAGATGCAATTATGAGACATTTTTACTTCAGGTGAAGGGACAAATCTGTTTGGTTCGACACCTACTACCACATCAACAGAAGGCTTTGGCCAGGTTAGCAGCGGAGGTGCGTTTGGATCCGGAGGTTCAGGGTTTGGAACAGCCACATCAGGCTCTGGGTTTGGCTTTGGTCAGTCTAGTTCAACAGGCTTTGGTAAACCAGCTTTTGGACAAACTTCAGGATTTGGCCAGACCTCTAGGTGAGACTTGGTCTAAAGTTTAAAACGAACAAGGTTTCTCACATGAGCACAAATTCACAATGAGGATAATATTCCAATATATCTCCCAAGAGCACACATTAACAATGAGGATAATATTCCAAGATTTCTCCCAAGAGCACACATTAACAATGAAGATAATATTCCAAAATTGCTCCCAACAGCACATATTAACAATGAAGATAATATTCCAAGATTTCTCCCAAGAGCACACATTAACAATGAAGATAATATTCCAAAATTGCTCCCAACAGCACATATTAACAATGAAGATAATATTCCAAGATTTCTCCCAGGAACATAAATTCACAATGAAGATAATATTCCAAAATTGCTCCCAACAGCACATATTAACAATGAAGATAATATTCCAAGATTTCTCCCAGGAACATAAATTCACAATAGAGATTATATTCCAAGATTTCTCCCAAGAGCACAAATTCATAATCTTTGAAAAAGGCCCTTAGTGGTCAAAATATTAGATCAGAGCTATTCAAGTATTTATGTAAAGTTTAAATACAAAGACTTGAACATCAACCATAAGATGTCTTCAAACTTGTCCAGCTTACCTCTTGACAGGCTAAGTAATGGTTAAAATCAGTGAACATCGTTTTCTGCTATAAAGGGATAATATTTAGTGATCCAGGAAATAGATCTTTACAGAAAAGCTAAGTGTTTATTGTACAATTCATTGCTTACAGATCAGGGCTCAAGCTGGAGCTCTCCATCAGGGAGAAGTTTAGTAGGATTCTGAGAGAAGTTTTGGTCTTAACCCTTTGCTTGCTGAATTTGAAAATGCATTTCTCCTTCTTTACCCATGCCCTGTTGTATAATTACACATATATTCACTGTTTACAAGTATTTCGCTGTGCAATCACTGCTGTGGAGTGCACTGATTGCACAATCAACTTGTAAATAGTGCAGACCCTGATGAGACAGCTCCTGCAGGAGCTGTCTCATCTGGGTCTTCACTATTTACAGGTACGTATATTGACGTGAATAGCAAGCGAAGGGTTAATTTTGTATCTCCCTATATGTTCTATATACTGAAACTTCTCGCTCAGCTCAAAACAGGGAGAAGTCACGAGGGTAAACCCTTTCCATGTTCTACATTTATTATTCCAATTTTTAATACCTACTGAATATTCATGGAAAAAACAGTTGTGATTAAATATAGAATGTGGAACATTGCAGCCATTTTAAAATGTAAGGAAACAGGCCTATCAAATTCCATTAGCAAACATAGCACACTGATCAGACGGCTCCTATAGGAGGCATCTGGTCTGGGTCTACTCTGTTTGCTAATGCATGAAAAGGCGTTTATATGAGGGAAAGGGTTAAGGAGACATTTTCTCCCAAATCACACTCTAACTTGAGCCTTGTAGATACCTGGTTAAAAGGTGCATGGCTTATCTTCATATTTAACTTTAATTATAGTCTTATAAAAAATCTTTTTATGCCCTCCAGATCAGATCAGATATTGTTTTTGCCCTGTCTGTCTGTCTGTCTGTCTTGTCTGTCTGTCTGTTTCTTTCTTTGTCTGTTTGTCAGCAACATCAACATGGGTCATAACTTTTGAGCCAGTACATAAAGAGACTTGATATTTGGCATGTATATGTATCCCATAAAGCCACACATTTTGAGTGGTTATGTGTCAAGGTCAAGGTCATCCTTCAAGGTCAATGATCAAATATATAGGTCAAATCACTGACTTTAACATTGGCCATAACTTTTGAACCATTAGAGATAGAGACTTGATATTTAGCATGCATATGTATCTCATGAAGCTGCACATTTTGAGTGGTGACATGTCAAGGTCATTCTTCAGGGTCAAAAGTCAAATTGGGCGAGGGCATAGTGTTTCACAAACACATCTTATTTAAATGTTTGTTTCTCTGTTAATCATTTAAGTGTTGACATTATTTTACTTTATCCACAAGTTTATCCACAAGTCGCTATCATGTTTCGATAGTAAAGATGTCTTGAGTATTGCTCACAGTCTGTTATGCTTATTGTTTAACCCTTTCCCAGTTCAATATTCATGTAAGAAATAATGACATTATGAATATTCAATAGCTGAATTTTTATCATGTAAACATTTCAAGGGAAGATTTTGCTTTGAGAAAAACTGAAGAATCATGTCAAAAGCAAACAGAGCAGACCTGATCAATGGCTCCTACAGGAGCCATCTGATCTGGGTCTGGGTCTACTGTTTGTAAATGCATGAAAGTGTGTTTATATGAAGGTAAGTGTCAACCCAGGAATGCCTTTCAAAGGGCTTTTAAAAGCCAATTTTTACATATGCATCAGGGGTCCCCAAAACCTCACCAAACAGATTTCAGGCCAGTAGATATTAGGTCAGTCACATCTCTGATTTCATACTTAACATTTTTATTTAAAAAAAAAAAGATCTGTTAGTGATTTTAAAACAAAAACAAACAGTTTTGTGTAGGTTTAACAGTGAACCAATTATGTTTTCATTTTAATTTTCAGTTCAGGCAGTGGGTTTGGATCATCAGGGGGCGATGGAGGAATGTTTAGTGGGCTTGGTGGCAAACCCTCAGAGGAGAAGGCCAACACTAACGTGTTTGGTAGTGCCCAGAACTTCGGTACTGGACCCGGAACATGTAAGACTTACAGGACACCCTGTCTTAATCCTTTACTCCATGAATATTCATGTAAAAACTATTAATCACATCGTGAATATAAATTAGCTGAAATTTTAACCCTTTACTCCATGAATATTAATGTAAGAAATAATGACATCATGAATATTAATTAGTTTAATTTTTTATAATGAGTAATGAACACAGGGATGTTTGACCATTGCAGAAACTATCTATCTTATTTCATAAGCAAACAGAGCAGACCCTGATCAGATGGCTCCTATAAGTGGTTATTACAGAGGCGTAGAAAGGTGTACATTGTATTTATGGAGGAAAGGGTTAATGTTTGGTCCAGCATTCACGGGAAAAAGAGATTTCCTTTCCTATGGTTTATAAACAATCTGCAAATAGTTTCTTTTGCTTCAGTTCTAATAGCTTATCCAAACTGTTTGCAATGGTTATTATGAATTCACTAACATCTAAGAACAATTGTCATCTTCTTTGCTTTGTAGCCTCTGGCCTGTTTGGGTCTCAGCCACAGAGCTTTGGAGGGAACAGCACGTCCTCTGGCTCTGGTAGTCCTTTCTCTGGCAGCGGGGCATTCAGTGGTGGTGGACAAGGGGTGGGGTCAACAGGGTTTTCTGGCATGGCTCAGCAGAACCAAGGTAAGGCATTACTGTGCATCCAAGGCCTTTTCTTCCTTGGGGATCACTTCTCTGTCAATCTGTCTGTCTGCCTGTCTGTTAAGCTGTCTGTCACATTCTTCCATCATGCCTTTTTGGTCACACCTTCAGGTGACACATGTGTTCTTAGATACTTTTCACAGAGTTATGGTCTCTTGATTATTCAAAATGTCACATAAAGTAGATCCTGTCGTAAACAACCATAGAAAAGTCTAATTATGGGTCTGTAAGGCAGGTGGTAGCTTAATGCGTGTCAAACGTAATGTCCTTTAGGAGCTTTCTGCATTACGGTTGTCCTGTATTAACCCATTCCTCCATAGGCTATTTTTAGACTGAACCTCTTTGAATAAATCTACCAAAAAGGAGCATTAACTAGAGAAAGGGAAAATGTTAGAATTGTGTAGTTTGAAACCATTGTGATAAATAGAGCATTTGCTCCTATAGAGTAAAATATGAGAAGCACTAGAATGTATAAAGTACTGAAATAGTTGCCATGGAAACAAAAGACCCCTGTCTACAGTAACCCTTCTAAAGCAATCACTACATGAATAAACATTGGTATCTTTAAAAGCAGGTTGTTGATTAACCCTTTCTTTCTTTAAATGCCTTTTCATGCATTTGCAATCAGAGTAGACCCAGATCAGACGGCTCCTGAAGGAGCCATCTGATCAAGATCTGCTCTGTTTGCTTACAATATGATATAGATTTGATTCTACAGTTTCTGTCATGGCTAAAAATCCTGTGTCCATGTGCTTTTATAACAAATTAATCTAATTGATAGTCTATATTCATGACATCATTATTTCTTAAATGAATATTGATGGAGGAAATGGTTAATGCAGAATGAAAGTTGTGCAGACTGGAGCTGTCTGTGTCTACATAAGTATGGTCCTAAATTAAGTTTTCTGTCTGCCTTAACATTGTTGAATATTCATGTAAGAAATAATGATGAATATAAATAAACTGAAGATTTATTATGGTACTATGAACAAAATAATATTTATCATGACACATGAGATACAGTAGAATCAGATTTATTTTTATTTCTTAAGCAAAAGTAGACCCTGATTTAGACGACTCCTATAGGAGCCGCCTAGTCTCTGTTGACAGAGTGGTAAAAGGGTTATCTATAGAATAAAGGGTTAAAGAGCCAGAATTAAACTTTAGAATAGTGATTGTAGAAAACTTTCATTATATATCAGGTGGAGGGTTTGGCAGTGCTCCGTCATTTGGCAGCTCCCCATCATTTGGTAGTGCAGGTGCCTTTGGTTCAGCTCCATCATTTGGAAGTCCACCAGCCTTTGGTGCAGGATCTGCAGGGTTTGGCTCTGCCCCTACGTTTGGAAGCGGGACAGCATTTGGTTCACCGTCAACTTCTGGGGCTCAGTCAACGGGCTTTGCAGGGTAAGGAAATCCTGCTTATCTCCTTGTATGCCAAGTAATTGTCATCTGCAAAATTTTCTACAAATTCTTAACCCTTTTTTTGCTGAATATTCATGTAAGAAATCATGACATCTGGAATATTTATTGGCCGACTTTTTAATAATGTACACAGGATGTTTTGATTATGACAGAAGCTGTAGAATCACATCATTAGCAAACAGAGTAAACCCTGATTAGATGACTCCTACAGTTTCTGCCAGGGCCAAAAAAAATGTACCATTATAAAAAATAATCTTTATTCGTATTCATGATCAGAGGTCCAGATAAGATGCTTTAACCCTTTCCATCATAGGCTATTATTAGACCTAACCTCTTTGAATAAATCTTCCGAAAAGGAGCATTAACTGGAGAAAAGGGAAATTTTAGAATTGTGTTGTATTGAAACCATTGTGATAATTAGAGCATTTGCTCCTTAATAGGAGCAAATGCTCTATTTATCACAATGGTTTCAAGAAGTGACTATTACAGAGGCGTAGAAAGGCGCATTTATGGAGGAAAGGGTTTATCAAATCATTTTCAAAATTAGCTCCTTTATTTCCCCAACTAACCCTATGTTGTGACCACACGATTCTAAAGAGTGGTCACAACATTGGATTTAGTGGAGAAATGACCATTTTAGTAACTGATGCTGTGCATGATGTCAGTATTTCTTGCATGAATATTCATTGAGTAAATGGTTAATGAGTTATATATAATATATGTTTTTGAGTTGGTTTTATTGTCCTTGCTATTTTATTGGTAACTACAGACTGGATTTCAATAAAAAATTATTAACCCTCAACTCCATTAAGTACGCCTTACTACACATTTGCACACAGAGTAGACCAAGATCAGAGGGCTCCTACAGGAGCTATCTGATCAGGGTTTGTTCTGTTTGCTTATGATATAATATAGATATGATTCTAAAGTTTCTGCCATGGCGAAAAAATCATGTGTTCATGTCTATTATAACAATCTAATTAATATTCATAATATAATTGTTTCTTAAATGAATATTCATGGAGTAAATGATTAAAAGGAAATGCACATATTACAATGTCCTGGTCAAATTATTTTTCTGAGTAATGACCCCAGGATTATGAGGAAATAATATGTGATGGTATTAATCACATTCAGTGATAACTCTTAATTATCATTTGGCAGGTTTGCTGGCACAGGAAGCCCAACATTTGGTGCCCTTGCCCAGTCCACGGATGCCCCATCATTTGGCAATATAGCGCAGGTTGGGGGTGGGGAGGGCACATTCGGAGGTGGAGGTGCTGGTGGTGGCTTTGGCAGTCCAGCCTTTGGTGGAGGACAGAGCTCAGGTTTGTAATCTCATGTGATATAATTTCAGTCATTAATCCTTCACTAAATGAATAATAATTAGATAGATTTTTTAAATGGCATATGAACACAGAAAAGTTTTCCATGGCAGAAACTGTTGAATCAGATCTTCATTATTTCGTAAGCAAGCAGAACAAATACTGATCAGATGACGCTTGCAGGAGCTGTCTGATCTACGTCTACTCTGTTTGAAAAGGCTTGAAAGATGTACTTATGGAGTAAAAGGTTAATGTTTAATTATAAACTTATTCAAAATCAAGTGTCTGCTCACTCTCAGCTCTCTTCGATTTATATGGAATTATATAGATCTGATTATGCCTTTCTCTGTTCTTTGTTTATTCCAAATTTAAATACCTACTGAATATTAATTGACAAAATAGTTATAAACAAATATGGAAGTTGGAACATTGCAGCCATTTTAGAAAGTAAAACAACATAACTATCAAATTCCATTAGCAAATAGAGTAGAGCCTGATCAGAAGGCTCCTATAGGAGCCGTCTGATCTGGGTCTAATCTGTTTGCAAATGCGTGAAAACACGTTTATATGAGGGAAAGGGTTAAACAGTTTCTATGATATCCATATTATACCATATCACAATGTTTTCAAATCTGCACAATTTGTAAATGTTCCTTTTCTGTAGTAAATGCTCCTTTTCAGTAGATTTTTTCAAAGAGGTTGGGTCTGAAATGAGGTAATGGGTTAATGATGTTGTAGTTGATAGTGTGGTTTTCTCTTCAGTGCTTATTCATTTACTTTCAGGATTTGGAGGAAGCAGTTTTGGGTAAGTTACTTTATTGTATGCAGTGAAGTGATTAATATTTACAGATGGTTATTTTGTGCAGTACAGGATTGACTGGGAAATGGAATAATCTGTTTTATTAACTTGTCTGTTTTTCGAAGAAAACAATATAAGCTATTGTTGTTACTCCGGCCTCCATGTTGTCGTTGTTGCCAACGTTGTTGTCATCCGGAAACTTTATCATTGGCTATTATTTCTTTACTATTCATGCAAATCTTTCGAAAGTTAACACATTTATTTATATGTTACCTATCAATCAGTTTTCCATGTTATTGACACTACAGTATTCATGAATATTAATGAGGTGATAAAATTCTGACAAAATATATAACAAGGAAAGAGTTAAGTGTGAAGGATTCCAATATTTTATTATTGACTGGTTTTAGGAGCAGCCCGTCGTTCACTGGCTACAGGGGATAACAAGCCAAAGTCATCATTCACTGGCTACAGGGGATAACAAGCCAAAGTCATCATTCACTGACTACAGATGATAACAAGTGCAAGCCCATTGTTCACTGGCTACAAAGGATTATAACAAGATTAAACTGTTGTGCCCAAGCGCTCACGACTACCAAACGGAACATTTCTGAAATGAGCGATTATTTATGTGTGTGTTTGTGACTTTCCTAAGCCATTATCGCATATTGTGCTAATTTAACACTTTAAATGCTGGAAACAAGTGAGCTGTTATTTGCAAACAATGTAGACCCAGATCAGAGGGCTCCTAGAGGAGACTGTGATCAGGGTCTGTACCGTTTGTTGTTTAAAATCATCTCACAAAGTTTACCCATTCATATTGTATGGACCAGAGCTACAGATAAGGGTGCCTACCTAAATACTAAACTTGTGATTTCTCCACCAAACCCTATACTGTGACCACTCTTTAGTTACGTCTCTTTGAGATGGTTCTAATGAGTGATCACAGTTTAGGGTTTGCTGTAGAAGTAAAGGAGGTATTCTTGAAAATGTTTGAATTTACGTATCTTATCTGGAGCTGTGTATGGACTCTGCCAATAAACAGTGATGGACTGTTTCACTGTGACAATTCAGTTTTGAAAGGGTTAAGACAGGGTTTGCCAAGATGATGGAATCAGATATAGACACACAAAGAGGAATTATACAAAACTCAGTATTTCATAAGGACCCATACTGTTTGACTTGCTGATTTCATCTTTATGATGCCTTAACATAACATTGAATCTGGATGTCATTTCATCCTCTGAACATATGTCATAGCTTAGTTTTCCAAATTATTTTTGCTGTGTTTGCAGATCTTGAGCTGAAATTTTGTAAAAACTAGATATTGACTCATTTTCAAAAACATTTAGTATGAGACTGAAAATTTCATTGTTTATTTTTCTGTGTGCACAGTGCATGCAGATATTAACCTAACCTTTTATGATTGATGAACAATCTGTTAAAATTGAGATTAACTTTTGCACCAGTTTACTTGTTTTCAACAGAATTATTACTACTGTTGACCATCAAAATTTAATTTTACTGACTCGTTTGGTGCAGTGCTTGCAGATATTGAGCTGGAATGTTTCATGTGAGTGAATAATAATGAGTGCCATAGATCATGTTGACACTTCGGATGTTAACGTTAGTATAAATATCGGTCCTAGGGACAGGTGGCAGCTTAATGCAAGGTAAACGTCAAGCAGAAAGCACCTTTAAGAGCTTTCTGCCTTACTTTCACATTGCATTAAGGAGCCACCTGCTTAAAAGTATCTAAATTTCTCTCTTCTAGAATTCCGGTTTAGAGGGGTTTTACTGTACTGTCAATATCACCAGTGTCCGATGTCAGGTCTATTACGAAGTTTTGAATTATTTCATCTATAGTAGTATCTGATGCCCAAAGTGTCCATTCAATGTCATCAACGTGAGTAGTCCAATGACGAACATGTGTATAAATGATCAGCATAATTATACAGTATGAAATAAAATAATGCTTTACTATTCATTCAAGATTTAAAAAAAAGTTTAAGGTCGACGTGGGATTCGAACCCACCCTTAATAAAAAGACTACTATCGCGATGCCTTGTGCGTACCTAAGCTTTACCTACTGCACTAAACTGCTGACAACAATGTTGCCTTCATTTTTAGCTCCTTTTTTTCGAAGAAATCATGAGCTATTGTCGTAACCCCGGCGTCAGTGCTCTTGTTATCTAATATACTCAACTCAGCTGTTTAAAAAATGGTCAGAGAACATGCGGAATGCTGCTCTCCCTCAAAAATGGACTCGGCTGACCTTTGACATGTCAGACCTAGTTGTTTGACTATATATGTACATTTGTATATACATATCTAGGTAACAAAAACAAGCACAGAAAAAAACTGAATTGAAAATGATATGTTCGAGTGTCTGAAGTAAGATTTCAATTTTTGTTCATTTATATTCAGTTATCTTCTTCCTCTTCTTTTTCGTTTTCTTCCTCTTCTTGTTTTTCTTTTATCAGTTTATAAAATATTTCTAAACTGCTATTTTTATCATTATTATTTCATTATTATTATTATTATTATTATTATTACTATCATTACATGTATTATTATTATTATCACCATCATCATCATCATCATCTTTCTTCTTTTTCATCAACACCATCTTCATCAGTTTCAATTCATTAAATATTTCTGAATTATTATTATCATTATTATTATTAATAATATTATTTTTATTATACTTATTATTATCAAAGACCTATGATAAACGTAACAATAATAATAATAGTAATGATTTATCAGATCTACATGTATTTCGTAAATTGATATTTTTATGGTCAAAGGGAGAGCATTTGTACTTAACTAAAAGGAAAGATTGTAAGAGTTGCTGACCTTTTTTTGGTCAAAGGGAGAGCATTTGTACTCAACTAAAGAAAGATTGTAAGAGTTGCTGACCTTAAACTACAACAGGTAAATGGAATTGATGAAATTATTATTATTGTTATTATCATTATTACTATTATTATTTCAATCATGTTTCAATAATAATATATTTCGTAAATTGATTTTTATGATCAAAAGGAGAGCATGTGTACTTAACTAAAAGTAAAGATTGTTAGATGTGCTTCCCTTAGACCACACCAGGTAAATGGAATTGATGAAAGATTTGTTTATTATTATTAGAATTATTATTATTATCATTTTCATAATTATTATTATTACTATTATTAGTACTATTATTATTATTATCAAGGTTGAGATAATTTTTGCTGCAAATAATGAAGCTCCTCTGTGATCTTTCTGCATGAATTCCACCATGTATTAAGCAGCCACCAGATTAAAAGTACAGTAAAACCTCTCTATAACGGACACTAAATTACATCAAGTATTTTGTGTTAAAGGCAGGTAGTTGCTTAAAGCAAGGTGAAAGTAAACCAGAATGCTCCTATGGGAGCGTTCTGTTTTACTTTCATCTTGCTTTAAGCAGCCACCTGCCCTAATATACCAACTAATTAACACACTTTAGTGGTCGTTATAGAGAGATTATACTGTATCTACATTCTTCTCTACTAGAATTCCGATTTAGAGAGGTTTACTGTACCTGTGGCATCAGACCATTTCTTTTGTTCAGCACATGTCCTCTTCACCTTACGCCTGACACTTTTAGGGTTGACACTAAATTTTCTTATGTTAGGATAGTTTTAACATATTGATCAACCTTTTTCTCTTTTTTCTTTTTTTTCTCTTTTTCGAATTCTCCCGGATTATATATTTTATTGGCGTAGTGTACGGTAAGACCCATATTGAACCAGAATGTTCATAAATTATAATTTGGGTATTTTTAGGCAGATGGCTGCTTAATGAAGGGCGAATGTCATCCAGAAAACTCCTTAATGAGCTTTCTGCATGACTTTCAACCTGCATTAAGCTGCAACCTGTCCGATAGAATGGCTCTCATACTTACGCTAACGTCCGAGTTGAGTGTACAAGTTTTTATTGTATTGAAATAACTTTCAAAGGGGAACTTATTGTAAGAATACTTGTATATGTGTCTATAAAGTCACCACCTTGGCCATCTATGATGAAAGTTGAATATGTTTTAATTACTTTGAGTTTGGTTAACCCTTTACTTAGAGATATTAGAGAGTAACCCTTTACTTAGAGATATTAGAGAGTAACCCTTTACTTAGAGATATTAGAGAGTAACCCTTTACTTAGAGATATTAGAGAGTAACCCTTTACTTAGAGATATTAGAGAGTAACCCTTTACTTAGAGATATTAGAGAGTAACCCTTTACTTAGAGATATTAGAGAGTAAGAAATAATGGAATCATGAATATTAGTCAGATTATTTTTTATAATGGCTCTTGAAACACAGGCCCATTTGGCAATGGCAGAATCATAGCTATATTATTTCATAAGTTACCAGAGCAGACCCTGATCAGACGGGGCCGCCTTGATCTGGGTCTTCTCTGTTTGCAAAGGTGTAGGAAGGCAACACAAAGTTTGAGTCCCCCCCCATGAGACAAGGGGTTACCTGACCTTTCATCTGGATACAAACTGCTTCCAAATGCCATTGAAGTCGCTCTTGCAGGCAAATGACTAAAGCCCCAGATTATAGACATGTTGTAATTTCGCGAAGTAGAGCCGATTTGTTGCAGAGTAGAACCTGTGTTAAGCAGCCATCAACAAAGCAGCCTAATTAATTGCCACTCAGGAAGGCCCTACTTTATTCCCAACCATTGAGCTTATCAGTCTATCTCGGGATCAGCCTTCATCAAAATTGATTGTTTATTGTAACAGCCTGTGACAGAGATATAACAGCATCAAGTAAAATAATATACAGTAAACATCCTCGAATGCGACCACTTAATGAATAAACATGGATATCTTTATAAGTGAATGGTTGCTTAATGCAGAACAAAAGTAATGCAAAAAAATTCCTCTGGCAGCTTTCTGTATTACCTTTGCCCTGTATTAAGCTACTACCTGCATCTAACACCTATAATTATACCTCTTTTAGTTGGTCGTATTGACGGGGTTTTACTGTACATGTATTCTATATTCATATGAACATTTTATGTGCTTTAGGCCTATTTGAGAACATCTGTGCAGACACATTGGATCCAAATACAGTAAACCCCTCTAAACCGGACACCTGATTTAGTATAAATATCGGTATTGGAGACAGATAGCAGCTTAATGCAGGGCTTCCCCAGGTGCTTTCTGCATGCCTTTCATCCTGCATTAAGCAGCCACCTTCCTGAAAGTATCTAAATTCTTCTCTGCTAGAATTCCGAATAAGAGGGGTTTTAAATATTGTAAGACGTTGTGTAAATCAGCGCTTCGTAACGTTACGAACAGTTTTTAAACACGAAGCTGGCCAACTATCTGGGCTGATGAGCGTACTAATAGCATGACAACGCTTACCACCTTCAGTATCATGAAGACGTATATATGGTATCATATGCAAACAGTTTGGATCCATATGAGACGTCGAGAAGTTCGGCGTCTTATTAGGATCCAACTGTCTGACATACAGTTCATCTTTTTATGCCCCCCAGATCAGATCTGGGGGGCATATTGTTTTTGCCCTGTCTGTCTGTTTGTCTGTTTGTCCGTTTGTCTGTTTGTTTGTCTATTTGTTTGTCAGCAACTTTAACATTGGTCATAACATTTGAGCCAGTACAGATAGAGACTTGATATTTGGTATGCATATGTATCTCATAAAGCCGCACATTTTGAGGTGTGACATGTCAAGGTCATCCTTCAAGGTCAGAGGTCAAATATATGGGTCAAATCACCGACTTTAACATTGGCCATAACTTTTGGACCAGTAGAGATAGAGACTTGATATTTGGCATGCTTGTGTATCTCATGAAGCCGCACATTTTGAGTGGTGACATGTCAAGGTCAAGGTCATTCTTTAGGGTCAAAGTTCAAATTGTCTGTTTTTTGTCTGTAACATTAATGCAACTTTAAAATTGGTCATAACTTTTGAGTCAGTACAGATAGAGACTTGATATTTGGCATGCATATGTATCTCATAAAGCCGCACATTTTGAGGGGTGACGAGTCAAGGTCATCCTTCAAGGTCAGAGGTCAAATATATGAGTCAAATCACCGACTTTTACATTGGCCATAACTTTTGGACCAGTAGAGATAGAGACTTGATATTTGGCATGCTTGTGTATCTCATGAAGCTGCACATTTTGATTGGTGAAATGTCAAGGTCAATGCCATCTTTAAAGGTCAGAGGTCAAACACATGGGTCAAATCACCGACTTTTACATTGGCCATAACTTTTGGACCAGTAGAGATAGAGACTTGATATTTGGCATGCGTGTGTATCTCATGAAGCTGCACATTTTGATTGGTGAAATGTCAAGGTCAACGTCATCTTTAAAGGTCAGAGGTCAAACACATGGGTCAAATCACCAGGTCAAGGTCATCCTTAAAGGTCAGAGGTCAAACATATGGGTCAAATCACTGACTTTAACATTGGCCATAACTTTTGAACCAGTACAGATAGAGACTTAATATGTGGCATGCTTGTGTATCTCATGAAGCTGCACAGTTTGAGGGGTGAAATGTCAAGGTCATCTTTCAGGGTCAAAGGTCACCAACTTCAAATTGGCCATAACTTTTGAACCAATAGAGATAGAGTCTTGATATTTGGTATGCATGTGTATCTCATGAAGCTGCACATTTTGAGGGGCAACATGTCAAGGTAAAGGTCATCTTTTAGGGTCAAAGGTCACTGACTTTAACATTGGCCATAACTTTTGAACCTGTAGATGCAGACTTGACATTTGGTATGCATGTGTATCTCATGAAGATGCACAGTTTGGAGGTGACATTTCAAGGTCAAGGTCATCTTTCAGGGTCAAAGGTCACCGACTTTAACATTGGCCAACTTTTGAACCAGTAGAGATACAGACTTGATAGTTGGTATACATGTGTTTCTCATTTGGCTGCACCGTTTTTAGGGGTAACATGTCAAGGTCAAGGTCATCCATCATGGTCAAAGGTCACCAACTTTAACATTGGCCATAACTTTTGAACCAGTAGAGATACAGACTTGATATGTGGTATGCATGTGCACCCCATGAAGCTGCACAGTTTGAGGGGTGCCATGTCAAGATCAAGGTAATCCTTTAGGGTCAAATATCATATCGAGGGGGCATAGTGTTTCACAAACACATCTTGTTTTTATAAAGATATTCAAGAAATATCCGCTCCAAGCATTGAAGCAGACGAAAATGTATCCAGCAGACGACAATTCTGGCACCGAAAGGGTTAACCGTTACCATGCGGGAAGCGAATCACTAATATCCTTTCCAAACACTGTAGACCAAGATGAGAGGGCTACTAGAGGAACCCTCTTATCAGGGTCTGTACTGTTTGTAATATACACGTTTGTTCAGAAAAATCTCAAAATATTCATAATAAGTTTGATCTGTTTGAATTTTGGAATAGTCCATTTGAAAACATTCTGCATCGAAAGGGTTAATGGTTTTCATGTATTAATCGTTCAAGGGAGATAACTTCAAGGACTTGTTAGACGAAGCCTCTTTTCGACTTCGATAAGATACTTTTCATGAAAGATCAATATTCTTTTTTTCTACTTTGGAGACAGAGCATCATAAAAGTACTACACTGCAAATTAATACACATAACAACAAAGATGGTCTGCCACTGTTCATACTTTATTTATATACAACAAAACCTGCATACAGCGAACAACAAAGGCAAGTTTTAAGACGGGATATAATATGAGTACATGTATATCAATATTTGATAAGCTGATAATCAAAGCTAATGTTCATATAGTATGGCCACTCTGCAAATATGATAAAACATTACCAGAAGAAACGTCATTTTTCATTTTTTTTCAAAATTCAAACTATAACCAATTTGTCTACTTAAATGCAATCAATGTGTCAAACAGTTTGGATCCTGATGATAGTTACTCGGCGTCTCATCTGGGTCCAAACTGTTGGCATATAGGTATTTACACATGTCCATAGCAGGCTAAAGGTTAAGCTTCTACTCCATTATTACGCCATTGTTAATAGTGTAGACACTATAAATGTTATGCTGATGTCTCTCATATTGTTTGGGACTTGTGCATTTATCCAAATAAACTTGGATAAATAAATCTGATTAGATGTCTACTTTAGGGGCCGTCTGATCAGTGTCTGATTTGTTTGCTTATGAAATAACATAGACGTGATTCTACAGTATTCCTGTGGTCATGTGTTATTATAAAACATAGTCTGGTCAATATTTATGTCAATATTCCTACATGAATATTCATAGAGTAAAGATGAAAAGAATGTCTGGTAATAGTTGGACCTGCTGTTTGTTTCACTACTTCCAATACGTCCAAGCTTATTAGGAAATATTTAGCTGAGTGTCAAAAAGCATGCCTCCTGATCAGACACTGACTTCCTCGGCGTCTCATCTGAATCATCCAAGCTCTTCGCCAATGTGAACAAGGCGGTGGATAATTGGACAGTGAATAAGGTCGTCACTATTTAACTTTTAAATTGCTCCCAGGGGATAAATGATTACGATTGCAAACAGGTTGGATCCAGATGAGATTCCGAGAAACTCTGTGTCTCACCAAGATCCAATCTGTATGGCACCATGTGTGCATTTTAGTAGACACACTGATTATAGGCTGAAGCTTGACAATGTAAGGGTGACACACTGTGTAAAAATAAATTGTTCTGCAGACTAAAGGTTCAAACCTAACCCGTTCCCTGTTCTATATTTAGTTCAATATCTACTGAATATTCATAGACAAAATAACTGTAATGAAATATGGAATGAGGAACATTGTAACCATTTTAGAAACTAAAGAAACAGATCTATCATATCCCATGAACAAACAGCACAGACCCTGATCAGACGGCTCCTCAAGGAGCCGTCTGATCTGGGTTTACTCTGTTAACTGATGCGTGAAACGTCGTTTCTAAGAAGGAAAGGGTTAACCTTACGCACTGCATTAATATTTATTAGAGTCTCAGTATTGTACAGCAGTTTACATTAATTATAGTCTGTATCACAGATGTATACTTATGTACAATGTCCACGGAACTGCTCATTCTTTGTGTCAACATTCTTTGTGTCAACATCCAGCAGAAGACAACCAAGGAACAGATCATGATCCAATAACGTTTGTCGAAATGGAGCCAGGGAAACAAATTCTCCCTCTTCCTTTGGCTTACACAAACAATCTGCCAGCTCAATCCATACCAAAGGAATTCAAAGCATCAGTAGTCCATGAACCTTTGCGACCGGAAAAAAGACCGTAAGATGGAGCACAACTGGCTTGCAAAACAGGTACATTTTGTACAGGTATGTTTGATGAAAAGGGAAGACATTGCCGAAGATGATTCTGTGTATTGGGCTGCGTGCCATGTAAGTTGTCAAGTACTACCTTGTAAGCCTGCAACAACTATTGCTTTGATGACATTGTTTTGCGAAGTCACTCTATTGCCACAATAATACACTGTATGTGAAGACTAAAAAACCAGCAGCGCAGTTTCTTATTCCAGGACAGACCACTTTCTTGACCATAGACCAACCACTGTATGCCTTGAGAAAGCAAATCCAATGGAGATTCCCTGATCGTTTCAGTACGACCAAGTACGTGGTTATGTTGGGTCCACTTCATATCAATATGGCTGGCTTGAAAGTGATTGGTGATTTGCTGGATGAAACCGGTTGGTCTAATGCAGAGGTTGCTACAAAAGGAACTGCTGATAGTTTCATACATATGTTACCCGTAACGAAAGCAAGAAAAGCCTATGAAGTCACTGCAGCTGCACTATATTATCAAGAGAGATAGACATGTAGATATTTGTTCACGTCCAAGACACCATGCTGGTTTCAAATCGGTGATTATAAGAACAGTCGATACTGATGTCGTTGTGCCAGCTGCTGCTTATTTCCACATCAAACAGCGTTTGGAACGGGAAAGGATTTCCGATAATCCATATACATGAGATTTTATCTACATTGACTATACCCAGTTGTCTGAAGGCTTGTTTTTAGCTCGTCTATTCGAAGAAATGGGGGGGGGGGCTTATGGAATCACCTGGCATCGGCGTCTGCGTTGGCTTTTGGTTAAAGTTTTGGGGTAAGTGTTGAAATGCACTAATACTACATGAAATATTTGCCCTAACAAACTGAGACTTGAAATGGAGGTTCCAAGTGTGTTGAACATTGATGTAGTGTAGAACTTTAAAATTTAAAATAGAATTGAATTTTAGTCAAAATTTCACCTGTTTGGGACTTAGCTTTTTGGGCTGAAATAGGAAGGTTAAGGTTTTGGGGTAAGTGTTGAAATGCACTAATACTACATGAAATATTTGCCCTAGAAAGCTGATATTTGGAATGGAGGTTCCCGATGTGTTGAAAATTGATATAGTGTAGTTAAAATTTAAAATAGAATTTAATTTTAGTCAAAACTTTACCTGTTTTGGACTCAGCTTTTTAGGCTGAAATCTCATGGTTAAAGTTTTGGCGTAAGTGTTGAAATGCACTAATACTACATGAAATATTTACCCTAGGAAGCTGATACTTGAAATGGAGGTTCCAGATGTGTTGAAAATTGATGTAGTATAGTTAAAATTTAAAATAAAACTGAATTTTAGTCAAATTTCACCTGTTTTGGACTTGGCTTTTGTGCTGAAATAGGAAGGTTAAAGTTTTGGGGTAAGTGTTGGAATGCACTAATACTACATGAAATATTTTCCCTAGAAAGCTGATATTTGGAATGGAGGTTCCCGATGTGTTGAACATTGATGTAGTGTAGTTCAAATTTAAAATAAAATTGAATTTTAGTCCAAATTTCACCTGTTTTGGACTCAGCTTTTGGGGCTGAAATTGGGGGTTTGGGGTAAGTGTTAAGATGCACTAATACACCATGAAATACCTGCCATATGTAGCTGATATTTGGAATAGAGTTTGCCAATAGGTTTAACCTTGATGTAGTCCAATTAAAATAGAAAAAAATATTTTGGACTTCGTCTTCTTAGACTACAATAAAGTCTACAATAGGCGAGCTTTGCTGTCCCGCGACAGTCTAGTTTTCAATTGCATCCACCGTCTGTGACGTGACCTCTTTCTTTGCCAACTATTGGAAGAAGTCTGCATGGAAGACATGAGCTGCATGGTCAGAAGTCATCGACATGTTTATTGCCCTGTCAACGCCATGCTTTCAAGAACACTGAGAACAACCCCCAACCAGAGCTGTACTGGAGCAGCATGTTAAGAGAGCTATATACCAAGCAGGGCATTATGGGCCAGTCACTGACATTGCAGCCAATGATTCCAGATGTACCTGACTGGGGATGGGAGCTCTCACAGAATATCGGGTACATACCAAAATGGACCACCTTGCCTATTGCTGAAGAATCATGCCTGGAACTCATAGCATGCAAGTGCAGTCAAGCATGTAGGGGTAACTGTAAATGCTTCAAGGCAAATATGGGGTGCACCACACTTTGTAAATGCGTTGGGAATTGTCGACTGGTACAATCCCATGTTCAGATGAAGAAACAAAAGAAGACTGCAAGGCTTATCCGATAGAATATTATAAAGTTTTGCAACAGTCACCATGCCTCCATTATGATCCCAACAAGTCTTGATTCAGATTAGAAAAGCAATGGTCAAGACAGAGAGCAGAAAGCCAATTTTATAAACTTCATCTATTCAAGGGACATCATTGTATCAAATCGGGGGCAACTAACTAAATAACTACATTTTGACAAGAATCTATGCCAATAAACATTGTCCATGAGTTTGATCAAAATTGAAAACAAAGTGGTATTGATAGGGAGCAAACAGTGCCGAAATTGCTCAAAATCATCCATTCAAGGGCGATAACTCTAAAATACCTCTAGAGAAACCTGGCTGTTAATCTAATTTGTCTGAGATTATTTTCCAATAAACATTTTCATAAAGTTTTATGCTGATTGATGCAAATTTGTTTATCTAAAACTTTTAAAAGCTTTTATATTTGACGCATAGCATCATGTTCAGTTCCTCTGCAAATTTTATATAAATTATGACCCCGGGGTCAAAATTGGCCCTGCCCCAGGGGTGGGCAGTTTTCAATAGAAACAAATAGTGAAATCTTTGAATATCTTCTTCTCTGAAACTGGAAGGTTCTCAGCTTTCATATTTGGCACATATCATCATGTTCATGTCCTCTACAAAAGTTATATAAATTATGCCCCTGGGGTCAAAATTGGCCCCGCCCAGGGCTGGCCAGTTTTCTATAGAAACATATAATGAAAACTTTGAAAATCTTCTCCTCTGATTGCCTGGTGAGCGCTTCAGGTCCATTCTGACCCTCTTGTTTGTGTCTTATTTGCTGCTTTCTTTTCATCTTTCTATTCTCTTACATTTAAGTTGAAAATGAGAAAGAGGAGGGATAAATAAAAGATACAACACTGCTATTTATTGTGTGATATTTGTCAATCAACCATTTAAGTACGTTGTGTTACAATTTAAATATATTTACACTTGTTTTCATATTACTTAGCCGTGTCATTACAAAACCAACATAAATGACATTCAAGCAGTATAGACCCAGATCAACTGCATCTTTTAGCATGTCATGAAGGTTGGTTCTGACAGTATAGACCCCGATCAGCATCACCTTTAACATGTCATGAAGGCTGGTTCTGACAGTATTTTTCCAGATCAGCATCACCTTTAACATGCCGTGAAGGCTGGTTCTGACAGTATTTTCCCAGATCAGCATCACCTTTAACATGCCGTGAAGGCTGGTTCTGACAGTATTTTCCCAGATCAGCATCACCTTTAACATGCCGTGAGGGCTGGTTCTTACAGTATTGTCCCAGATCAGCATCACCTTTAACATGCCGTGAAGGCTGGTTCTGTCATGGTGCAGGTCATGTATAATGCTGAAGTTTACTTAGAGGTCCATGCAAATGAACGAAATAAAAAAACAACATTAATGTAACTTCCTTTCAATAGTTGTTATCCAAAATCCACACTATCTAAAAGTTCTAGTGACAAACATGGAGAGTACATGTACAGCAAAAGCTCTCTAAACTGGACATTCAATTTAGTATAAAAATCAATATTGGAGACAGGTGACAGTTTACGGGAGGGTGGCAGTCATGCAGAAAGCTCCCTGTAGGATATTTCGGCGTGACTTTCACCCTGCATTAAGCAGCCACCTGCCTAAAGGAAATAAATTCTCTGCTAGAAGTCCAGTTTTGCGAGTTTTTACTGTAAATGATTTTTTACAGCCATTTCATATCATTTCATATCACAAACATTGATCATATGTACAATAATGCATTTCCAATCACTACATAAATGTATACATACCATTTCGCTACACATGATACTGTACTGTTACCAGTTATAATCAAAACCTATCATCTTTATAACAGTATTTATCAGACATATTTTGTTATTTACATACACAGTAAAACCTCTCTATAAGAGCCACTAAATTGAGTTAATTAGTTCGTATTTAGGACAGGTGGGTGCTTAAAGCAAGGTGAAAGTAAAACAGAAAGCTCCTATAGGAGCATTCTGTTTTACTTTCACCTTGCTTTAAGCAGCAACCTGCATGTAACACAAAAAACTTAATGTAATTTAGTGGCCATTATAGAGAGGTTTTACTGTACTATAATCATTTTTCAAGGTGTAGATTCTGACCTTATTTCACATAATCCAAGATTTTGTTTGTCGGAATAAAAGCCCTACAGGGCTTATGTTACTTCGTTATGTATTATCCGATGTGAAATAGCAAATATTTGTCTATTTCTATCTAGAACGAAACTGGCATAACCAATTACTCCATGAATATTCATGTTATAAGTACATGTAATGACACCATGAACATTAATAAGATTAATTGCAACCATTCGTAGCACATGGACAAAGGATTTTATGGCCATGACAGAAACTAGAATCATGTCTATATTATATCATAAGCAAACAGAGCAGACATATCAGCGTGAAAGATGGCTCCTACAGGAGCTGTCTGGTCTGGATATACCCTATTTACTCCATGAATAATTATGTAAGTGAATATTAACTAGATTAATTGTTATACTAGTACAGTAAAACCTCTCTAAACCGGAATCTAGCAAAGAAGATTTGAGATACGTTTAGGCAGGTGCCTGCTTAACGCAGGGTGAAAGTCATGCTCCTACAGGAGCTTTCTGCATGGCTTTCGCCCTGAATTAAGCTGCCACCTGTCTATAAGGCTGATATTTATACCAAATTTAAGGTCCGGTTTAGAGAGGTTTTACTGTACATGGAAATAGGCCGTTTTGGTCCAGTCAGAAACTGTATACTCATATCTATATTATACCATGAGCAAACAGAGCAGACCCTGATCAGACGGCTCCAACAGGAGCCGTCCGAGCTGGCTCTACTCTGTTTGCAAAGGCACATAAAGACGTATTTATGCAGTAAAAGGTTAAGTGGGAGCTGATTAAAAAGTTGATGACAGAATTTATCATGCACTCTGAAACTGGCTCTGAAGCAAAATAGCACTGTAACTCCAGTCTGAATTTATCTTTGAAATATCGTAGCTTTGTTTTTAACCCTTTACTCCATAAACGTGTACGCCTTTCTATGCATTGGCAAACAGTGTAGAGTAGACCCAGATAAGACAGTTCTTGTAGGACTAGGGTTTGATCGATTTGCAAATGATATAATATAGATAAGTCTACAGTTTCTGTCATGGCTAAACATTTATACATAAATACTTAAACTGCTCTGATCTAATATTTCGACCACTAAGGGCCTTTGTCAAAGATTATCATGTCAAAATACACGTCACATTTTTGTTACATGCATTCAGCCATAAAATCAAAGAGAATAATCATTATTCTCTTTGATTTTATGGCTGAATGCATGTAACAAAAATGTGACGTGTATTTTGACATGATAATCTTTGAAAAAGTGGTCGAAATATTAGATCAGAGCAGTTCAAGTATTTATGTATTATATTAATTCCCTATTTTGGAATATTTACTTCATTGTAAACATTTATAGTCAGGGTGTCATTATTTCTTACTTGAATATTCATGGAGTAAAGGGATAAAAAATGTATTTACAACTTACAAGTAATATATTTATCAAAAACTGACAAAACAGAATATCATAAATATAAAACATTGAACAATATTTTGAGATTTATATTGGATCTCCCCTGTGCTTTATTTTAGATCACTTGGACATGAACTACTTGTGCTGTCTGAGATAGTGTATGCATGTTGGATGTGTTTTTTCTATGTCCAATAAAACTAGTAGGTGTTACACTATAGAATCCACATTTCTCACAACAGCTGTAATCATATTTAATCTAATATGCCACATTGAACATAGCTATAAGATTTCTCTGACGTTTAATTTTTTGGTAAATTTGGAGTTATTGGCCTTGATTATTCTCTTTGATTTTATGGCTGAATGCATGTAACAAAAATGTGACGTGTATTTTGACATGATTATCTTTGGAAAAGGCAAGTAGTGGTCGAAATATTAGACCAGAGCAATCCAAGTATTTATGTATAATTTTAGGAAAAAACACACGGTAGATGTATGTATTCTTGACATGTTTGAAATATAATTTGGCAAGGTTACTACTGTAGTTGTATGAAATAGTAAACGTACAGTACAAAATCGGTACGAAATAGCTTTGTCAAGAAATGACTTTAACAAATGAAAGTATCGTACACTACCTTCTCACTGAATGTCGGTTTATAGACCAAATTAGTATCTCTGAACCAAGTAAGGCTAGTCACCAAACTTTACGGGAATGTTCACCAGCACGAGTTGTTTTGCACCTGGGGTTTTTTAAGTGTCATTTTGGAGTTATTCTCCCTGATGTCTGAAAATAAGACAAACTTCGTTTCGCGCATATCTCTGAATCCGCTAGGGCTAGAGTCACCAAACTTCTTGGGAATGTTCACCAGCATGAGTTGTTGTGCACCTGGGGCATTTATAGTGTCTCCCCTGATAATTTGAGTTATTGCCCCTGATATGCCAACTTGAAATAAGAGAAATGTCGTGTCACCCGTATCTCTGAAAACAGATAGGATAGAGTCACACAACTTCAAAGGAATTTTGACCAGCATGAGTTGTTGTGCACCTAGATTTTTGAATTGTTTCCCCTGATAACTTTGGAGTTATTGCCCCTGATTACTTAAAATTAGAAAAGCTTTACTGATTCGCACGTATCTCTGAAACCGCTAAGGCTAGAGTCATCAGGCTTCACAGGAATATTGGCCAGCATAAGTTGTTGTGCACCTGGGTTTAATTATCTCCCCTGATAATTGTTGAGTTGTTGCCCCCAATATGATAACGTAGAATTAGAAAAACTTTGTGCCGCGCGTATCTCTGAAACCAGTAGGGTTAGAGTCATCAAACTGCACAATAATGTTGACCAGCACGAGTTGTTGTGCACCTAGTGGTTTTGAAGTGTCTCTCCCTGATAACTTTGGAGTTATTGCCCCTGGTGACTTGAAATTAGACAAACTTTGTGTCATGCGCATATCTAAGCCGCTGGGCTCGAGTCACTAAACTTTAAGGAATGTTGACCAGCAGCTGTTGTTGTGCACCTGGGGTACTTGGATTGTCTCCACCTGATATTTGTTGAGTTGTTGCCCCTGATGAGTTAAAAATAGACAAACTTTACTTTGTGTCGAACGTGTCTATGAAACCGCTAGGGCTAGAGTCACCAGATTTCAAAGGAATGTTAACAAACATGAGTTGTTGTGCACCTGCGTTTTTTGAATCGTCTCCCCCTGATTACGTTGGAGTTATTGCCCCTGATGACTTGAAATTAGACAAACTTTGTGTCACGCCTTGAATTGTCTACCACTGATGATTGTTGAGTGATTGTCCCTGATATAATAACTTAGAATTAGAGAAACTTTGTGTCGCGCGTATCTCTCTGACCAGTAGGGCTGAATTCACTAAATTGAGAGGAATGTTGACCAGCATGATTATTGTGAAACTGTGTTTTTTAACTATCTCCCCCTAATAACATTCGAGATACTGATATTACAGACATTACACTTGTGTATTGGAAAGAGGATGAATGGGGGGCGCATCTATTCTGACATAGAAATGATTAACACGAGTATATATTCTCATCACGCTAATACAACAAACCAGGGAGTCTGCCGTAACACCCCTCTATACCGGATGTTAAATTTAGTATAAATATCGGCAATGGAGACAGGTGACAGCTTAATTCAGGGTCAAACTTCCATCCTGCATTAAGCGGTCACTTGCCTAAATGTATCTGAATTCTTCTCTACTAAAACTCCGGTTTAGGGGTTTTTATTGTAATTATTCATGCAATGCATACCACATCACTGTTCACAAATAGTGTGGTAGTCATTCTTTCCAAACAGGTCAACCAACTGAGAGGTGAGAAACTGTTGTAAACGATCAAACTCACACATAGACTCGGACGAACTTCCTTGACAAAAGGAGACTTTGCTCGTGACATCATCACCGTTGTACAGAACTCTAATGTACAGAGTTCCCTTACTGTAGCTAGACTCGTAAATCTCAAGTACAACTCTAGAAGCATAAGGTGACCATATACCATCATAGACACCTAGTACTACCAATAAAGCAGACAATGTAAAGTCATGACCAGAGTACAAAAACATCCTCGATGATGTTTTATCATTAATATTTCTGTTCGTTGTGAGGGAGATTTCTTTCAACACAGGGTACACTTTAAGAAAAAAGGATTTCTTCAGATTCTTATCAGGATCAAGCATTTTTAATCTCTCGGACGACGCATGTGCTTCCCAAAGCAGATTCATGATTTTATCATCGATACATGACTTTGGATATTCATTCGAGCAAGGTGCGCCTTTGTTGTGGCAGAGTGAAGGTGCTATGGCGTCTAAAGTATGACTAATTTTCATAACATTTTCTTGCCATATGTGACGCTGTTGCAGCAGTGCCTTTAAGGCAGCATTATGTTGCAATCTGGATGATTTAGATGTAGCTTCATTTTCAAACTGGTTAATTAAATAATCGTGTGCATCTGTTAAAGCGCAGTCACAAGGTTTTGAACTGGAAATGCACATATATAAATTACTCGAAGCGTTCAGAATAAAAGCCGATTTGTCAAAGTCAGGAAGAAATCCATACAGAAATGCCATAGCGCTTTGAAACGTGCGAACCGTTGTAGTACTGCGCACACGAAGCGTTGACATTACTGTTAGATTCTGGTGAAACAGGCCACCTAGGGTTTGATATCTGCTGTAGAAATATTGACCAAGTTTTATATGTTGTAAAGCTCCAAGATTGGTTAGCATAGCAATCCCACAAGTATCTCTATCAGGATAAGTCTGCCATCCTCGGAACCCACTGAAAATCGAGGTACCAGAGGTAAATGTTTTTTTCATCTTTTCACCGAATGTTTTAATTTTTTCTTCAGTTCCAATTTCAGAGTACCATTTCGTGAAATTACAGTCAAAAATAGGTTTTTTAAAACCAGGAAGTGTGTGCATTTGTGTCCTGTCCCCATGGCGAGTAAAAACGTGCAACATGCGTATCTCGTAACCCTTTGGACCACGACCTGACAATAGAAAAAAACCAAATCCACTTGTTAGCATTATAATCTTTTTTGTTGCACAGTTAAATCTTTACAACGGGTCATTCGAAAGTACATGTAAACATTCGGTATTACGAAATTTTAGTGATGAAAATTATGTTTTTGTAGGCAGGTTGCTGCTTAATGCAGGATGAAAGTCAAACAGAAAGCTCCTCTAGGAGCTTTCTGCATGACTGTCAACCTGCATTAAGCAGCCACCTGTGTTAAAAACCAATAATAGTACGTATTTGAGTGTTCCAATAATCGAGTTTTCACTGTAGTCTAATTCCTGTTTTTGACATTTACACCTTAACCCTTATCGTGGTACAAAAAATATGTCTGCCAAAACTCTGCTCTGATGCATGTTGCATGACTGTGTCACTCTGATCTGATGCATGATGCATGCCTGTGTCACTTTGATATGATGCATGACTGTGTCACTTTGATATGATGCATGACTGTGTCACTCTGATCTGTTGCATGACTGTGTCACTCTGATCTGTTGCATGACTGTGTCACTCTGATCTGTTGCATGACTGTGTCACTCTGATCTGATGTATGTTGCATGACTGTGTCACTCTGATCTGATGCATGTTGCATGACTGTGTCACTCTGATCTGATGTATGTTGCATGACTGTGTCGAACAGTGTAGATCCAGATCTGTTGAAGGTTTTACTTACTTCTGATTCGTATAAGCGTGTGAGAAACTGTTGACCGAGTGTCAAACTGTTGACCGAGTGTCAAACAGCTTGGATAATGATGTGACGCCGAGTTACTCGGTTCTCATCTGGATCCAAGCTGTTTTGGCAAATTCAAGTCAGGTCGAACTTAGCATGATAAGGGTTTTGAATGAACCAGTCATCAACGCTAACCCATTCTCCCATATTGACACAGTTTGACCCATTCCCTCATATTGACACCATTAGACCCATTCCCTTATATTGACACCATTGACCCATTCCCTCACATTGACACATTTTGACCCATTCCCTCATATTGACACAGTTTGACCCATTCCCTCATATGGACACCTTTTGACCCATTCCCTCATATTGACACAGTTTGACCCATTCCCTCATATTGACACAGTTTGACCCATTCCCTCATATGGACACCTTTTGACCCATTCCCTCATATTGACACAGTTTGACCCATTCCCTCATATTGACACATTTTGACCAATTCCCTCATATCGACACATTTTGACCCATTCCATCATATGACGCCTCTGTAAAAGTCATTTTTGAAGCTATTGTGATAAATAGAGCATTTGCTCCTATGGAACAAATGCTCTTTTAATCAAAATAGTTTCAAAACTACACAGTTTTAAATGTTTCCTTTTTTCTGGTATATTCTGCTTTTCGATAGATTTATTCAAAGAGGTTGGGTCTAAAACAAATAGCCTTATGAGGAAATTGATTTACACACGCCTGTGTTTATTTATAAAGTACATGCTGTATATTTGTTTTACATTATTTATCTAGCATTTGCAGAGTTACAAGAAATGCCAATTTCTTAAATCTGTTTCAATGAAATCACTGCTACATGCGGGGCCTCCGTGGCCGAGTGGTTATTGTCTACGAGTGACAATCGATTAGCCCCTCACCGCTGTGGGTTCGAATCTCGGTTTAGGCATTTGGAGTTTTCATGTGAGGAAGCCTTAAATCTGGCTTGTGGTAGGTTGGTGGTCCTACCTGGATGTTCTTCTTTTCACGAAACAATTGACTTTGTTCCGTGCACAGAAGAACCTCTAGGTTTTTTCTCCATCTGTAATTACCTGGACGCTGTGATGTGACTGAACTATTGTTAAAACTACATGTACGTAAAACTCGATAACACGGGTGCCCGTCGAGGCATTGTTCAACATAAAATGAGGTTAACATATTTGCTGAACGCAAATGCTAAATGTAAATTCTAAGTCCAATTGTGCAACCTTGAACTTTGATATACGTACCGGGACACACTCATGCTATTGTAGCATGTCCAGATAAACATTGTGGTGAAATTGGAGAAGGAACGACGTAGCATAATTTGAGTTGTAGATGTTACAGACTGATAAATTGAGGTTAACATATATGCTAAATGCAAATTCTAAGTCCAATTGTGCGACATTGACCTTTGCTATACGAATCAGGACATACGCATGCTACTGTGGCACTCCCAGATAAACATTGTGGTAAAAATTGAGAAGGATCCACCAAGCATAACTTGAGTTAGAGATGTTACATAGATACAGACAGACAGACAGGTTAACAGTTAACAGTTTTGCTAAACGCAAATTCTAAGTACATATTGTTCTACTGTAGCATATCCAGATAAACATTGCGGTGAAATTTGAGAAGGATCCACCAAGCAGAACCCGACGGACGGACGGACAGACATACGGACAGGCAGCGCCATTCAATACTACGTCCCGTTATTTCACAAACGGCGTATAAAAACCAAACCAAAAGCTGCTACATGTTAGGTCAATTTTAATCATGCTCTCATTATACAGTTAATAGCAGTGTCTCATCTCTATCCCTAAAGCATTTATACAGTTAACCCTTTACTCCATGAATATTCATGTGAGAAGTAATGACATAATGAATATCAATAAGATTATTTGGTATACATGTAATATCACATGTACTCAGGAATATTTGACAGTGGCAGAAACTGTATAGAAGCATATCTATATTATAACATAAGCAGACAGAAAATACCAGTACAGTCGGCTGAGCGGTCCTTTGGACTGAAAGTAGATTATAACTAGGTCATTTTTACCCTGATCAGACGGCTCCTACATGAACCGTCTGATCCGGGTCTTTTCTGTTTGCAAAATTTTAGAAAGGCGTATCAATGAAGCAAAAGGTTAAACATACAATTGTACCGGACGCTTTCGTTTTGAAGAGGTTGTTCATGATCACACTAGAAATGTAAACAGAGTACACGTACCTTGCAAGAAAACAATGTTATGACTACGTTCAAAACAAGTTACACACGTAATTCATACTGTAAGTTATTCATATAATAAATTAAAGTGTAAGCGTTATACATTTATATATGGTGTAAGCGTTTACATTTATATATGGTGTAAGCGTTTACATTTATATATGGTGTATGCGTTATACATTTATATATGGTGTAAGCGTTTACATTTATATATTATGTAAGCGTCAAGTATACATGTAACAAACGAAATATGTCCTATGGTGTCAATTTCTAAATATAAATAAAGAAATACTGTGTGTTAATAAAAGTATTCCTTTGAATGCGGGACACGTAACAATGTACACTGAAGGAATAGTCCATTCTGATAATTTAGCCTTGAAAGGGATTTTATAATATTCTAAAATACCTTCTGATCCTGTGACTGGTTCAAACGGCGAGTTACAGTACTGTCGAGTTTGATTGATACTGTAGTTATCAATATTATTTATCATGTTGGCGTTACTTTCCCTCAAACTCGGCATTGCCATGTTTATTTTGTTCAGGAGATGTGGTTGATTTCTGTTGATCTCCGGGGCGTCTAGATCTGATAGTAGCTCATCTGAAACAGAATCATGAGAACCATTGTAGTTTTGAAACCATTGTCATAAATAGAGCATTTAGATGCATCAAAAGGTGTCGACATGAAGGAATAAATTAAAGTCAGGTGGCAGCTTAATGTACGATGAAAGGCATACCGAAATGGAGATTTCTACACTGGTTTCATCATGCATTAAGCGACCGCCTGCCTAACATATACATACATTCTTCTGTATCAAATGTCTTGATATTATTGACAAGCGCCCCATGTGTCGAAGCATTATACGCCCGACGTCTGTGCCGTCGTAACATGCACACTATTAATACGAGTTGAAAGCCATTGTGACCTTTACATTTTATCCAATCGACCTCAAAATCAATAGGAGTCATCTACTAGCCATGGCCAACCTTCCTACTAAGTATGAAGACAGCACACCTAATACTTATTAAGTTATTGAGCGGACGATATTTTTTAGTTGAAGGTCACGGTGACCTTGATCTTTGACCGACTGACCTCAAAATCAAAAGGGATCTAGCCATGACCAACCTTCCTACTAAGTATGAAGACAGCAGACCCAATAGTTGTCAAGTTATTGAGCGGACAAAGATGTGGCCAACAGACGGACGGACAGACAGACGGACGTTCTCACGGATTGAGTGTTATGTGACTATTCTTTTGTTAAAAGATTGTCACATAAAATGGAAATTTAGTCACATAAAAAGACAGAAGATATTTTGTTCTCGGTGTCACTTATCCATCAACTCGTGTGAGCGGACGGACGGACAGATGGACAAGCGCCATACCATAATACGATCGAAGTTACCTTAGGGCGTATAAAATCGGTCAAAAGTTTTGAATATTGACAGATAGACAGATGGACGTACGAAGACGGACGGCAATGCTAAAAACCAATATGTCTCCTCCTGAGGATGGACACAACTATGGAAGTAACACAATTGCGTATGGAAGCTAAACACGTACTAGTATGTGTATGTAAAAAAACACCTGCTCTTCTTTATACAAGTAAATCACATTAATTCGAGATAATCTGCAAACATGCGATATTCGCCGCTCTTAAAATGAAAAAGCATAACGTACGTATGTATACTTTATGTGCGGAAATCCGTGACTCTATTCACATGTAGTTTAGACTTAGTATCTACGCGAGATACTGCGTACCTCAGCACCACATGAGATCGCAATAGTTTGACACTCTCACGGTAGTCCTTAAACAGACGAGCTAAAAATGAAAGTTGAAAACAAAAACAGAAGAAAACAAATTCGAACCCAGCAGATAAACATGTAAAAGTCGTTGTTTTGAAATTACACTGAACTATTTGGAACGATTTTCATCAAAATTGGTCGTCTTCAATTCTCGACGTGCATTTCTTTTTAAACTAATCAAACGATCAGAAAGAGTAAAAACGTTTTGGACACAACTGCAAAACCAGGTTACGCTGCATCTCTGCTGGAGGATCCGATTGTTTTCAAAGAATAACACAGATCTATCCATCAATGTTGAAAGTGTATATCGTCATTAGAATAAGATACATACATAACGCGACCATGAGGACTATCAACAACAGAAGCAGGATCATACATCCAGCCCCTCTCCTCCTCAACAGCCTTAGACCCATCTCAATGCACCCTCCCCCAGATATGCGCATTGACTCTTTCTGAAATGTAAAACAAACGCTTACTAAAAGTAAAATCATAATAATTTCTGTATTTTCTAGTATTTTACATTGGCCACTACAGTAAAATCCCTCTATACCAGATATTAAAATTGGTACAAATATCGGTCTTGGACACAGATGGCATCTTAATGCAGATGTGGCAGTCATGCAGCAAGCTCCTCTATGAACTTTCTGCACGACTTTCACCCTGCATTAAACAGTCACCTGCCTAAAACTAAAACGTATCTTGATTTCTCCTCTACTAGAATTCCGGTTTCAGTTTTTTTTACTGTAGTCGTATTGTATAAATAGAAATGTACTAAAAGAAAGCAAAAAACGGACTTTGCTTAATAAATAACATTCATGAAACACATATACAGTAACCATTCTAAAACATTGCTGTTACCACAAGAAATTCTATTATAAAAGCTATGATAAAGTTTTATAATAATATACTTATCAATGTGTGGCTTATATTTATCAATGTTTAACTTTCTCTCGGTCATCAAATCAGACTCGGGAAACTCGCAGATGACTATATACGTCATATACCAGGTTCGTGTCAGATTTATCCGCCCTTGAGTGTTTGGTAGAAACACACATTAAAGAGTCAAATATCGATTTATATCTATGATACAAAAAAATTTAAATCGACAATAGTAATCAGAACTATACAGACAAGAGAATCTGTCGAACCGATGGATGCTCCCGAAATAAATGCTAGTTCCAAAAGGGCCTTTTTACATATTTAACAAAATAATAAAGGGCAATATCTCCTAAATTGTGCAAAATAGAGTGGTGATTCATCTCCTCATCGAGATCTATCTACGTATGAAATTTCATGTTGATACCTATTATAGTTTTTGTGTCATGCGCCAAACAAATTTTAAGTATGAAACATAACAAAGGGCAATAACTCCTAAATTATACAAAATATAGAGATGATTCTTGAGCACTGCACTTCTCATCGATATCTATCTACCTTTGAAGTTTAATGTTGATACCCATTATAGTTTTTGTGTTATGCTCCCGACAAATTTTAAGTATGGAAAATAACAAAGAGCAATAACTCCAAAATTTGCGAAAAGAGAGTGATGGTTCTTGTGCACTGCACTTCTCCTCATCGAGATCTAACTACCTATGAAGTTTCATGTTGATGCCTATTATGGTTATTGTGTTATGCTCCGGACAAAATTTAAGTATGAAAAATACAAAAGGGCAATAACTCATGAACTATGCAAAAGAGGGTGATGGTTCTTGTGCACTGCACTTCTCCTCATTGAGATCAATCTATCTATGAAGTTTCATGTTGATATCTACTACAGTTTTTGTGTTATGCTCCGGACAAAGCTCGGACGGACAAACGGAAGGACGGACGGACAAAGCGGCGACTATATACTCCCCAAACACCGTTGTTGGGGAGCATATTAAAGAGACATACGCAAATACCAAAAATCGTCATTTTTCTACACCAAAAACTATACCGTGGCCACTCTTTAGAATCGTCTCTTCGAGTATAGGGTTTGGTAACTATATTCGGTAAATATATTTACAAAACAGTTTCGATCAATACAAAATTCTGAGTAACTCAGAATCCAGAATCCTGAATCCAGATCTGGATCCAAAATGTTTGAAAAAGGTTATTGTGGATTCGCCTGTTATTAGGCGTTAAACATTATTACACATAATTGTTGTGACCTTACCTATGTGCAAACAGCTTGGATCTAGTTACTCGAGGTCTGATCAAGATCCAAGCTCTTTGACAATCAGAAAGAACAGTAAAACACCTCTAGACCGGAATTGTAGTATAGAAGAATTAGGTAATTTCGGTAGGTGGCTGCTTAATGCAGGATGAAATTCAAACAGACCTAGAGGAGCTTTTTGCAGGTTTCTTCTGCATTAGGCTGCCACCTGTTTCCAATACCGATATTTATGCTAAATTTAATGTCCGGTTTAGAGGGTTTTTACTGTACTAATATACATGAATACATGTATAAATAAAATACAGTAAAACCCCTCTAATGTGACCACCTAAAATAGGTATAATTCTGGGTGGTAGAGGCATTAAGCAACGACCTGCTTATAACAACACACACGTTTATTCATTAAGTGGTCGCATTATAGAGGTTATACTGTATAAGCAGACAAAAACTGCAGACAAAATCTTTCAGACGGAAGTTTTAGGTCGTCCAAGGGATATACATTTGTATATTCAAACAGTTTAAATCCTGATTTCACTGTACGCCTTGACCAAGTGTCAAACAGTTAAGATCCTGATTTCACTGTACGTCTTGACCAAGTGTCAAACAGCTTAGATCCTAATCAGACCCCGAGAAAGACTGCACGTCTGAAGTAAAAGACACATTCTATCTCGAACCATTTGCTACAGCTTGTAAAGAACTATACATTGTATATAATCGGACAGCTAAAGGCTATACAGTAAAACCCCTCTAAACCGGAATTCTAGAAGAAAGCTTCAAAATAACTTAAATACGTTTAGACTGGTGGCTGCTTGATGCAGGCTGAAAGTCATGTAGAAAGCTCCTCTAGGAGCTTTCTGCATGACTTTCACCCTGCATTAAGCTACGACCTGTCTCCAAGATCGATATTTATACTACATGTACCCTGAACGTCCGGTTTAGAAATGGGACTGTTAAACCGCTTATATTCTGTCCAGATTTCGACTTAAATCGTGTCCAGTTAGATTTCGACTTACGCCACCGTGGCAGGCCAGATTTTGACTTACGCCGTATAAAATGTTATCAAGAACAATAATTTTAACCTGTCCCTGTTCTATATTTGTTCCAACAATACCTGCTGAATATTCATGGACAAAATAGTTATAATGAAATATGGAAGGTGGAACAATGTAGCCATTTTAGAAACTAAAGAAACATGTTTATCAAATTCCATTAGCAAACGCAGACCCTGATTAGACGGCCCTATGTTTGCAGATACGTTTATATGATTTGAAGGGTTAATTTTTATTCTGCCAAAACATAATTTATTATGTTTCTGCTTTTAAAACTCCGATCTGTTTAATTACAGTAAGTAGAATCTGCTTATAGCGACCATACTTATAACCACGGTGGTCTGTATGAGTAGGTAATTGCGGGACGAGAGTAATGCAGAAAGCTCCCACGGGATCCTGAGGAGACGGCGAGTTACTCGCTGTCTCACCTCTCTCCAAACTGTTTGCAAAATAAGAGTCGAGTAACATGTAGCAGTCTAAGAGTGTAAAGAGCAAAAGCTGAAATGAAACTCACGTACTATGTTTTCAGACGAGAAGGAAACCGTTCCAAGTTTGTCAAACAATATCTACGTACATATGACTGCTACGAAGTGAGATTACTGTCGATACTGAGATTACTGTTGCTTAAACTTCAGTGTGTATACGATACTATACAATAGAACCCTTTAAAACGACCACTTAATAAACATGGATGTCATTTAAAGGAGGTAGTGGCTTAATACAGGACGAACGTAATACAGAAAGCTCCTATAGGAGCTTTCTGTATAACTATCATCCTGTATTAAGCTACCAACTTGCCTCTACGACCAAAAATTAAACCTCATTCTGGTGGCCATATTGGATCGGTTTTACTGTATATGTGTACATGTAGTCTACTGTGAATGTGAAACACCTGTTACATTGTTGATTCTAATCAGTTACTTGTCGTAGTTATAGACTCGTTATAGATTGGCTTTTACGAATATGCAAATAATACAGACCCTGACCAAGGTTAAGTGGTGGTTTGAAGGCAATTTCTAACTGCTTGCTGAGTCAGTGTTGTAATGTTTGATTAGAGTCTACACTGTTTTACACTCACAAGAATCTACTGTCACAGTGTCTAATTATCCACCGTACCAAACAGTGTAAATGATGCCCACACCACCGTTTTCGTCCAAAACGTCCAATGCCCAAGACTGGACAGACAGACAGACAGACAGACAGACAGACAGACAGATAATTTATTTAAGTCTCACTAATGTACATTGCAAATAAAATATACATACAGTGGTAAATACGCTATTCCTACCCATTTACCCGTTTTTCTACGCGTAAGAAACGGGTAGTGAACGGCTAACGAACGGTTAACGAACGGTTACTCGATAAACGGTTTACACGCGTTAAACGCGTAAAGAAACGATTATACCAGAGAAGTTGCGGTAGGTGCATAGGTTTTCCGTTTCATGCGGAGATTTCGGATCTTATCGATGAAAGCCGTTTTCAAAAAAGTCCGAATGAAACGGGTTAGCCAAAATAAGAATCGATTCGTCACTCAACGAACGTTTAGCTCGACGATTTGCTCATTTAGGTAATGATATGTTCTTAAATTTTGTTTGTACAAAGCTATAATATCAGATATCCACTGTATATCGAACACATGGATTGAAGAATTAGTTCTTTTTGAGTAGGTTTCTACATTTCAGATAAAAAGCTGTCACAAAGTAAATCACCAAATTTGGGATCTAGAATGAATAAATCTACTACAGAATTCAGATCTATTCTATTTCTTAACCCTTTCCCATTTTTTTACATCATGAGTATAAGATCTTGCTGAATTTAACAACGGTATAAGTGCACACGCCTTTATGATATTTGTAGAAAATATAGTCAGGTCTATCAATTTATAATTTCATAAGCAGAGTGGGCCCTGATCCGACGGCCCCTAGAAGATCCTTCATGTCTAGGTTTACTCTGTTTGCAAAGGCGTTAGAGTGTTATATCCATGTGTATGTAATGGGATAAGCAAATAGTGCAGACCCAAGATCAAACGGCTTCCACGCGAGCAATCTGATCTGAACCTATTCTGTTTTCAAAGGTGTTTTCATCATTATGAGGTAGATCTAAAGCGTTTTAGACAAATAAGCATATTTCATGCTCACATATAACTATGAAAACGTTCTTATTATTTTGTTACTTTGTGAAGATTAAACCTTTGTATACCGAAATTTAAAAGTGGAATGGCCCATCATTGTTTAACTGTATATTCCATTCATTATTACCAGGCTTAAATTTGCTAGATGATTTTTAATTTTTTAATTAGGCCTATGAAAATACTAGTGAAGACCCTGATCAACACCCTGATTTTGGAGCTATATTGTCTGTGTTTACATTGCTTTCAAATGTCAGTACTTTTGTTCCCCGCATTCAAATATTTAAAAAATACTAACTATATAATTGTTACGAATGCATGAAAATAAATTGTCTTAGTTGAAGGCTTTATTACTTACCCAGCCTAAATATACTATCAAAGCTGCCAGATAAATCCCCTAGCTATTTTCTCAGCAGGGGACAATGGTCTTGACAGTGATCACACCACTGCTTTCTTATCAACAAAGTTACGAACTATTACGTAACAGAAATACCAAATAATAGGCCCAATGATCTAAAAGTATGATTTGTAAGCTTCTCCAAAAATACAAGAAAACTATGTTTTGAATAATTGTAGATCTATGGTTCAGCACAAAGTTAAATCCAAACGTTTTAGACCTATTTAAAATTTAGATTAATATAAATTCTAGTTTTAAAGATAGTTTAGATTGATATGATCTAGATCTATTGTAAAATACTTTTACTATATCTGCTACGGTACTGTACGTACAGTAGCAAAAAAGACATGTTACAACACATAGCTGAACGCAATGATCTAGCTAGATCTTATGGAAATGAAACGAGAATTAAAAGTTTAAATACTGTTGATCTTAATTTTACAATTCAGGAGTGTCCAACAGGTAAATGAGAAAGGCCATATCAAGGATTACCTCCCTTTCGTCCATGATTACTCCCCTTTCATCCGGGCTCTTAAACGTTTAGGAAACGCGTTAAGAAACGCGTAAACAAACGGTTAGAAACCCGTTGAACGAAACGGCTAAGAAACGGGTAACGAACGGTTAGGTAACGCGTAAGAAACGCGTTAAGTGGGTAGGAATAGCGTATTTACCACTGTAAAAGCATATGATTATTTCACAAAGGTACAAAACCACTCACAGATGAGTTATGAGAGACTATAAAAGTACTATACAATGAAAACTATATCAGATAAGCTACACATAGGAACATAAAATATACATGTTTATACATTAAGAACGTGGTATCACAGTAAAAACAACTGCTTTAAAACAACTAAAAACCCTGTATAGACTCAATTCTGTTAAAACATCACTTAACTATAAAGGAGGTTTCTCCTGGTTAAAAGTATTTCCGAGCAGGCTTTGGCACTATATTTTATGGTGTCATTGTTAGCTAACAAGTAATTAAAGCTGGTAAAACTATCATAATTAGGAAAGTCTGGATTGATATCGGATATCTTTCTGAATAAATCGTCTCTAATATGGCTATATAAAGGACATTCAAGCAATACATGTATCTCATCTTCAACCAGTGACCTGCAGTTAAAACAAGTCCGCTCCTGAATCGGTATCGATTGGTATCTGCCAGTTTCTACTTTCAAAGGAGCAACACCACACCTAAATTTAGCCAGTGCGCTTCTTTGCTTTCGTGACAGAATGTCCATATTTACGTAATCTTCCGTTTTGTAATCCAATTTAAAATGTCTGTATGTCCGTAATTTATTTCCACCTCTTCTGCCTGTTCTATCGGCGTTCATATTTACCCTTTCTAGCCAAGATTGTCTATGAAGGCTTAATAGTTTGTCTCGTAGCATCGTAAGTATCTCTTGTTGCCGTCTTTTCGGGTATATACTTCCTGGATTAATGGTCAGATTGAGTGACTCTCTTAACAGTTTATAAACACGGCTACACCAGTTACTTGTAGACGAACTTCTACTGTGTGCCCATTTAAACACTTTATGGTTAATCCTTTCATTGTCCATATTGCTAAGCCTAAACCAATGATTTAGAACTTGTTTCCATTGCTTGATAGGGGCGGGCGTCCAGCCCATATCGCCGTTCACCGCTGCATTGGGTGTGTATCGACCAACTCCCAGAAAGAATCTACACGCTCTATTCTGTACTGCGTTGATGGCAGCGTATTCTCTGGTTGCCCAAATAGGAGCACCATAGCTGATTACAGGCCACACCATACTATCATATAACTTCGAATAAACATTATGTGGCATATCGCCGATTTTCTTAAACTTCGAAATCAGTAAACCTAATGCACGGGTTGCTGACTGAGCCACGTATTTGACTGTCACATTGTAGTCTAAGAACTCATTTAGTACCAGTCCTAGATATTTGTATTTATCTACACACTCTAGTTCAAAATTTCCACATTCAAATTTAAAACTGGTTCTTGCTACCGAAGGGTTCCTAAAATGCATTACCTTTGTCTTATCACAATTAATACTCATTTTGTTACCGACACACCAGCTGGATAATATATTCAATAATGTCTGTAGGTCAGCTTCTGTCTCCGCAATTAATACAAGGTCGTCCGCGTAGAATAAATGTGACAAGCGTTTGCCATCTACACGTATCCCGACATTGCATTGCTCAAGAATGTTACTTAAATCGTTTATATAGATGTTGAATAGAGTCGTCGACATTAAACATCCCTGTTTCAGACCGATTTTGACGTCAAACCATGACGTCATATTGTGATTTATCCGAACCGCGCACCTCACTGTTTCATAAAGAGACTGAATTGATTTCATTATCCGACCCGTAATGCCGAAACAAATGAGTTTGTCCCATAAATTTGCATAAGTGATCCTGTCATAAGCCTTCCGGAAATCGACGTAAGCGACGTACGTTGATTGACGTATTCTTTTCCGGCATTCAATTAAATTTGTCAAGGTAGACAACTGGTCGATCGTGCTCCGATGTTTCCTGAATCCGTTCTGAAAATCAGTCAATTTACCATTTGTCTCAACCCAATTAGTTAACCTTCCATTCAACACAGAGCAGTATGCTTTGTAAATGGATGACGTCACTGTTATTCCGCGGTAATTTGACGGATCTCGAGCGTCCGATGTCTGATCCTTTAATACAGGTGTAATAATTCCATATGTCCATGATTTGGGTATTTTTCCGGTCTCAAAGCAAACGCAGAACAAACGGTGTAAGTATTTGATACATAACGGCGACTGTAAAACTTCTGCCGGTATCTCGTCGTGTCCGGACGCCTTATTTCTATTCAAGGAGTGGACGGCCATGTGCACTTCTACTATAGATATACCTCTATTTAAAATGTCATCAGAATCGGTGCTTATCATATTACTGTTAACCAGGGAATCGTTGATTAGATCTGAAGAGTCACCGTTTTCTTCATTTTCATCGAGCGTATGTAACTGCTCAAAAGAAGTTTTCCAATGGTCCATAACATTGCGTACATCCGTATCTGTTGTACCGTCGGTATTTAATATTTCCATAGGAATAGCTTTGGTCCTTTCTGCCCCTAATCCTACTTGGCCGATTGTCTTCCAGAAATCACTTGAATTCTGGCTTTCACATGAGTTTAATAGTTTACTTTGAGTTTCGCGCCAATAGCGACGTTTCTGCTGTTGGACAGTTTTGTCAAAAACCCGCCTGCTTTCAACATATGCCTGTTTAAAGATTCTTTTCTCAGACGATTGTCCAGCTTTAAGCCATTTCTTCTCGTTTACACACATTTCATTCCACATAACGGTCAGATCTTCCGACCACCAAGGTTTCTTCACCCGCCGTTTCTTATTCCGTTTCCCGTCGATAGTTATAACAACTGGGTTTAGGTGTGTGTCCATTTGTGTCTTGAGTAGTGATAGGAATCCATTATAAGAGGTGTCTATACCACTTTGTACGTGCTGGTTTTGTTCGAGGTACAGTATTTTATCATCAATCATATTATGTACCCCATGATCATTCATAAACATTTCCGGGATGGATTCTCTGTTATAACGCGTGTATGCCGATATACATGTATTCTGATTTTCAATATTTCGATTTGATTCTATCGGTTTCAATTTAACAGACCATGTTAGAAACGAATGATCCGGTATTGAGTGATTCTGGAGTGTATCTACATTCACGGCTTTACCTAACAGATATGTTGACCGTGTCACTCTAAAGTCATGGAAATAGTCCAATTGCTCATAGGGGACCAGGCAATAGTCCACAACTGCACATCCACGTGTGGATATACTTGTATAATCATTTGAAACCGTATTTCGTCCATTCAAAATACAAAGGTTAGCACTAATAAGAAAGTCTATGAATGTTTCGCAGTATCTACTTTTGTTGTAGTCCACGGTGTCACGAGGTTTAAGTGTGTCCACCCCGGCTATAAAATCGTCACTATCCCCGACTCTTATGTTAAAATCGCCAGTAACCATTAGCAACGAGTCCTGCTGGTATTCATAAATCTGGGCAAGTAGTGTATCCAAGTATTCACTCACATTTACGGGTCTAGACGAGTTTGCCGGTGGCAAATAACATACACATATCTTAATTGTCTCACTTCTATATCTACTGTTAAGTGATAACCACATAATCCCTTCTATTTGGCCATTCAATAGCTCAACTTCGAACAGGTCAATTATATCGCTATGCACAAATATACCCACGCCGCCGCTGCCCTTTGACTGGATGCCCCTGAGGGGAAGCAAAGCGACGCGTATATTAACAACGCTAATTAACCGCTAAACAAATATTAAACTTTGCAGTATAATAAAATCGTTATACAGATCATTGGCGGGGTATCTGACTGTTTATTCCCTGCTGAGGAAGATTAATAGAATCAAGCATGGATTTTGTTAAAGACGGGGGGTTTCTATACCCGAGGTTGGTCTGTTCCGACAGGAACAGACCAACCGAGGGTATAGAAACTCCCGGCTTTAACAAAACCCATGCTTGATTATTTTTCTCGCTTAAATACACCCTAAAACAAGTAAATTCATGGATTTTGTGAAGTACTACTTTCCTTTGCGTTATACGACGCCCATATCTAATAGCAACAAACTGCAGGTGCCATTAAATGACGCCATTGGTTGCCGGTATGACATTACCAAAAAAAACGTTATGTTTTGACGTAAACTATAAATATAAGTTAATTAAATAAGCCTTTTTTATAAAAAGTTTATGCGATAAATAGAATTTCATACCCAGGCTTATTAGTAATTATTTATATCAATTTTAATTTATAAACTCGTTGACTATAGAAATGTTAATATAATTCTGTAAGAGTTCCTTCCCTTGTATTGTTTTTAACCTAATCGCGCGTATGAATACACGATCCAGATTAACCCTATCGCTGCCAAAGTCTGTCGTCGGCTAACTTTGTCGTCTGCTACAAATTTTTATTTTTTTCATTTTCTTCATTTTTGTTTTAAAAACATAGTAACAGTAACAAACAGTTTGGGTTTTGATGAGACGCCGAGTTACTCGGCATCTCATTTGGATCCAAACTGTTTGCATAGGTAATAACAGATCCGGCATTGGCAGCGAAGGGTTAAGGATTTCTAGTACTGCTATTTTTAGTAACTCAGCTTATCTAGCACGTCTGAGAAGCGACAAATATACATGTAGCACTCGCCTGACGGCTCGGGCAACATGCTTTTTCTCAGCAGGGAATAAAAAGTTAGATAACCCACCAACAATGATATGTATATATAATAGACTACATAGTATGTGTTTAAAATTGTAGCATTTTCAATCGAAAGTATATTATACAATGTATGTATAGATCTAGCACGTATATTCCATTATTCATGGAGATCAGCACCTATGTTACCCCTATCCCCCTTCCATAGCTATGGTGCGCCAGTCTCCACTCGGAACACCTGAGCTATTTCTATCGAAATTTCTATTTCTTTCTCGCTTCTCAGACGTGCTAGATAAGCTGAGTTACTAAAAATAGCCGTACTAGAAATTCTTATCTGGAACACCCCTTTGTCTGGTGTATTCATACGCGCGATTAGGTAAAACCAATACAAGGAATGAACTCTTACAGAATTATACCAACATTTCTATAGTCAACGAGTTCATACATTAAAATTGATATAAGTAATTAGCCCGGGTATGAAATTATATTTATCACATAATCTGCCTTGCGGGAGTGCCGTAACAGAGTGCCGTATTTCGCAGAAATGCACTAGTGCATTTTTATGCAAATTAGATAATCTTTGAAAGAGGCCCTTAGTGGTCGAAATATTAGATCAGAGCAATTTAAGTATTTATGAATAAGAAATCGTTAGCCAATCATAGCGCCCATTTAAGCATTAGCCAATCGTAGCTCTCCATGTGCGCCGTCCGTTGCATTACTACACATATATTGTAATGAATGGCTGAAACATTCGTCAGCTATAGCCTATTTTATCTTCTCTGACATTTTAAGGCTTATGTGGTAAAAAAGAATCTTACATTGAAACTCGTTCACTATGATGAATATGACACTCGCTAAAGCTCGTGTCATATTATTATAGTAAACTCGTTTCATAAAAACAATTTGTAATGAACACGAATGTAAGATACTCTATTTATCATATAAATAGTTTATAAAAGGCTAATTTAACCGAACATGTTGTTTTGTAGTCCCTCATTCACTTGTATTTACGCCAAACGTAACGTTAATGGAATTTCATACCGGTAACAAATGACGTCATTTAATGTCACCCGCAATGTGTTGCTAATAGATACGGAAGTCAGATTACGCAATGGAAAGTAGTTCTTCACAAAATCCATTATTTTGCTTGTTTTTAAGCGAGAAAAATAATAAAGCACGTTTCTGACTGGGAACAGACCAACCTCGGGTATAGAAACCCCCGGTTTTAACAAAACCCATGCTTGATTCTATTAATATATTTCTACGGTTGCCAAGGTAGCTCAATGTATATAGCATTCGTAACTACTCGTCGTTTTCCGTCAGGGTTCGGAATATTTGGTTAGAAATAGCCGAGGTGTGTAGTTCACATGTACTCTGAATGGTGTTATGGAGCTACTTTCGGTTTGGGACGATATCCACCGCAGAGTAGCCTACACATGCGTTAAATTTGATTTAGGTTTTAAAAGACGTTCATCAGTAGGCCTATGTCTACATGTGTAAGCCATGATTCCAATTGGGTGTAAGACGGCAACTATCACAAAATATAAGCATGCTGTCTTAATAGCTCATGTATGACAGACTACTCGATTTATAGATCTATAATTAGTAGATCTAGACCTATTTCGAATGTTCGAGTAGAATCTAAACACATGTGGACTAGCTTTGATCTAAAGTTGAAACCAGTTAAGCTGGTGAGATAACATTGATGCTGGTTTGTGTCTACGGTGCTTGCTTATTAAGAAAAGTGTGTACTTCGTGTCGCAGTTTAAAATCTATATCTACACAGTAGCTCTACGTAGTCTACACAATGGATAACTAGATCTACAGACCGGCAGAAAATAGCTTACCGCGTCACATGGCTGTAGATCTACACGGTATCGATTCTTCAGGAAACAGCATCTCTTCCCTAGACTCACGTTAAATCGCAATAAAATCCTCCATCAGATCACGATATAGATGTAAACAGGATATGCAAATAGTACACCTTGTGTTTACGGTGTTGTGTAATCAATATGTGTACGTGTGTATGCTGTATCCATGCGTGACGCTTTGCAGAGTTATCGCGCTTAGCACAGAACTGTCTTAACCCTTTCCCTGTTCTGTGTTTATTCCAAATCTCAATACCTACTGAATAGTCATAGATAAAACAGTTGTATTAAAAAATGAAGATCGAACATTGTAACCATTTTAGAATCTAAAGAAACAGATCTTTCCAATTCCACTAGCAATCAGAACAGCCACTGATCAGACGGATGATATATAAGCTGTCTGATCAGGGGCTAGGCCTACTCTGTTTGCATAACTCTGGACATACATACATACATACATGTATAATCTATGTATAAGAAATATGCCGTTAGCGAGCAAACAGGAATTGTCCAGCCCTTAACCCCTTAACCCTGTCCTTCATATTAAGGTGTTTTCACGCATTTGCAAACAAAGTAGACCCAGATCAGACGGCTCTTGTAGGAGCAGTCAATCTGATCAGGGTCTGCTCTGTTTGCTAATAGAATTTAATTGATAGATATGTGTCTTTACTTTCTTAAATGGCTACAATGTTCTATCTTCCATATAATGTATAGTTGACTTGTAGAGCTCTATTTCCCCATGAATATTCAGTAGGTGTTGAAATTTGGAAAATGCATGGAGCAGGGAAAGGGTTAAATACTGGCAATGGGTGTACGTTAATTTGCAAAGTTTACCTAGATCAAATGGCTCCAATAGGGACCTCACAGCTAGTTTACCTAGATCAAATGGCTCCAATAGGGACCTCACAGCTAGTTTACCTAGATCCAATGGCTCCAATAGGGACCTCACAGCTAGTTTACCTAGATCAAATGGCTCCAATAGGGACCTCACAGCTAGTTTACCTAGATCCAATGGCTCCAATAGGGACCTCACAGCTAGTTTACCTAGATCCAATGGCTCCAATAGGGACCTCACAGCTAGTTTACCTAGATCAAATGGCTCCAATAGGGACCTCACAGCTAGTTTACCTAGATCCAATGGCTCCAATAGGGACCTCACAGCTAGTTTACCTAGATCAAATGGCTCCAATAGGGACCTCACAGCTAGTTTACCTAGATCCAATGGCTCCAATAGGGACCTCACAGCTAGTTTACCTAGATCAAATGGCTCCAATAGGGACCTCACAGCTAGTTTACCTAGATCAAATGGCTCCAATAGGGACCTCACAGCTAGTTTACCTAGATCAAATGGCTCCAATAGGGACCTCACAGCTAGTTTACCTAGATCAAATGGCTCCAATAGGGACCTCACAGCTAGTTTACCTAGATCAAATGGCTCCAATAGGGACCTCACAGCTAGTTTACCTAGATCCAATGGCTCCAATAGGGACCTCACAGCTCAGCCATCACCAAATATTCCTGTGTTCATGTCACATCATAGAAATAGTCTAATTAATATTCACGATTTCTTACATGAATATTTACGGAATGATTAAAAGGTTAATGTTCACTATGACTTATATTCCTTTAAAACAAAATAATCTTGCTTTAGATCTACAACAAAGGTACATGTACAGGGGCGGATCCAGGATTTGTTATTAGAGGGGGCGTAAAACTTAATATGTTGGGGATCCAGGGGGCCGTATAGTTGGTCCAGAGCAAAGCCCTGGTGGGGGGGGGGGGCACAGGGAGGGGGATGCGAAGCCCCCCTGAGGCTCCTGGATTTTAGTGAATTTGAATAATTAGACAAACACTCCTCGAGCATGTTGAGTACTATGTGCTTGCATCAGAATAACGTGCTAAAAATGCATTGTATTTTATAAACAGTATAGGTCTATGGATTAAGCCAGAAGAAATGTGAAGCCCGCGCCGAAGGTATGGGCCGAGGGCAGAAGCAGGAGGGAGGTGGAGAGCACGGGAGGGACACAGCCCAAGAGCGTAGCGCCCATTATGCACAACATGCACGTGTGTATAAATAATATTTTAAAGCCAAAATGTTCAAAGAGCCATTTTTGTTTACATTGTATTTATTTTGAAATTCAAGTAATGAAATTATAAGCTTAACATAATCTAGACCATCTATCTGGAAAACCAAAGTTTAATGTTCATGGTGCGTCATAATAGAAAAAGCTTAATAGTTATATTTATGACATCATAAATCAATAATTGTCACTCGAACAGTCTCATCATCCTACAAATTTACGTCATCATCTTGCAAACGTCACCAAACAGCAATGCTTTGACAGCATATATTTTACTCATTATAATATCGAAGTTCATTATAGTGCCGAATTAATCGGGAGTAGTAACTGCGATTAACCGGTTAATCGGAGCTCTGTCACACAATCATTCAAACACCGTAAATCTTTGTACGAAAATGCGACTGCATATATTACCATAATTATGATGAAAGAGCAATGAGGACCATTTGTTATCACCAATATATGCACATACTAATTAGCTGGGTGCTAATATTGATATGTTTCTGCGCACAAAAAGCGTAACAGATGTTCAAACTGGAAGCACCTGTATTTCTGCCATTGTTTACAGCTATCAGCTGAGAATACAGTATAGTTCAGAGACCTTCTCAAAATACTATAAATGCGGGAAGCGTTCAAGCTTGTGTTATGCATAAACCGAACGCGACTTCAAACTTGAGAAAAGAAATTGAGTTTTGATGACATATTTTAATATTATTATCACGTCTTATCATAATCAAGATAAGCTTGTATTTCCATCACAATTCTTTTGAAATCCTTCTGAACAACGAAAATCGATCGGTTTGGTGTGCTTACTAGAACAACCAACACATAAAATAATTTTGAAACAAATTCATATAGATCTACTTCAACAGTTTTATTGAACACGTTTAGGTGTATTTACTTCACAACAGCAGCAAGTGTTACTTAATTCGGAGGCGGCCGTAAGAAGTCGCCCAGTGTTGTTATATTTTCTGGTCCTTCGGGATCATTAGTTTTGATGTTATTAGTTTTGAAAATTGAATACTGCTTAAGCCGTTGCTAGAGGACGTGAGTAGTGTTGCACTTTTAATTACTACTAATGAACAGACTCAGCAAAACCGAGTCATCAATTTTCCTTTTGCATTTCTGCTTTTACTTTCGAAGGATCTCCCACTTTCAGGATATAAAAATAAATTTAAAATTCTTTTTATGACCGTTGTAACCTTTAGCACTCTACTGACAAACCGAGGTAAGTAACCGACCCGGTTGACCGGTTACGCATTTTGAAACCGGTTAATCGCCATTTCGTAATCGGTTAGAGTTAACCGGATAATCGTTACAGCATAAGTTCTTACACTGACAGCTCAAATTTCAGAACATTTAACTAAGTGGAGATCTATTCGTAGAAAGTTATACAGCGAGCATAGAGCTTACTGTAAGTCACATGTAGGTTCAATTGCTCACTATTACATGCCGGTGTTTCGTTTCATTTTCAGTTTTTTATTTCAAAGATCTAGATCTACTCCTGCTTTCATTTAGATTTAAATTTAATAAGATCTAGCATTACTTAGATCCTACAGATCCAGATTAAGATATGCTTAAAAGTAATGTAATTGTAGATCATCGCTTACAGGAGTAGATCAATTGATGTAGAAATTTAAACTTCAATATTATTAGATTTATATGCGCAACCACTTTGAAATAAAAAAAGTATCTAACCTAGATATAATGATCTAGATCCAAATAAATCTAGTCGTCGTCGATACGCATTGATTAACCCATTTGCGTCCAGTGGATTATTCCATGTTTATATATTGGATTAGTCAACTTTTTATCTAGGAGATACCTGGCCTAAATTTTCAATTTCGTTTTGTTTTGTATTGAAATTCTTATTAGCTAACAGTGTAGACTGATCGGAGTCTACACTGTTTGTCTACGTCCCATATACGGGATCGTGGACGCAAATGGGTTAATGATATACTTCAGCCCATGTATAGACACGACTCCTGTATTTCTGTTTACCCATCATAACAATGTATGATACAGGGTTACTTGCAACGCCAGTGCGGTACGTAACACCGACATGTTTCTGTTATTTCTTCTATCCTTCTTGTCGCCCCTTTGCATGAGAAATATTTCCTAGTTTCTCAGCTTCCCTGACATGTCACTTAGAAAGTCATATTTTGCTTGTTTTCTTGAGTATGCACGGATGTGTAAATTGAAACATTTTCAAGAATAATTCTTTATTTCTACACCGAACCCTATCACTCTAAACTAAACGTTTCTAAAGAGTGGATACAGCATATGGTTTGGTGGAGAAATAACGATTTAAGTATCTGAGTACGCACATTTAACTGTTTTCCTGATCTATGTGCTGTTTCTGTAACGTATTGTTGAACCGCAAATTTCACGCCACCAATTTTTCACACGTGTGAAATTTGAGGCCCCATTTTTCACATAATTTGTGAAAATTGCGTTTTGCTCCTATACCCCCCCCCCCCCCCCTTCAAAGCCTGACGCATTTTTCACGTACGTGAAAAATGCGTCGAGAAGATGTGCTCAAATATTCACTTCAAAACACGCGACGCATTTTTCACTCTTGAGAATATATTGAAGTTGACCAATTTCTTTGGTCATTTCGGTTATAGATTAAGGTCGCAGGAATCGAAATGCCAGATTTGTAGTACAACTCAGAAGTTGATTTGGGTGCTTGCTCAACATACTTATTTGATTAAAATATAATCATGGGTCACGTGGGTAAAACGTATTTTGAGTTCTTGTTAATCCTTTAGTGTCCACATATTTGATATGCATTTGATGTCCCCGTGTTGAGGCACATATTGTCGCCGCTGTACATATTTTCGCCGGCGACCATCTCTGCTGAAACAGATCGAACATGTCGCCGGCGTTAATATGTCCCGAAGTTTTCGGCACATATTACTGCTGAACTGCACAAATTGTCGCCGGCGACAATATGTGACGAAGGTTATGGTGCTTTTGAAGGTATTTTTGGCGACAACATGTCAAACGACTCTAACGACGAACAAGTTGACGACAGAGAACATACTTATGGATGAAAAAACAGACAAAACAGCCGGACGGATATGTAATCCTGTCAAAGCAGTTGACACAATACACAGCTTTTGATTATCATTGGCACTATTACACTGTTGTGTCGTAAACCACCGAATTCTATAATTTTGATTTCCCGACAAACGAGTCGAACGACAATATGACAATGGCGTAACCCTTGAGCACATATTGTTGCCGATGCCGACAACTTCCGTACATACTGTCGCCGGCGACAATATGTGCCACTTGTTTCGGCATATATTGTTGCTGGCGACTATATATACACCGTCGACAACATGTGCTGCAACACCCGGGATATCGAATATCTGGGATATTTTGTCGCGATTGGCTGATTGTCTGTCGCTCTGATCATAAATCTAGAACCGTTTGCATAGTGGGTGTGTACATTTCTTACGACCTTTTTTACAGTACGTAGCGTACATCATGCGTATATCTATCGTGCGTTAATCGTATATCATGTGTATATCTTTCGTGCGAATATGTTATATATCTCACGGTTAATATAATGGGTACTATTTCCATTTTATGGGATATTTGATTAATACTTTATGTAATATATGTATTACATGTATCTAATAAAAGAAAGAGTTGTTCTTTACTAAAGGTAATGATAATGCAAGGAATCGTTCATAGCGTATGGTTTAGTGTACGTATATGTACAGTACGTAAATAGTATATCATACGTGATAATATCGTATATTGTGACAACAAATATGCTCACATATGTTGTATCGGACTTATCTTTCGGCAATAATTTGAGAGCGGAGGAAAAATTCTTTCTCCGACTCTGCACTATGTTTCCAGATCACAACTTTGTTTTAAAGGAGATCAACGCAGACATGTAAACCGAAAGTAGAAGTTTATTTTAGAATGTTCAGCAATTTAGGAAAACCATTGAAGAAAAATGCCCGCATTGATTGTTCTGAAAATCCTTATATCCTTTCGACTCATGTAGCGTAATAAAACGTATTGGCGATGTTGGCGTCCCATAACTTGGATCTATGTGAAGCAAATTGTTTGAATAGCTAGGGTTATAATGACTCTATGCCAGTCTGTAAAGTGGGCCAGTATGATGGTCGTAGGTATATAAATGGGCGTTTTATCAGCTGCCAAAATCGGCTTAGACAAGGGTTTTTCGGCCAAAAAATAACGCACGCTACCTCTGCTACCTCTACTCGTGTTATGACTGTTATGGTGCACCATACATTTGCAGCATCAAACCAATCGCATTATTCATTAGATCTGATTGCAATAGGCACGACGCGCAAAAACATGACACCAAAATGTTTAAAAATGGGCCAAAAATTGGCTTCGTTTTTTTTTTCGCAAAGTAAGTCATGACCTTTTGTGACCTTCTATAAATATACGCGTACTGCCTATCCGGTTGTGCTTATCTGGCACCGAAACAATAACACAAGCAACGTTGTTTAAAGTTGTCACCCTCACGTACTGCCAGTTAACTGGCTTTAGTCTGACAGTACAATGAGAGTTTACTGAAAGTAATTTGACACATCACTGAGAGTGAACAGACAGTAACCTGACAATCCAATGATGGAAAATATCATACTTATTACATTGTTTTGTTTTATTATCATTTTTTATAGTAATTATAATAATGATAATAATAATAATAATAATAGTAATAATAATTACAGCATTTCAAAACAAGAGGGCCAGAATGGCCCTGAAGCGCTCACCAGACAATCAGGGGAGAAGATTTTCAAAGTTTTCACTATATGTTTCTATTGAAAGCTGGCTACTCCTGGGACAGGGCCAATTTTGACCACAGGGGCATTATTTATATAACATTTGTAGAGGACCTGAACATGAAGCTATGTGCCAAATATGAAAGCTGAGAACCTTCCTGTTTCAGAGAAGAAGATATTCAAAGTTTTCACTATATGTTACTATAGAAAACAATGCACCCCTGGGGCGGGGCCAATTTTGACCCCAGGGACACAATTTATATAACTTTTGTAGAGGACCTACAGATGATGCTATGTGCCAAAGATGAAAGCTAAGGCCCCTGTAGATTCAGAGGAGAAGAATTTTAAAGGTTCAAATTGTTGACGACGGACGACGAACGACGCACGACGCACGCCGACGGACGACGGACATCAGGCAATCACAAAAGCTCACTCTGAGCACTTTGTGCTCTGGTGAGCTAAAATAACATCTTCATTAATTCATTAGTAAGACATATTACTAAAAGCTATTCTACCGTAGACTGCCAGTTTACTCTAATTTAACCTTGTTTTCATTTCAGTATACTCTCATTTTATTCTCAGTGCCCTGTCATATTTTATATATGTATATTTACAAAACATTCTTATCATCTACGTCGGTTTTAATTTCGGTAATTGGATAATTCCTTAAATCATAATTTCTGTTACCGTATACTAAAGTACAGTCGACACTCATTAGCTTGAACTCTTTGCGAACATCAATATTAGTTCGACTTTAAAGAACTCTGAGATTAATGATCTTTCTACACACAATACACGGGTACCGCATTACTTTTTAAAATTTCTTTTTGGTCAAGTACACATGCTTCATTTGCTTTGTTGAAAATGAAATCAGAATCCCAAGCAGTTTATATACAGACCAGACGCCGAGTCTCTCTGTATCTGGTCTGGATCAGAATTGCTTGCAATTCAAATAACAGCTAAATTTGCAGTGACTTTCGTGGATTTCAGCATAAGCAGAAGTTCGACTGACCCAAGTTCGAGATAACGAGGGTCGACTCAGGGGATATTACTGTCATAAATATAATTCAGGGACAAAGCTACCCTATCCGATACTAATTCAATGTCCTGATGTCTGTTTAAGATCTCTCGTATCAACAATAGCAAAACCATCTATTGACATATCTGTGAAAAATGCGTTGGTATTAGTAGGTCTTCAAAAAATGGGGTTAAAGTCCTACCGAATTTTTCACAGCAGGGTTTTGTGAAAAATGGGGCCCCATTTTTCACATATGTGAAAAATGGGGCCGCAAATATCACGCGTGTGAAAAATGCGTCATCCCATTTTTCACACGTGTGAAAAATGGGTGGCGTGAAATTTGCGGTTCAACAACGTATGATCCGATTGACCATGGTCACAGTACATATGATATTTGTTTATTCAACTGTTAAAAGCGACATAAAAACGGAAATGGTTAGATCAAATTAAAAAAAAGTTTTAGAACCCAAAATGCATGTTCCTAAATAACCACGTTTTACACTTTTCAGTTATTCATTGGTCAAAATCATGGCATTTCAATAAAAGAAACACACCCTGTCCTGTTTCGCGATAGTATATGTGTTGGCTGACTCGAATTTGCAAACAGCTTGGATCCAGATAAGACTCCGAGTACCTCAACGTCTCACCACGCTGTTTGACACCCGATAAATATTTTCTCAAAAGCTTAATCGAATCGGACAGGGTCAAAGTTGAACAAATTCAAATTTGTGTCGACATTATGTCTCACAGTGGATAACGGATAATTACCCGTTACCGGAAGCATTTTCATGAATGTAATGACTCGCTTTGGCAATAGAGTAGAACCGAAAAATAATTTCTTAAAAAGAAGGTGGTTGCTAAATGCAGGGCAAAAGTAATACTGAAAGCTCAATTAGGAGCTTTCTATACTATTTTTAATCTGCATTTAGCGACCACCTAGCTTAAAGACCCATGATTGGACCTCGTTTTAATGGTCGCTTGAGAAGGGTTCTACTGTACAGAAAGCCCACTCTAAACTGGACGTTAAGTTTAGCATTCTAAACATAGCTATTGGAGACATGTGGCTGTTTAATGCAGGTGAATGCCTCTAGGAGCTGTCTGCATGACTTTCATCCTGCATTAAGCATCCACCTGCCTAGAATTATCTAAATTCAGATCTACTAGAATTTCGGTTTAGAGAGGATGATACAATTAAAACAGAAAACATAATCATGAATGTAATGTATTTGCTCTGTGGCATTACAGGAGCCTGATCCGTGTTTCGACGTGCGGCCCGAACAAGACAAGAACATTTAATATTAAACCAGTAAACGCGCGAGATTGTATGCAAATCAAAAATATCAGGTTCACAACCAGTAAACTTGTTAACATTAAGGCAATTCCTTTTGGTTATATGGATATTTAGAATAAATAAGTTAACAGCCGATGGTTTATTCAAAGTTTACTGTGACTTAAAGACGACATTTTACAAACCGTCAGCATTGTAAAGAAGAAACTCTCGAAAGCAATAAAGTCTTTGAAAGCAGGTGGTTGGTTAACCCTTTCCCTGATGAATATCCATGTAGGAAATAATGACGTCATGAATATTAATATGATTAATTTTTGTAGTGGCATATGGACACATGATATTTTGACTCAAACAGAAGCTATATACTCAGATCTATAACACACCAAAGGTAAACAGAGTAGACCCTGATCAGACGACTCCCAATGGAGCCGTCTGATCTGGGTCTACTCTGTTTGTAGACTCTTCAAAATGCGAAAAATTTTGCAAATCTTACAAAGCGAAAGAGATATGGAGATGGTGACGGAGAGATATAAAGAACCTTATTTTTATTGATAAGGGAAATACAAAGGAAAATATCAATGAGAAAGAAGTACAGACTGATAAGGAAACTAAAGGAATAGACATACAGACAGACAGACAGACATCCAGATAGAGATACAGAGTATGATGAATTTTAAGCCTTTACTCTATGAATACTCGTGTAAGAAATAATGACATCATGAATATTGATTAGATTTTTTTTTAATATGGCATCTTTGGCCATGACATATACTATAGAATCATATCTACATATTCATAAGCAAACAGAGCAGACACTGATCAGGCGGCTCCCGCTGGAGCCGTCTGATTAGGTCTACTCTGTTTGCCAAGACGTAGAAAGGCGTACATATGGAGTAAAAGGTTAACCGTTATAACTTGACATTAGAAGCACAAGGTCTACACACATAACGCATGGCCATATTAAAGACTGTCTTAAACAAACGACGGTTTGCTTTAACACAAACTAAAAGTACTAGCACCACAAAGATTATCAGGAAACTAAACTTAATCACACTTGGACAAAGGTATTGTCTGGTGATAGAAGACATGACCTCCTTTTCCTTCACTTCCACGTAGATCCACGTGTACAGTGGGCGGGCCTCTCGCTTGAGGTCTGTGACCTGCAGAGAGTTGAGCCCCTCTTTAGTCCATCCAGTGTAGCTTGGGCATACAAAAGGGTATGCAGATCTGAAAAGATGGAACATAAAACACGAATATTAACCTATAATTCTTGGATATCTCATTCCAACATATACTTTGAACAAACCTAGCTTTCATCAAAGATCCAGATAAGATGCACACATTAAACATTTTCAAGAATAACTCCTTTATTTCTCCACCGAACCCTGTATTGTGACCACCCTTTATAATCGTCTCGAAGGGACACACGACACAGCCGCTTTAATGCTGTCCCTTATGTAAGCGCATTTTGACGCATTTGCAAACAGAGTAGACCCAGACCAGACGGCTCCAATGGGAACCGTCTGATCAGGGTCTGCTATGTTTGCTTATGGTGTAATATAGATCTGATTCTACAGCTTCTGCCTGAATCAAAATGTCCTGTGTTCATATGCCATTATAAAAATAATCTTATTAATATTCATGACGTCATTATTTCCCACACGAATAATCATCAGGGAAAGGGTTAAACATGCTTTAATTTAACAATTCGTGCAAATTGTCGATTATTTAAATTTGTATTTAAAATTCCTCAATGTTGCTGTTGATGATGATGGTGCTATTGTTGACGCCGCTGCTGTTGATAATGATGATGATGACGATGTCTAACATGATGACACCACGACGACGACAAAGATGATGATGATGATATTGATGACGATTATGATGATTTCGATGATGATGATTATTATTTTTCCATATTCATTTATTACCTTTTTTGTAATAGTTGTGCCATTGTTACATATCTGACGTAATATACACACTCGGTCTCCAGCAGATCCCGAGGGATTCAGCCGATTATAATACAACCATTTAATCGAGACTACCAAAACAGTTTACAGCTGTTAAATGCCACTACCATGAGCGACGGCACAAACGACGAGACACTCGACATATACGATAGAGCCTGTAAGGCACGTGTTAGCTTCATGCAGGACAAATGTAATACAGAAAGCTCCTATAGGAGCTTTCTGCTTTACCAGTGCCTTGTATTAATCTACCACCTGCTTTTAAGACTCAATAAATTAATGGTCGCTTAGGACTGGCTCCACTGTACTTGCTTTGTTCACTGCAATGACATACATAACGCTTTGTTTGTTTTAAATATGTGCGACAGTTCCTGGGTCAATTTAACCCTTCGCTTGCTGAATTTTTAAAATACATTTCTCCTTCTTTACCCATGCCCTGTTGTATAATTACATATATCTTCACTGTGTACAAGTATTTCCCTGTGCAATCAATGTTGTGGAGTGCACTGGTTGCACAATCAACTTGTAAATAGTGCAGACCCTGATGAGACAGCTCCTGCAGGAGCTGTCTCATCTGGGTCTTCACTATTTACAGGTAGGTATATTGACGCGAATAGCAAGCGAAGGGTTAAAATGCATGCCTAAGAAAAAGATAAACTTGGGAAAAAACTACATCATTAATTAGAGACTTTGTATTAGTTTTGTATGGCGGTAGCTTTTATGTCGAGATAGTTTGTTGACGTTGCTCCACAATCGGTAATAGTAAAACTAAACGTTATAAAACAGTAAGCATGAGACTCACTTTGTTAGAAAATATTTTGTTCCCATCAGATCTATCAGGATTGATTGAATTACAAATGTGTGAAAATAACTATATTCCCAAATGTATTTTTATCACATAACCTCACTTGTACTCGAGTTAATACAGCCATCACATATCTAAGAAATAACAAATTCACAGTGATACCTCGCTAATCCCAGCACTCAAATAAGTATCGGTATTTAAGCCAGGTGGCATCTTAACCTTTTCCTCCATAAATACGCATTTCTACGCCTTTGAAAACAGAGTAGACCCAGCTCCTATGGAAGCAGTCTGATTAGGGTCTGCTCTGCTTGCTTATGATATAATATAGATATGATTCTACAATTTCTGCCATATCATAACAAATTCATCTAATTAATATTCATGATGTTGGTATTTCTCACATGAATATTCATAGAGGAAAGGGTTAATTCAGCGTGAAAGTCATACAGAAAGCACACTCCTTCCCCCTGGAGATGTTTCCATTACTTCCACACTGCATTAAGCACCCGCCTGCCTAAACAGTTCTCAGGTCTTTTTTTTTACCAAAGTTCAAATAAGAAAGGTCTTATTTTATCTTGTTATTACATGTTTATCTTACCCAGCAAAATTCATCGGGTTGCCTCTATCTTCGTTGTGATACAGTGCGTGATATCTGCCAATGTCTCCACGGGGTCGTTTAAACTCAAGATTTGACATCCGAATCCTCAAAAGAAACAACAAACACGTACACCACGCCATTCAATGTGGAACATTGAACCCTTTACTCCATAAATACGCCTTTCCACGTCTTTGTAAACAGAGTAGACCCAGACCAGACGGCTGCTATAGGAGCCGCCTGGTCTGGGTCTGCACTGTTTGCTTATGAAATTTTAATAGACATGACCTTTCAGTTTCTACCTGTACCAATCTGTTTACATTATGCCATTATTAAAATCAGCTTGTTGGTATTTATAATGGCATTGTTCCTTACATGAATAGTCATGAAGTAAAGGGTTAAGATTTAACGAATCCTTGATCTCGTGACTATGCATGAGAAATAATGACGTCACAAATATTGATTAGATCATATTTTATAATGACATATAAACACATGTCTATTTTGCCATTGCAGAAACTGTAAAAGACGTATGAAAATGAATAGAGAAAAGTACGTTAGTTAGATTGGTCACACAAAAGTTTCTTTAGTGTCGGCATGAACACACTTACAGTAAAGCTTCGATTATACGAACACTAAAATACATATTATTATCGATCCTTAAGACCGGTGGCAGCTTAATGCAGGGTCAAAGTCATCAAAAAGCTCCTCTAGGAAGTTTCTGCATGACATTCATCCTGCATTAAGCAGTCACCTGACTAAAAAGTTCTCAATTCTTCATTACTAAATTTACGAAGTATCGAGTTATAACTGTACTGTGTTAAAACGGGAGCTTAATGTAATTTATCTATGGCAGAATGTAGGAATTTCATTGATATTATGAAGTAGTGCCCATGGTGCCGCTAGATCAGATTATATCGTTTTAATGTGTTATATACATGTACCTCAACGATGTTCAATTTTCAGTGGGTATATCTTTAACTCGTTCTCTCATATAAACGTGTTTTCACGCATTTGCAAACAGAGAAGACCTAGATCAGACGGCTCCTAGAGGAGCCGTCTGATCAGGGTCTGCTCTGTTTGCTATTAGAATTTGATGGATATGTTTCTTTAGTTTCTAAATTGGCTATAATGTTCCTGCTTCCATATTTCATTATAATTATTTTGTTCATGAATATTCAGTAGGTATTCAATTTTGAAATAAACATAGAACAGGGAAAGGGTTAGCCCATTTATTACCACATTATCAAACCCTTTACATCATGAATATTGATAGCATCATGAATATTAATAAAATCAATAATTTATTATGGAATATGAACGTGAGAATAGTTGGCCATGGCAGAAGCTGTAGAATCAGCTCTATATAATCCGAACAGCAAACCGAGCAGATCCTGATCAGACTCCTCATATGGGAGCCGTCTGATCTGGGTCTACTCTATTTGGAAACGCGTAGAGAAATGCGTATTTATGGAGTAAAGGGTTAAGGGAAACCCGTCCAGATCTTACTTTGGAACCCGTCTAATGTAGTTTATCTGTAGAGGGGACACAGCAAAAACAAATATCTGCTGGAATAAGTCATTGACACTGCTGGGTTCTACTTCAAGCAGTGCAGACCCTGATCAAAGGGCTCCTTAAGGAACCGTCTGATATGGGTCTACGCTGTTTTCATACGGCACTATTAACCATTTCCCTTATGTAACCGCATTTTGACGCATCTGCAAACGGAGTAGACCCAGATCAGGCGGTTCCTATAGGATCTATCTAATCAGGGTCTGCTCTGTTTGCTTATGGTGTAATATAGATCTGATTCTACAGCTTCTTGCATGGAACTTATCTCCGGCAAGTATTACCACAAGGTGCATGTTTGCACATTGCAAATGCAGGAAGGCCCGTATTGGATAATATGCGTCACAAGTATTTGTGAGATAATCAGGTTGTTACGCAAAATGTATACAATTTGACAAGTTTAGTTATGAAGACGTGGGTTCGCGCATTTGTATATGCAATCGTGGTTATATGTGTTATGATTTTGTATACATGTTCATTTTAAGGAATTGTTTCAATGTATTTGTCTCAAAACTCAAAAAGGCCAGACAACTTTAGCATCAGTGCAAAATTATTCATGTTTTCGATGTACACTTCCTGATGATTATTACGGATACACTTCCTGATGATTATTACGTGCATGTCTCTGCGCGCGTGTGTGTGTGCTTGCGCGCACGCATGTGTGCCTGTGTGCGTGCTTGTGTGTCTGGGCTTGTTTTGCGTTCCACTGAATCGATATTTCAATCAGATGTGTTTTACGTTGTTATGAAAAATATCAGTAAAACATTCCTACGTTTTTGTTAATTATTGTTCATAGGCGGCCATTTTGTGTTCCGCCGTCTTCCCATTATAATTATATACTTACCATACAACTTGGCAGGCAGCCAACGTTTATAAGCCCGTAATTATTGTCTAATACTTGAAATCATTCTTTAAACAATGTCGATTGTACTGCTATATAGAACGTGTATAATTGTTTGAATGCAAACAGTTTGGCTTAACCCTTGGGATAAAATTCAGAATGCAATAAAAAGAAATTAAGCTTTTAAAAATTGTCTTCCATTGGTCGTTTGTACACTTTAACAGAACATTTTAATGTTACACCCATATTTTCAGTGTAGTGTATCCTTGTTTGCCTGGGATAGTGTTCAATGGCGGCCATTTTATTTTCCGCGATTTTGTATCTTAAATACGAAAAATACAGCTTGGCAAACGGCATATTCGGATTCAGCACACCCAGATTATGTAAAAACAACTGTTTGCCAACTTTTGACTTGAAAGGCATACTACTCTTTCAATTTTTACAATTTTTAGGAATCCGACTAAACAAGCAAATATACGTTATTTCTTAAAACTATCTTTAAAACGTTATTTCTTAAAACTAGCTTTACATCGGCATTAAACCAAAAACAATACATTGGAATGTGCATTTACTGAAATATGTCCTAACTAGAAAATTGTGTCTGTAAGACACAGCGATGCCCCCGTGATGGTGCTTGCCTAGCTGCACGTAAAGTTCCAAAGTCATTTGACCTTGACCTTGGGCTTGCGGGCAGCATGGGCTGGGTGCGCAATGAAAATATGGATGGTGGTTTATGTGTATATGCAATTCCATGCCAATAGCTATAGTGGTTATTAGTTAGATATAAGACAATGAACAAACTGTGACAACCAACTGCACATACCAACTGCACGTAAAAGCGTGACGCACTGACAGACAGACGGACGGACAGACGGACGGGCAGGTGCAAAACATAATGCCCCATGACTATCGTCAACGAGGGCATAAAACACTTGCGGCAAGACTATTGCATCGGAAATTCGAAAGGATTGGCTATTTAGTATCAATAACGTATTCATTTCTTAATGCAATAATACAAAACAAATGCTTAGCCAATTTTCATCACCTATGATATGTTATTCATACACTTAATCTATCAGTATATGCAATCTGCATTGCCCAATCAAGTAAACTTTCATTTCCCCCTATGTTACAGAAATGACTGCTCCTACCATAAGAGAAAAAATCCGTAGGCCAATAAAGTCGCCCCCGCTTAAGCCTGGCGTCCACTACAGCGCCGAAGACTTGCCGAAGGGTTGCATAATACATTTTGCTCGATTCGGGAACCATTCGGGATCAGCTTTGTATTCGGGGTCATTCGGCATGCATTACGCAAGTATTCAGGAAGTGGCTTACGAAGCGTTGCGGAACAGACGCCGAAGCGATGCAGAATCATGCCGAAATATCAAGAATTACCCCCGAATGCTTCCCGAATGGTTTCCGATCGTGCGGAAACGTTGCAGAACATGCCGAATGGGTACCGAATCGTTGCAGAAATAAGGCCGAAGGGTTACCGAATTGAGAGTCTGGGTATATAACGATGTCGCATTTTTGTGATTAGGAGGGAAAAAGATGTCTCTTTGGAGTGGAAGGACGGAGCGAGGTTACACCTGGCTCCAAACACCTAATGGGGTGGCTGGTCGGAGTACATGGCGCCATTACCATGCAATAAAGACTGACAGTCCCTTCACGCCCGCATCAGTCCTCTTATGCTTTCTTAATATTAATACCTTTTTTCAAACTGTATGTTTTACCTCATTCTTATACTACAGAATAAGTAAGTGTGTACATAAGATTAATGTAAATAAGTATTGACATATATTTATTATAGCTGTAGATGCGTTGCAAAATAACAAATTCTGTGGTAAAATAGGAACCCCTTTTTCAGAATCTCCACTGTTTGCAAAAGACAAATACAATCTTTGCAAGTATAGCACTTGTAAAGGATACACATACATTTATATGTTAATATATATACAAACTGTGTAGACCCTGATTAGGTAAGGGATCAAATGCACTCTACATCTAAATCCTTTCCCTCTCATGTTTTTATTTCGTTTTCGTCGAAAAACAATAACGAGTATAAGGTATTGACTATATACATGTTATTTTAAGCTATTTATAACAGGTAGCAAAACTGAGATGTGTTATATTAATAGTTATTCCTGTTCTTTATACATGTATTTTATCCATAGGTAGTTATTAAGTGAATGTATTTTGTTAAGAAGCTGTTGTTTTAATCGGTAAACAGCTTAAATGGACCCCCTTATATCCAACAATATGGCTAAAAATTGGAAGAGTTACATACCTTTAATATATTTAAGATAACGTTTTCTGTGTAGTTAAATAAAGAATAATGTTTATTTGAACCGATGATTTTAATTTAACTTATGTGTAATATAATGTTACTGTTTTCTGTGCATTTACATGAAAATTAATATTTATGTAAAGAAGTTTTTAAGAATTGTAAATATGCAATAAGATACATATATGTAAAAGGCAGACAATTTATATTAAACAAAATATATTTATTTGTGATCTTTTAAGTTATAATTAATTTAAATTACTGAAAAGAACATACTGTATATTAACTAGAATAAAGTTTCTTTTACATACTACTTAAGTTAGTGTTTTATATACTTAATGACTATATTGCTGAATATATATTTACGAAATATATCTCTTTGAAATCAGTGGATTTTATTAAATAAATGTTGTCCCTTTTACGAAAAAATATCATATTATTTTTCATTTATTTAAAAGACATATGAATTATTTATATTCCCATGTTATGTTATGTCTAACTTATAATTTAGTCGTATTAAAGCATTTTCATATAATATAAATACGATAATTTTTACACATATATTCTTTATATAAGGGAATCCATTGAAGCTTCCGTAGCTTCTAACTGTTAAATAAGATATTTTGTAACATCCGACTATAAGTAAAGTTTCTTGTATATTGTATTTTATATCTCGAAATCCTTTCGGCAATTCGGCGACTGCTCTTTTTCAGATATACATATATAATGTTTTGCTGACATCAGCGTCTTCTCAGACGATTCTGAATCGTTCATAATACATTCGGCATGTCTTCCGCGTGGATTCGTGAACCCTTCCGCGTCTTCGGGAAGCATTCGTGAAGCCTTCAGGAGCCTTCCGCACCAATTCGGCTTCATTCTGGAACGGCTTGGGATGGAAAGGAGACCCCGAAGCCTTGCAGAATGCTCCCGAAACTACCCCGAAGCCACTGCGAAGGGTTCCCGAACGTCCCAAAGGGTTCCAGAAGGTCCAGAAGCCTTCCCGAATAAACGATTCGGCGTCCAAATTTTAAAACTTTTAAAACTTGGATGCCGAATCTTTTTCGACCCCGATCAGTCCACAATGTGTCCAGAAGGGTTCCCAAAGGATTCAGGAATGACGCCGAAGGGTTCCCGAACATCCCGAAGGCATGCCGAATCATCCAGAAGCTGCGATATCCACATTCGAGAACCCTTCGGGAACCATTCGGCGTCCTAGTGGACGCCTGGTCTTATGCGGGGGCGACAATAACAAATATAGACACAGACAAGTCATGTGCCCAAGAGGGACTTGGAGGGAGGATGCGTCTGATCAGGGCTGTAACTCGTGGTTAAACATTATCTTACTTTCTCGATTCTCAGCCGTGCTAGATAAGCTGAGTTACTAAAAATAGCCGTACTATCTGGAACACCCCGTGACTAGTGTATTCATACGCGCGATTGGGTAAAATCAATACAAGGAAAGGAATTCTTACAGAATTATACCACCATTTCTATAGGCAACAACCTTATGAATTGAAATTAATATAAGTAATTAGCACGAATATGAACTTCTATTTATCTTATAAACACTTTAAAAGTCTATTTTTTTAACCGAAGACGTTGTTTTGTAGTCACTCAGTCATTTATATTTACGCCAAAACGTAACGTTTGTGGTTGTCATAACAAATGACGTCATTTTGGTGTCACGCCTAAAGTTATGCTGCGGTCTGTTGCTATTAGATATGGAAGTCGTATTACGCAATGAAAAGTAGTACTTCACAAAATTCGTTAATTTAATTGGTTTTAGGGCGTATTTCAGCGAGAAAAATAATCAAAAATAATCTCGGTTGGTCTGTTCCTGTCGGAAACTCGCTAAAGCTCGTTTCCGACTGGAACAGACCAACCTCGGGTATAGAACCCCCCGTCTTTAACAAACCCCATGCTTGATTCTATTAATAAAACAAATGATGCCAACTGAAATTCCAGTCGGTTGTGTTTTAATTGTTATTGCTTACATAATAGAATTACAGTGGCATATATTGAATTTTGAGAAGACGTCGATATAGCCTTTATCTTTATCTGGATTCAAATTGTTTTCTAACGCAAGTCAGGTCTTTTAACCCTTTCCTTCATATAAACTATTCATATATTCACGCATCTGCAAACAGAGTAGACCCAGATCAGACGGCTCCTATAGGAGCCGTCTAATCAGAGTATGTTCTGTTTGCTAAGGGACTTTCATAGATCTGTTTCTTTAGTTCTTAAAGTGTCTACAGTGTTCCACCTTCCATAAACTATATTATCCATGAATACTCAGTAGAGCAGTATTATTAGAGTTCCTTTTGAATGAACATACAAACAGTGTAAAACAGTGAAGACCAAAGTACACCTGTACTTTTAACACGGCTTCTGACAATGGTCTTCACTGTTCCCAAGCCCGACACACGCATATGCTGGTGCTATAGATCTCTTAATTTACCTTATTGCCAGGTCATCATCTTCTCCACCCCATCCAAAATAACCATTACTGAAGCCATTGACCTTTGTATAGAGGTCACCAGGGAATGCTAATACTCCACCCATGTATTTGTTGTAAGGAAGTCTATAAATAGAGTCATCAGAAAAAATAAAATAGTCTGGTGCCCGTTGCCCGTTAAACTAAGATCGTATGACTGAACTTATCATAAGTCGTAACAGACGACGACCACAACTGGAAATTGGGGTCGTCGTTACTTAGATACGACAGCCCGGTCAGTCGCGTAGCTAGCGATGCGTACTGACGCACGTGTGTAACATCCATTTGAAAGGTGAAAACATTATCGTGGCCAAACTGGAACAAAAGTCGAAGGCAAAGGGGGTAGACTTTCATAAATGGTCAGACAAACTTCTGTCTTGGCATGTAATACCAAATCCTTCATATTGACACCTTTTAGCGTTTCTGTAAAAGTCACCTTTTCAAATCATTAGGATAAATAGAGCATTTGCTCCTATAGGAGCAAATGCTCTATTTGTCACAATGATTTCAAAACAACACAATTCTAATTTCCCCGGGGGAGCGTGCCCTCGGACCCTTATAGCCACGGTGTGTACATTGCATTTGGATTCATCTACGCGCTTGCCGGTGGTGACATTCTAAAGTCCTACTTCAAACTTGCGTCTTTTAAGTTCTTACTTCTTACTTCCAAGATAATTTGCTATTATGGTTATTGTATATTGTTTACGCCCGACTTCCAAGTTCCTGCTTCTTAGTTCAGACTTCCATGTTCAGACTTCCAAGTTCCAAGTTCGGACGTCCGTGTTCCAAGTTCCAGGTTCCAAGTTCCGACTTCCATGTTCCAAGTTCCGACTTCAAAGTTCCAAGTTCCGAGTAAATAAAGCCCGGTGGTGGCATTCCAAATTCCTACTTCAAACTGTCGTCTTCCAAGTTCTTGCTTCTTAAATCCAAGATAATTTGCTACATGGTAATTGTTATGTGACGTCACGAGAAAACTTTGAATTTTGAAGTCAGAAGGTGGAAACAGTTATCGAAATAAAAGTTCAAGTTCAAGTTGGAAGTCCGAAGTCGGAACTTGGAAGTCGTCGGAACATGGAACTTGGAAGAACGTATGATGATTGATTTCCTTCCTACTAAGTTAATACAGTAAAACCTCTCTAAATAGGACGTTAGATTTTAGTATAATCACTTTTGAAACAGTGCAGCTTAATGCAGGGTGAAAATCATGTAGAAAACTCCTAGAGGAGCTTTCTGTATAAATTTTACATTGTATTAAGCAACCACCTGCCTAAAAGTATCTTAATTCTTCTCTTAGACTACTAGATTTCCGGTTTTGATCGGTTTTATGCACACAAGAACGAGCAATACTTTCGGCTTTCAAGTAGTACCGATGTCGTACATTAACCCATTCCTTCATAGGCTATTTTTAAATCTAACATCTTTGAATAAATCTACCGAAAAGGAGTATTTATCAGAGAAAAGCAAAACCTTAGAATTCTATAGTATTGAATCCATTGTGAAATATAAAACATTTGCTCCTATAGAGCAAATGCTCTATACATGTATATTTCAATGGTTTTAAGAAGTGACATATCAAAGGAGTCAAACTGAGCCAGTAGGAGGGAATGAGTTAAAGTATCGTTTTATATAGAGAGAAATTACTAATCTTTGACAAAGGCCCTTAGTGGTCGAAATATTAGATCAGAGCAGTTCAAGTATTTATGAGAAATTACTGTAGTAACATTTTCCCAGAATAAAGGAAACGTGGGAACTACATGTATAAAACACCATTGCACTAAATCATTGATTGATTGGTGTCTTTTACTTTGATAGGGCACTGTGCTGAAAGCGTTATTCGGTGCAATCTACCAAAGAAACAAGATAGATTTAAGATGTGTGCAATCGTTCGAAGGCTGCGGATGTATGAATAGAATGCGTCTTAACCCTTACCCGTTAACCCTTTTCTCCATGGACATCCATGTAAGAAGTAACGGCATCATGAATATGAATTAGATTGATTTTTATATTAGTGTATGGACATCGGGTGTTTTTATAAATGGTAGAAACTACAATGTACATGTATACTGCATCGTAAGCAAACAGAGTAGACCCAGATCAGACGGCTCCTATAGGAGCCGTCAGATCTGGGTCTACTCTGTTTGCAAAGGAGTAGAAAGGCGTATTCATGGAGCAAAGGGTTAACACAATTATTGGGCCCTTAAGCTTGAATCTGGTGCATCTGACTACTTCCTCATGAGACACTGAGTTATTCGGTGTCTCATCTGGATCCAAGCTGTTTGCAAATGCGAGTCAGGTCGTTGATAGCGGGGTAAGCGGTAAGAACATCTCGTTCGGTAAGTTGAAATAGGCAATAACAGGATATACATATGCATAAACAGGATCTGTTATGGATTCCAGAAGTATAACCTGTCTTAAACGGCCATCAAAAAACAGATCCAATTATAGGTCTGTAAGACAGGTGATAGCTAAATGCAGGGCGAAAGTAATGCGGAAAGCTCCTATAAAAATGTCTACATTACTTTTGCACTGCTTTAAGCAGTCACCTGCTTTTTAAGAGTCCTAGATTCAATAAATGGATGGTCGCATAGACATGTTCTAAGCAGGTGGTTGCTTAATGCAGGGCAAATATAATGTAGAAAGTCCCTACAGGAGCTTTCTAAACTACCTTTGATCTGCATTAGGCTACCATCTGCCTTACGGACCCATATTTAGACATCAATTTAATGGCCGCTTAAGACAGGTTCTACTGTATATAGTTTTTAAAATTCGCTTGTATTTTCATCGTGAGTTCATAGCGCTGCTATACACAGGTCTATGATCCCAACACGCTATCATTAGCAGATTTATGGTTTTGTGTGACAGTCATTAGCACGTCTATGGTTGTGCAGCGCTATTATTAGAAGGTCTATGGTTGTGCATTGGTATCATCAGCAGGTGTATAGTTGTACAGCGATATCAGGAGCACGTCTATGGTAGTGCAGCGCAATAATTAGTAGGTATATGTTTGTGCAGCGCTATAATTAGTAGGTCTATGGTTGTGCAGCGCTATAATTAGTAGGTCTTTGGTAGTGCAGCTTTATTATTAGCACGTCTGTGGTTGTGCAGAGCTATAATTAGTAGGTCTATGGTTGTGCAGCGCTATCATTAGCACGTCTATGGTTGTCAAGCGCTATCATTAGTAGGTATATGGTTGTGCAACGCTTTCAATAGCACGTCCATGGTTGTGAAGCGCTATCATTAGTAGGTATTGGTTGTGCAACGCTGTCATTAGCACGTTCATGGTTGTGAAGCGCTATCATTATTAGGTATATGGTTATGCAATGCTATCAATAGCACGTATATGGTTGTACAGCGCTATCATAAGCACGTCTATGGTTGTGCAGCGCTATCATTAGCACGTCTATGGTTGTGCGGCGCTATCATTAGCACGTCTATGGTTGTGCAGCGCTATCATTAGCACGTCTATGGCTGTGCGGCGCTATCATAAGTAGGTCTATGGTTGTGCAGTGATGTCATTAGCAGCGGTCATTAACAGGTCTTTTGTTGTGCAGCGCTGTGATAAGCAGCTCTATGGTTCCATAGCACTATCATTAGCAGATATATGCTGTTCAGCGCTGTGGTAAGCAGTATATGGTTGCGTTGCGAATATTACCAGGTCTATGGTTGCACAGTGCTGTCATTAGCAGGTCTGTAGTTGCGCAATGCTGTCATTAGCATATACATGTATTTGGCTGCGCAACGCTGTCATTACCAAGTCTATTGTTGTGCAGCGCTATCATTAGCACGTGTATGGTTGCGTAGCGGTCATTACCAGGTCTATGGTTACGCACCGCTGTCATTAGCAGGTCGATAGTTGCGCAACGCTGTCATTAGCATGTCTTTGGTTGTGCCAACGCTGTCATTAGCAGGTATATGGTTGCGTAACGCTGTCATTAGCAGATCTTTAGTACCATGATACTGGCATTAGCAGGTCTATGGCTGTGCAGCGCTGTGTTAAGCAGGTCTATTGTTCCACTTTACTGTCATCAGCAAGTATTTAGTACCATGGATGAGAATAATTAGCGCAGCGCTGTCATTAGCACGTCTATGTTTGCGCATCGCTGTCATTAGAAGATATTTAGTACCATGATATTGTCATTAGTAGGTTGTGCTGTGGCTGTGCTATTTGTGATAAGCAGGTCTATGGTTCCTTAGCACTGTCATTAGCAGGTATATGGATGTGCAGCGCTGTGATAAGCAGGTCTGTGGTTCCATAGCACTGTCGTTAGCAGGTCTATGGTTCCACATCACAGTTTTTAGCAGAAGTCTGTCATTATCGGCTGTATGATTACGCAGCGCTGTCATCAGTATGGCTATGGTTCCACAGCACCTTTAGTAGCAGAAGTCTGTTATTACCAGGTCCAGGGGTCACTGTTATTAGCAAAACGCTGTGATTATCGGCTGTATGATTACGCAGCGCTGTCATAAGTATGTCTGTCTACCCTGGCTGTGAATCCAGAGCAACTGTGATATCTACGATGGTATCCCGAATTGCAAAGGACCATACATATTTCTTCGAGATAACATGTTCGAGTCATCCGGTATCTAATCTGAGCAATTTCTTAAGTTCATCGTTTAATGCAGGTCGAATGTAGGAGCTTTCAGCATTACTTTCGGCCTGCATTAAACTGTTACATGTTTTTCTAGATATGTGTAGTGATCCATTTTAGAACAATTTTGGAAGGACCAAATGGTTACTTCAAGTTATTCCGAGGTTCGAGTTATCCGGTGTTTGAGTTATCTGAGTTCGATATATCGAAGTTAAACTGTATGTTACTACAAAGCGTTTGCGTTTAAAACTGGTTTTAAATGAACAAAGAGGGATACCGATTAACTAACCCATAATTGAACTTGCTGTTTTCCACACATAAATGACGTATACTACCGTCACAGGTATATCGCAAATCATTGTTCATCGGCAATAGGTCGACGTCATGGAAGACAAAACACGAGAAGTTCCGAATCTCCTTCGCGATCGAAAATCCAACATTTAACAGAAGCCCTCGATTGAAGACAGTCGGGATGGCCTGAAGAGATAAATGGCGAATTCTCTCAAAAATTCTAAATCAAATTGAAATCGAACTTTGATCTTATTGCTTAGCTCACGTGATGATTGCTTAGTGTGGTAGAGGCGAGTAATAGGGAATTATCCTATGATAACATATTGGATCCAGATAAGACGCCAAGTTACTCGACGTTTGATAAGGATCCAAATGCGTGTCATTGAACAATAGATCTACACATTGAAGCAGACAGTAATTTTTAATTATACAGACGCAACATTACTTAGCGAGCAATGAGTTTATTTCTGAACATTGATTTCTTGTGTGTATATATACATCTGTGTTTTACTGTTTTGTATTTTGTATGAAATGCTTTTGTTTGAGGGCATCAAGGTACATGTAGATTAGTCATTAGACTAATTGAGCTACCCTCGTTAAATAAAGTATTTCTTTCATTCATTCATTCATTAACCCTTATAAGCCTTATTATCTTAATTCTTAAATATTGTCTTATTGTTGCGAAAATCTAATGAGTACCAGCGATATTTAGTTATATTGAGAAATATATAGACATACAGCGGAACATGTCTTAACCCTTTCTTCCATAAATACGCCTTTCTACACCTCTGTAAATGCCACCTGTTGAAACCATTCTGATAAATAGAGCATTTGCTCCTATTGGAGCAAGTGCTCTATTTATCACAATGGTTTCAAATTACAAAAATCTAAAAAAACAAACTTTCTCTAGTTAATGCTCCTTTTCGGTAGATTTATTCAAAGAGTTTGAATCTAAAAATAGCCTATGAGGGAATGGGTTAGGCGGCCATTCATGTAATGAACACTGGAGTCTTAACAAGTAGGCGGATGCTTAATGCAGGGCAAAAGTAATGCCCTATAGGTGCGTTCCGCATAACTCTGATGACCCGCATTAAGCTGCCACCTGCTTTACGGACCCAGATTTAAACCTCTTTGATGACCGTTTAAGACGGGTTCTACAGAATGTATCTAGATTTTTATAAATACAGTAGATTGTTTCAATGCGATAATTTAATAAACAGCAATGGGTTATTTTAAAAGCACGTCGTTGCTTAACCAGTGGCGACATTGGTACAGACAGCTCCTATGGGGGTATAACTTTCACCCTGTATATTAATCTATCACGTGCCTTTGAGGTAGATTCCCACTGCCGATCAGATCAACTCAATCATCCGGATCCTTCTCTTATTGAATATTCATATCAGAAATAAAGACACCATGCATATTTTAAAAAAGCACGTTAATCATAGACATATTGTCTTTACCACATTCTCTCATATACTCGACTTTTGACAAATTTGCTTCTGTAGGAACCGTCTCGTCTGGGTCTACTCTGTTTTTTTTTTTAAATAATATAGTTCTAGTTGTACACTTTCCGCCACGACCAAACGTTCCTGTGTTCACATTTCATTATGCAAATGTTGTTTTGCATGGTGTGATTGATTCTTACTTGAACATTCATGAGGGAAATAATTAAACTAATCGTACCACAGTATTGTACGAGTCCTATAACTGTACGAACCATTTCAACGAAGAATATCACATAGTGCAGCTGCTGTTTCTGCAGAAACGTGTGCATATGCTGTAGAAATATTTCTCGATGTTTATATCTGTTCCTGAAGTAAGAAACAAGGATCATTGTATAATAGTATTGTAAAACCAAGAGCATTGTATAATAGTATTGTAAAACCAAGAGCATTGTATAATAGTATTGTAAAACCAAGAGCATTGTATAATAGTATTGTAAAACCAAGAGCATTGTATAATAGTATTGTAAAACCAAGAGCATTGTATAATAGTATTGTAAAACCAGGAGCATTGTATAATAGTATTGTAAAACCAGGAGCATTGTATAATAGTATTGTAAAACCAAGAGCATTGTATAATAGTATTGTAAAACCAAGAGCATTGTATAATAGTATTGTAAAACCAGGAGCATTGTATAATAGTATTGTAAAACCAAGAGCATTGTATAATAGTATTGTAAAACCAGGAGCATTGTATAATAGTATTGTAAAACCAAGAGCATTGTATAATAGTATTGTACCTTTCACTGATTCCCACCCTACTCATCTGTAAAAGTCATTTTTGGAAACCATTGTGATAAATAGAGCATTTGCAATAATCATTCTAAGCGTTTCCTATTCTCTAATGCAAACTCATTTTCGGTAGATTTATTCAAAGATATTGGGTCAAAAAATAGCCTTGGAGAGAAATAGTTAATTTCTATTTACATGTACATTGTACACTCGTGATGACCCTTGCAAACACATTGGACCGACACATGATGTTGTTGGACCGACACATGATGTTGTTGGACCGACACATGATGTTGTTGGACCGACACATGATGCTGTTAGACCGACACATGATGCTGTTGGACCGACACATGATGCTGTTGGGCCGACACATGATGTTGTTGGACCGACACATGATGTTGTTGGACCGACACCGACACATGATGCTGTTGGACCGACACATGATGCTGTTGGACCGACACATGATGCTGTTGGACCGACACATGATGCTGTTGTACCGACACATGATACTGTTGGACCGACACATGATGCTGTTGGACCGACACATGATGCTGAGTAACTGGGAGTTCCATCATACTGTTTGACACGCTATTCGAGATATTTGAAATAAATAAAATAAAACAAGTTTCATTACAAACCAGGTGGACAATTTAGCAAATGCTGAGAAAATGACCAACCCCATATCTAATATCCCATATCTAACATCCCATGTCTAATATCCCATGTCTAATATCCCATATCTAATATCCCATATCTAATATCCCATGTCTGTTATCCCATGTCTAATATCCCATATCTAATATCACATGTCTAATATCCCATATCTAATATCCCATATCTAATATCCCATGTCTATTATCCCATGTCTAATATCCCATATCTAATATCCCATGTCTAATATCCCATATCTAATATCCCATATCTAATATCCCATGTTTAATATCCCATATCTAATATCCCATATCTAATTTCCCATTTCTAATATCCCATGTCTAATATCCCATATCTAATATCCCATATCTAATATCCCATATCTAATATCCCATGTCTAATATCCCATATCTAATATCCCATATATCTAATATCCCATATCTAATATCACATGTCTAATATCCCATATCTAATATCCCATATCTAATTTGCTGACCGTTTCGCTGACTTTCGGTTAGATCAAACTGTTGAGAAACTATTGACCGAGTGCCTCATGTAGATACAAAATTACTGTGAATGTAAGCACAGATTTGTCGATGGTAAAATGACATACAGTGGAACCTCTCCTCGGTGACCATTTATTTATTAAACATGGGAGTGTTAAATAGCAGGTGGTTGCTTAACCCAATCCCTTATATTGACGCCTCTGCAAATTTCATCTGTTGAAACCATTGTGATAAATAGAGCATTTGCTCCTATGGGAGCAAAAGCTCTATTTATCACACTACTAAATTCTAAAAGTTTCCTTTTCTCTATTATTTATGTGAAGCACGTTTGAACGCATATATCCTGTGTGAAAAGAGTGCTATATAGATGTGGTATAATAATAATTCTCTAGTTAATGCTCCTTTTCGGCAGGAGGTTGGATCTAAACTTAGCCTATGAGGTAATGGGATAAGCCAGGAAAAGTAATGACGAAATCTCATATAGGAGCTCTTTGCATTACTTTTGACCTGCATTAAGCTGCCATCTGCCTTACAGACCCAAGGATTAGACATATTTTCAATGGCCGCTTAAGACACGTTCTACTATAGTCAGCTCAAAATGGTAGCTGATTTATCCTTACCCTTTACTCCATACATACGCATTTGCAAAACTAAACCCCTATATCAGATGGCTCCTGCTAGAGTCGTCTGATCGGGATCTACTCTATTTGTTTATGTGAAATGATATGGATATGATGGTACAGTTTCTGTTATGGTCAAACTTTCTTGTGCTCTTATGCCATTATATAATTTGCCTAATTTATATTAATGAGTTCATTATTTTCGTGAATATTCTTGGAGAAAAGGGTTAATTCATTAACAATAGCGACCATAGAAAGGAGCGTATTCACACATTGAAGAATCCAGCCACGTGGTTTCTCGGAAAGGACGCCTCCTGTTCATTGATGTCTGTTTGTTTCATAAATTGTCTTGACAGCTGCTCATCTGAATAACTAATTTTGCGTACAGTAAAATTTCCCTAAACTGGACTTTCGAATTAGTATCAATACTGGTCTTTAATACAAATGGCAGCTTAATGCAGGGTGAAAGTCGTTCAGAAAGCTCGTTCGGGAGCTTTTCGCATTACTGTTACCCTACACTAGGCAGCGGCCTGCCTAAAAGACCTGAATACTTTTTGATTGAAATTCCTGTTTATGAAGGGTTTACTGCAACTACAGGTATCAAATAAACACTAGCTTGATTCAAAAGGCAGTGACATATTGCTTTAAACCCTTTCTTGATATTCCGGACGCACATGCGCCTTTTCTACAGGAGCTGTCTGATCAGACCCCGAACTTATAAAACGTTAAAATACCCGAGTATGAGTGTTCAACTGGCCAGATATTTGAGAATGAACTCAAGCTAAAATTGTTATAATCTGGAAGTCAGGTATTTGTCCCGTTGCCTTATTCTATAAATACGCCTTTATATGCCTTAGCAAACAGACTAGACCCAGACCAGACCGCTCGTACGTACAGGAGCCATGTTGGTCTCGGATCTGGTATCTGGGATCATTGTTTGCTCTGTTTGCTTATGAAATAACATAGAGTTGATTATACGGTTTCTGCGACGGCCAAAACGCCACGTGTTCATGAGACGTTATAAAAATCAACCTAATGCAAATTCACGGTGTATAAACCTGTACCGTATTTTAACTCTGTACCGGCTATTTGAGTACTGTACTGGTCGTTATTAAGCATCGAAGCGGTCGGTGTTACCAAAACAAGCAACAGGTACATTGTATGTGTCATGAGTTTCTTTTGGTTTTCTTCTCTTAAATGCTTTATGTCGTCGGTATGCCTGCTTTTACAAATACTTGAGATAATAGTAAACCGAGCACGACTGCATTCGGTTCAATTTACACCTCTACACATCTAAATCGAGACCCAAATGAACTAGTGGCTCACTCGAAATTCATCCGGCTATCCCCAAAACTTCGCATTTTATACACTTTCTACACATTTTTGTGTTACTCTATCGATTGAAATATGCTTTTCGGAGCATCATTAGTTGGCATGACGTGATAACATTATTGTGATTATCGGAAGTATTATCGAATTTTGAATCGGCAAAATAGATGATGTTCTGTACAGTCAGCTGTTTCAGTACATGGCTTACACTGTACCATCTGCTTCGAACATGTGTGTACGATCAGCTCAAAATAAGAACCTACTCGCTGTGTGTTCCCATTTAAAAAAGGCTCCTTAACTCATTATGTACTAGCTTATTATTATGTACTTTCAATTGCAAACAGATTGGGACCATATGATACCCCGAGTAACTCCGCGTCTCATCTGGTTACAGTAGCATGTTGTCTTATAGGACGCATAAGAAGGAACGACAAATAAAAAACGACAACAACCGTTTGCATAAATGTTCTTTGGTCTAAATGGGTTGACCGGTTTGGGTTAAATATTCTAGAAGATAATAAGCTAATGATGTCATTATGAAATAAAAGAAACCTTCTTGTTCTGATGAAAGTTGACCCGTGTGGTAGTAGAAATAATAGAAGTTTATACTTTTTAATTTCTCACACAAATATAAAGCTAGCTTTGGGAGTTTTCATCCATGTACTGTGGACTTCATTAGCCGACTGATCTTTTTACTATGCCTGGGGCATGAGTGATGTTAAAGTTTTGTCCAAGATGTGCGGTAACTAGAAACGGGCCCGTCCCTGTTCAGCACTGGTTGGAGCGTTCTGATGAATATCGCCTCTTTTACCCCACCCCCGTTCATAGCAAGAGGGGTCTCGGTCATAAACCGGTTATTGGTGATGTATACATGTTGTCAGTATTCATACAAAACTATTCATGGAGTAAAGTGTTAATACAAGAGTTAACTGGTATGCATCATGGACGGAGTCTGGCATGAATATTGAGTATGTGAACGGTTAACTTTCTAACCCCAAAATAAGAAGAACGGTCGGTGCTATCGTGTGCACATATATGCACCTATAAGGGACTATCGTAGCAGTGCCGTTTCACAAATGTTCACCCTATGAAAAAATATCCTGTGTTATTGGGCCCACGTACCTGTAAGGAACTATAATAGCAATACTTTCTTTCGATGTGTTATTGTCTTTCGGTCTGTACTCTCCGCCAACTAACACATTGCGCAGGGCTTCCTCGTCATGTAGCGGCCTAAACTCAAAGGAGATCATCGTTCTGCCAACTGTAAAATACACAGAGTTGTGTCAGGACAAAACCAGCCTTAGTGACACCAGAACAGTGTAGGTTTAATGTGCGACACGGCTGCGTGTTATGTGTACAGATTTCAATTCTACCCGGCAGATACGGTATCTAGAATATGTGACATATGTCCAGAGGTCCAGATAAAATGCGTAAATTAAAACATTTTCAAGAATATCTTTTTATTTCTCTACGAATACCTATGTGACAACTCTTTAGAATCGTCTCTTCGTCTTTCTGTAACATAATACTTTGGTACAGTCTTTAACCCTTTGCTTGCTAATCGCGTCAATATACCTACCTGTAAATAGTTAAGACCCAGATGAGACAGCTCCTGCAGGAGCCGTCTCATCAGGGTCTGCACTATTTACAAGTTGATTGTGCAACCAGTGCAATCCACAGCAGTGATTGCACAGCAAAATACTTGTACACAGTGAAGATATATGTAATTATACAACAGGGCGTGGGTAAAGAAGGAGAAATGTATTTAAAAATTCAGCAAGCGAAGGGTTAATTATACAGGTACATTTGTTCATAATTATTCAGGAGCATTTGGTGGGAAAAGTTCTAAAGGCATTAAACATACTTTTAATAAATTGTAAAAAAGTCAAAATTAAACCAAAATTGCAATGTCAATTTTTCGACGCATTTGTTGGCTCTATATTAGGTTATGCCTCAGAAATATGGGGTCATAGTAAGTCAAAAGAAAGAAATTGAAAGAATCAATTTAAAATTTTGTAAATCAGTTTTAAACGTGAGAACAGCAATCGCTACGATGGGCGTTTATGTTGAGTTAGGCAGATACAGCCCTTTACATATCACCTTATGTGAACATAGTGAAATACTGGTATAAATTGTTGAATACTGATAATATTATATTGCATACAGTTTACAACATGTCTTTAGAAGATTTTTTTTGTAATAATGGGTATAAAAAGCTGGTTGTTAAATGTGAAAGATATATTCTACAAAAATGAATTTGCTTTGTTTGGGACCAGTAGAATATTATAAATGTTAAAGCATTTATAAGCATTTTCAAACAGTGTCTGTTAGATAATTTTTACCAATCTTGGTATTCAAATATAAATAAATGTATATAAATACATGGTAAAGAAAGTGTGCGTATTGTAAAAATGATATGTTTATTATCAAATGTCGCATTAATATATCTGACTTGCACGTGTACGTTACTGTATAAATAGTAATGTTACTTATTGACGTATTTGTATTCTATATCACTTATCCTTGTCGATAAAGTCGGTATTTATGTTGTAAACGAGCACATGTATGTGGTATACACATGTAACTATTTCATATATGTTCGATTTCAGAGCTCCAGATAAGATGCGTAAATTGAAATATTTTCAAGTATAACTTCTTTATTTCTCCACCATAGGTTTTGGTGGAAAAATGACGATTTTGGTATTTGAGTACGCACCGTTATCTGTAGCTCTGGATTTTGACAATTATGTATATTCTATAATTGAATCGTGGGATATGTTTACAAGATTTACAATGGCGGGTGTGACTGGATGGTAACATCGAGGATGAATCGATTTTTCAGAGATGTCAGTCTCTAGGGAAGAGAACGTCTTAAACTTTACTAACATTTGTTTTACAAATTATAAAAAAAGAAAGTTTCGTGATGCGATCACCGTCCAATCAAACCCAAATGTTGTTAACATCACCGAATGCAATTTTAGAACACACATACACGTCAAGATCGAACGTAAATGCACTAGCTATACAACATGTACATACTCGTTTAAAACATAAAGACTGACTTAAACAATAAATGTAAATGATATATAGTACGAATATATCAATATGTATCATCGATGTAGTTTGTTATACATGTATATGCACAACATTAACATTTTAGTAATATACATGTAAAAGGTTTCAGTATATATATAATAGTATGTACGTTTTTACCACATACATGTATATATTTAATTTTGTAAATACACGTATAGCTTTATAGAACACATGTATTCAATTTTATCACGCATACACATACAGTTATAGGATATTGCAACGAATGACACGCCATAGACTTGAACACAAACGCATCCCAATAACATATTTAATGATTTTCTACTTAGATGAAACTAGTTTTCATCACAACCGTCTGTAACAGCTGTGTTTTGTTAATTTCATAGATGTAGATATCCATGTATAAACTCTACAACTGATCCATGCGTTAGCGGCAGCAGGCATGTCTTCGTAATTTCATTATCTCATTTTATACACCGTTAGCGCTTTACTCACTAAATATACTGATAAGTAAAATGCAATGTGAATATTAATAATATTATCTGTTATAATAACACATGAAAACAGGGAATTTGCCCATAGTATACTATCTTTATTATATATCAGCAAACATAGCATACCCTGATCAGACGGCTCCTACAGGAGCCGTCTGATCTGGGTCTACACTGTTTGCAATGGGGTAGAAAGAGGTATTGTAATGGTTAAAGTCCTATAGTGCTGTAAAATCTAATACGAACTCCAAGAACATGTTTAATTAACCCATTCCTTGTTCTATATTTATTCCAAAACCCGATATCTTCATGCAAAAATAATTTTAATGAAATATGGAAGGTGGAAAATTGCAGCATTTTATAAAGTAAAGAAACAGATCTTTCAAATTGCATTAGCAAACAGAGCAGACCCTGATCAGACGGGTCCTATAAGAGCCATCTAGTCTAGGTCAACTCTGTTTGCAAATGCGTAAAACACGTTTATATGAAGGAAAGGGTTAATACATAGTTGAAGAGGCAGGTGGCAGCTTAATACAAGACGAACGTTTTGCAGAAAGCTCCTACTGGAGCTTTCCTTTATTACTTTTGCTCTACATTAGGTAAACTATTTCTTTTAATTATGCCAATATCAATAGAGGCATTCAACTGTATAAACTACTTAAAACACCAGCATAACAGCACTTAATAATATAATTAAGACGATGTTACGCCATTCGCAACCAGACTCGCATTTGCAAATATTTTTCACTTAGACGAGACGCCGTGTTACTTGGTGTCATATTAGGATCCACGATGATTGACAATCTGTCAGTTCTTCCGAAAAGTTTGATCGAAGTAGAAGTAGACAAAACTGCACAAGATCCAAACTTGAGCAGGCATTTATTTTTCATAGTGGAATAAGGGCTAAACATATGTATAGCCTATGGCACAGCTAATCTTAGCATCTAAAAGATGCCAAGTATGATCCGAATGTACATGCCATAAAGCGGAACCACGCTAAAACGATCAGTTAATTAATAGACATTGGCGTCTTCTGAAGCAGTAGGGACAAAAGTAACACAGAAAGCTCCTGTATGACCTTTCTGCATAACTTTGGTCCTACAGTAAGCAAGCACCTGCCGCCTCTACGACGAAGTATGAGACCTCATTTTAGTAGTTACATTTGATGGGGTTTACTGTACTTCCATTAGTGTGTAGTACGATGTAATGGCGCCAATTTCCTTGGGGCACGTTAATTACAAATTGTCACCAAACGTCATTAGCATATAATACATACCGTATCGAGAACACATTTAAACTTACTTAAAATAAAGGATCCCAATAGCCATCACTAAGTAAACAACAAAACAACAAAAAGCAAGTCGGGGTTAGTGGGAGCTAAAGGTAGAAATAATATATTATCACATGCCACTGCGTGTATCCAAGTTAAACGATTTCCATTCATCCTACATTAAGCTGAAATGTGTGTTTATGACGATGTGGTACTTACTGGAGTGTTCGAATTATCGCGAATTTTACTATATACATATACCATGCGATGCATGCGATATGAAATAGTATATATATATATCATTATTACATTCGAGAACGAACATTAAATTTATATAACTGATGTATTGTGTGGTATATGTATATTGTAAAACTTGCGATAATTTGAACATATATCTATATGTAATATGCAATTTATTCTTCATTTCATGAATATTAATGTTGTAAATAAAGATATCGTGAATATAAATCAGGTGAAATTGTAAGATGGGTTATGAACAAATGAATGTATAGCCATGTGTGTCAGTGTGATGGGTTATGAACAAATGAATGTATAGCCATGTGTGTCAGTGTGATGGGTTATGAACAAATGAATGTATAGCCATGGATGTCAGTGTGATGGGTTATTAACAAATGAATGTATAGCCATGGATGTCAGTGTGATGGGTTATGAACAAATGAATGTATAGCCATGTATGTCAGTGTGATGGTTTATGAACAAATGAATGTATAGCCATGGATGTCAGTGTGATGGGTTATGAACAAATGAATGTATAGCCATGGATGTCAGTGTGATGGTTTATGAACAAATGGATGTATAGCCATGGATGTCAGTGTGATGGGTTATGAACAAATGAATGTATAGCCATGGATGTCAGTGTGATGGGTTATGAACAAATGAATGTATAGCCATGGATGTCAGTGTGATGGTTTATGAACAAATGAATGTAAAGCCATTACTGCCATGTCGATGGTTTGTAATATTTTATGAGTAAATGAATTATAACCATGGATGTCAGTGTGATGGTTTATAAACAAATGAATTTATAGCCATGGCTGGCAGATTATATCATTTCAGAAGCACAACACAACTGTCCTAATTAACTGGCTCCCAACAGGAGATGTCTGGTCAGTGTCTACTCTTTTTGCAAAGTCGTTTAAGACGTCTCTGTCGAGTAACTTGTTAGTATAAGACATTGGCTAAATTCGAGCAGAGTAAAATGAAATATTCTTGAAATGATATAATTGCTGATTGTATGCATAGAATAAATTCGATGTACACATACGAACACCACCCTGACTAATCTCTGTTTGATTGTCTACGTAGACTACATTGTTGTAGTAGTGGTAGTAGCGGCGTCTCGTCAGAATCCATGTTGTCTGACACTTAGTCAGCCGTTTCTTAACCCTTCGCTTGCTATTCACGTCAATATACCTACCTGTAAATAGTTAAGACCCAGATGAGACAGCTCCTGCATGAGCTGTCTCATCAGTGTCTGCACTATTTACAAGTTGATTGTGCAACCAGTGTACCCCACAGCAGTGATTGCACAGCGAAATACGTGTACACAGTGAAGATATATGTAATTATACAACAGGACATGGGTAAAAAAGGAGAAATGTATTTAAAAAATCAGCAAGCGAAGGGTTCTCGTGTACGAATCAGAAGCAAGTAAAATGCAACAGATAAGAGTCTTGGAAGACATACTAGTTTCAGCACGATATGGATTTAGCAGTCACCACACTTCACACTTGGGCACTCAGTATTAACCCTTCGCTTGCTATTCACGTCAATATACATACCTGTAAATAGTGAAGACCCAGATGAGAAGCTCCTACAGGAGCTGTCTCATCAGTGTCTGCACTATTTACAAGTTGATTGTGCAACCAGTGCACCCCACAGCAGTGATTGCACAGCGAAATACGTGTACACAGTGAAGATATATGTAATTATACAACAGGGCATGGGTAAAAAAGGAGAAATGTATTTAAAAATTCAGCAAGCGAAGGGTTCTCGTGTACGAATCAGAAGCAAGTAAAATGCAACAGATACGAGTCTTGGAAGACATAATAGTTTCAGCACGATATAGATTTAGCAGTCACCTACTTCACACTTGGGCACTCAGTGTTAACCCTTCGCTTGCTATTCACGTCAATATACATACCTGTAAATAGTGAAGACCCAGATGAGACAGCTCCTGCAGGAGCTGTCTCATCAGGGTCTGTACCTGTAAATAGTGAAGACCCAGATGAGACAGCTCCTGCAGGAGCTGTCTCATCAGGGTCTGCACTATTTACAAATTGATTGTGCAACCAGTGCACTCTACAGCAGTGATTACACAGCGAAATACTTGTACACAGTGAATATATATGTAATTATACAACAGGGCATGGGTAAAGAAGGAGAAATGTATTTTAAAATTCAGCAAGCGAAGAGTTAAAAAGAATTCTATTTGTGGCATTACAGGTGGTCAAAAGCGTGTTGTTGTTTTTTTCATCTCGCATCTAGTAACTATAGGCACATGCATTTCATGCTTAACCCGTTCCTTGATATAAACGTGTTTTCACGCACTTGCAAACAGAATAGACCCAGATCAGACGGCTACTATAGGAACCTGTCTGATCAGGGTCTGCTCTCTTTGCTTATGGAATTTTGAAAGATTTATTTCTCAACTATTTAAAATGGCTACACTCTTCCAACTTCCATATTTCATTATAACAATTTTCTCCAGTATGTAAACATAGAACAGGGAAATGGTTAACTGTGCAAATATTTAAATCAAAACCACAGACAGGCTAAAACTTCCCCAATTAATGATATCAACTGTTTGACGATATGAATGGGACTTAAATGAAGTTTTAAAATCGAAACAGGGTAAAGGTTTTTAAGACATTCCACGGTGCACGTGGCATCCTTCCTTTTGGCCATATTTCGCATTCGTTTGTTTATATTACCTGAAAGGTTGAGAAACCACCATAGAGGTCCAGATAAGATGCCCCAATTAAAACATGTTCAAGAATATTTCCTTTATGTCTCCACCAAACCCTATACAGTGATCACTCCGAGACGGTTCCAAAGAGTAATCACAGTATAGGGTTTGGTGGAGAGATGACGATTTTAGTATTTGGGTTCGCACCTTTTATCTGTAGCTCTGTATCCTTACCTTGAAAAATCACAAACCAAGCAAAGAGATACCCAGCCAACAGTGTAACAATTAAATATTTCCATGCTTTTAACACTTTTACAACTATTTTAAGCATTTTTTCGATTGTTTGCCTATAAAACTACTAGCACTAAACGATCTTCTGTTTCTACTGCAATAACCCAACATGTCACCCTGCTTGTATATATGCGACTGCTTTGATATAAAAGAGGAATAAAGTATATCATCTGGTTCAATACTTGCGACCATAAGAAGCATACTAAGTCACTAAGATCAATATTGTCGTCATGCTGCAGATTACATAACTAGTTTCATATTTATCAAGTGTTGCCAGTATTTTAATTAAAGTTATCGTCTTCTTGCATGTTAACCCTTTCCCTCATATAAACGTGTTTTCACGCATTTGCAAGCAGAGTAGACCCAGATCAGACGGCTCCTAGAGGAGCCGTCTGATCAGGGTCTGCTCTGTTTGCTTTTGAAATAATATAGATCTAATTCTACAGATTTTGTCAAAGCAAAAGAAGATTCATTGAACAAATTACATTATTAAAATCCAGCTAATAAATATTCATGAAACCATTATTTCTTACATGAATATTAAACAGGTAAAGGGTTAAATATTCTACAGTAGAACCGATACATGTATTAGATACAGGAATCTTAAAAAAGCAGGTGGTTGCTTAAAGAGGAAGTCCCTAGAGTGAACACTTATTTTCAATAAAATGATAAAATTTGGTATCTGTTATGTTCAATCATTATAATGAAGATTGTCAACTTATATTAAAAAAAATGCCCCTGTGATACAAAATAAACCGTTTTTATCGATACATGTATTTATAATTTTTGGTTTACAACAAATTATTATCGACCTTTATCGAACATTTAATGGAACCAAAACTTGAGCCGAACATATACTAATACATTGCCGAATAAAACTGGTCTTCGATATTAACCCTTTCGCTGCCAAACTCTGTCGTCTGCTAACTTTGTCATCTGCTATAAAAACTTTTTTTTTATTTTCTTCATTTTTGTTTCAAAAACATAGTAACAGTAACAAACATTTTGGATCCTGATGAGATGCCGAGTTACTCGGCGTCTCATCTGGATCCAAACTGTTTGCATGTGATATCATAGACCCGTCATTGTGGCACGGAAGGGGTTAAAAAGGTGAAAGTTGTACCTTATCCGGCGTTTGTTCGACTGGTTTTCTTGCGATATACAATGTACCTCTTTTCAGCATATATACAGACTATTTATGTATTGTTAGGTATTTTTGAAACGCGTTGCAAGTAGATATTATCACTTTAATGCAGGACAAAGACAGCACAGAAAGCTTCTACTCGTATAGGATGATATACCATAATATCCGATCCAATGTGACCTATAACGTTTTAAATAGAGATGGATTGGATGATGACTGTTTTTTATGACAGATATTAGGCATAACCATATATAGCCCTTTACCTCATATAAACGCTTTTCAGACATTTGCAAACAGAGTAGCCCCAGATAAGACGTCTCCTAAATGAGCCGTCTGATCAGGGTCTGCTTTGTTTGCTAATGGAATTTGATAGATGGGTTTCTTTATTTTCTCAAATGGCTACAATGCTCCGCTTTCCATTCATAAATTTTCAAATGGACTATTCCAAAATTCAAACAGGTCAAGCTAATGGTGACTATTTAGGGATTTTTCTAAAGAAAGGTGCAACATGACAAACAGTGTAGACCCTGATGAGAGGGTTCTTCTCTTATCCTGTCATCTGGGTCTACAGTGTTTGCAAAGTACATTAGTGATTCGTGTCCCGCACTGTAAGGGTTAATAAAACGTGTTTGAGAGTTCAAGTTATGGAGATTTTACTGTATCTTATATTGATTTTTTTCAGTTGTACATGTATACAACTGGTCGTCTTTTTCCATAGCATTGTCTGTTCAGATTCTGAAAATTACTACACTGCAGACACATAAAAGCATGTCACAAGTCATGATGTGGAACTTCCTGATCAAATTACAAACAAACTCTTTGACTGATCTGGGTCCAACCTGTTTGATCACAGTTAGCAAAGATATGCCTGTATATGTTACATCCATGAGAGACCTTGCATTACTCATTAGCCACTGGTCAATGGGTCGGTGCTATTGGCTATGATACTAATGGTGAAACAGTAACCCCTCTAAACCGGACGTTAACGTTGTTGTCAGTGCCGGTCTTTCAGACAGGTGGCAGCTTAATGCAGGTTAACAGTCATGCTGAAAGCTCCCAAATGAGTTTTCTGTACGATTTTCACCCTGCATTAAGGAGCCACTAACCTAAAAACACCTTAATTGTTCTTTATTAACATTTCAGTTTAGAGGGATTTTACTGTACATGGGATGAATTGGTTTCTGTCCTAGTTTAGAGTAGTGAAGAAACCAATGATAAGTTTCATGCCGTATAATAATAATGCTGAAAGTACACCAGCACAAATAACACCTGGTACACGTATCGGACATTATGCATATATTATGGATTGTTGAATTACTATTTCCAGAAAGAGAACTGCTTATTCGACCTCATGGCTGCTTTGGAGAAACATTCGTTTGTTTCTGTGTTACTTTTGATCAGATTTGAACAAATCTTATATGAAAAGCGGCCTTAGGATATCATATCAGACGTTTGTAAAATCGAGTATTAACTGTACATATATCTTGAGACAGATGGTTTCTCAATGCGGGATAGAAATGATGCAGAAAGCCCACTCAGGGGCTTTCTGTGTTAGTTCTGACTTGCATTGTGCAACGTCCTATATAAAGGACCTTCTACGTGTAGTTTATCAGATGGTCGCTTATTATGGTATTACTGATACATATACCTACATGTAAAGGTAGCAAATTACTCAATTCGGGATAAAAGTGATGCGGAAAGCACCATTAGGGGCTTTCGGTGTTACTTTTGACCAGCTTTGAAATACTCTTAAATGAAGAGCTGCATTGGGATGTTATATCAGATGGTTGTAAAATCTAGTATTAATTGTACATATATTTTGAGATAGATGGTTGCCCAACTCAGGATAGAAATGATGCAGAAGGACCGATCAGTGGCTTTCTGTGTTAGTTCTGACTTGCATTGTGCAACGTCCTACATGTATATGAAGAACTTACTACGTGTATTTTATCAAATGGTTGTTTAATATGGTATTGTTGATACACATACCTAAAGGTTGTAGATTACGCAGTTCGGGATAACAGTGATGCAGAAAGCACAATTAGAAACATTCTGTGTTATTTTTGACCCGCACTGTGCAGATCAAATGATTCGGTCATAGACCAAATGAAATGTGTTTGTATTATGTTGTTTTGATCATTGACCTAATACTGTATGTAGAAGTCAAAATAAAATATGTTGTGTTCCGTAAAATTTAGCCAAATGGAATATATGTGAAGTGATATAATTTATATGATTGAAAACTCATGTTGTCTTAGAATATTGATCAGCACTTACCTGACAATTTTTTCGACAGGATACATAATTGAATTTGTTGTTGAAGAAAAATGAAAATCATACATTTACTTCATGTACCTAGCTGCATATGCAAACAATATGCAGCAGCACTTTTTAGACGTGTACTTCAATGATCATGCTTATATTTTATATTATTATCTTCCTTACTGTCGCTGTTAACTGCAATATTATATTTGGCATGTTGTTCATGGGCCAGTACTGGCCTAAACTATATATGAATAAAAGTTCGTTCGTTCGTTCCAATTTCAAAAGTGGAGATATGATAAAAACATTAATATGTTAAAGTGGCGTCCATTGTAACTTATACAGTAGAACATATCCTTAGCAACCATTCATTTATTGAACGTAGGAGTCTCGAAAAGCAGGGGATTGCTTACTGCAGGGCAAAAGTAACGCAGAAATCTCCTAGATGCGCTTTCAATATTACTTTTGATCTGCATTAAGCTATTACCTGTCTTTCAGACCCATAATCAGACCTTTTTTATGGCCGCTTAAGACAATTTCTGCTGCAAGTGTATTTATTCAAGCAATGCTTTTGAATTTGATACCCAAATGTATATAAAATATAATAAAAAAAACACGCACATTAGAAACATAGAGCAGTCATTAAATCTGAGCTTCTTAATTACCTAACTTTCATTATGAAGTCTATTTAGCAAAAACAGTAAAACCTCTTTAAACCGGACACACACATTTGTAAAAATGTCCTTCTAGAAGACAACTGGCAGAATAATGAATGTTAAAAGTCATGCCGAGAAGTCCTATAGGAGCTTTCTGTAAGGCGTTCACCTTTCATTAAACAGCCACCTGCCTAATGAAATATAAATTGTTCTTTACATATGGTTCGGTTTAGAGAGGTTTAACTGTAAACAGCTATTAAGGAACACCAGTTATATACATCAATGTAGCTATTAACTCTTCCGCTGCCAATGGCGCAACTGTCATTACCTATGCAAACAGTTTTGATCCAGATGAGATGCCGAGTGACTCTGCGTCTCATCAGGATGCAAACTGTTTGCTACTTTTTTTTATAACAGAAATGTATAAAACACATAAAAAACTGAAAATTGTAGCAGACGACAAACTTTGCAGACGACAAAAGTTGACAGCAAAAGAGTTAAATTAGATACCGCCACTGTTCGTATTTGAAGACATTGCATAACTTATATCTCAGTCAACACGTGTCTGCTTTTTAAAGTGTGTGTTTTACATTACAAACCATGGTTTGTTTTGTATCGCTTTCCAACAACCCTACTGTCAGGATATGCCTCCTGTCAGTTTGCTTGTCGATCTATGAACTTGACAACCATTAGAGAGGTATGTACGTCATGTGTATTAACCCATTCCCTCATAGGCTATTTTTTGATACAACCTTTTTGAATAAATCTACCGAAAAGGAGCATGAACTAGAGAAAAGGAACATTTTAGAATTTGTAGTTTAAAACCATTGTGATACATAGAGCATTTGGATCATATGCTCTATTTATCACAATGGTTTCACAAAATGACTTTTACAGAGTCGTCCGAAGTCGTCAGTATGAGGGGATGGGTTAACCGTGATTCATATGACTGTTTCACAAATGTATTCTGTATTGTGTTCACAAGCTATTTTCAAGTTTCACCTCTCGTGACCATTACGTTTGACAATTGGACATTGGAAATAAATTAGAATGAATGTTTCTTCATGTGACACATATAGTAATGTTTTGACATTACAGAGTATTACATCATGGTTTAAACAGACAAGCGCGTGGACGGTACGACAAACACTTGCTCAAAATGAGTCCCAGATCGAGGGCCGATTCGAAATTCGTGGGCCGATCTAAAAGCGTGGCCTGTAACTGAAATCTTGAATGACGCTTTAGCCTCCACATAGGATTTTAAACCTTCAATCATGCAACTTCTGTTCTAAAATAATCTCTTTCCAGAATAAATTTGGGTTCGTATCTTTTGACATCGGTTGTCTCCAGTCCCTGAACTAGATCTAGTTTCACTCCGACGTCTGCTGTTGAAAATTTACGCACACCGTCGTCCGTTTTGACGTCGTATCATTTCGCGCCACCATTATTTGGACATTTTATTTTCTTTAACTCCGCCAGTCTATATAGATCTATATCCTTAAATTTTTAGATCTATTTGCAGTTTTTAATGAGCATGGAATGCCTTTACTTTGCCGTGGGCATTTATATCTATATCAAATTTGTGATCTGTGTATTTTGTCAGGTAGAATGTATTTTTGTGGTTATAAATCGGCCCACGATTTGGGAGCAAACGGCCCACGCTTTCGGATCGGCCCACGATTTTCGAATCGGCCCTCGATCTTGGACCGGCCCTCGATTTGAGTCTTACATATATATAAGGATATAACTGATATTCTGTCTTAGCTAATCTTAATGCATTGAATTCGCCGTTTTGTATTAAATAATGTGTCATTAAACCATTTCCTTCATACAAACGCCTTTTCACACATTTGCAAACATAGTAGAACCAGATCAGACGGTTCCTGTAGGATCAGTGTCTACTCTGTTTGCTTATGGAATTACATGTATTTTTATCTGATTCTACTATCTCTGTCACAATTAAACTCTTTAATTAACTAGAACTACCACTAAAGGTGATTAATACCCCCACTAGCACATTTGACACAGAGATGGGGTTATAGAAATAAAGCTCCCGACCGCTAAAATTCCATTTGCTAAATTACGAAAAGGGAGATAATTCATTCAAGCATGAAGCGACAAATCAAAACCTTTCTCGCAGGTGCAGAACTTCTGACAGTATTCAACAATACTGCATTTTTTTAAAAAAAATAAATATGTTGAGGTATGACAGGGAAAAGGTCCGAAAAAAAATCATTTATTAAATCAAGCCAGATTTTGACAAAAATAACAAAGGGCAATAACTCCAACAATACTGAAGACAGAGTTATAGACATTGTGCACTGCACTTGTGGTTAATGTGATCTATTTGTATATGAAGTTTGAATTCAATAGCTTTTATAAGTTTGAAGTTATGACCCGGACAAATCAGATTTTGACAAATATAACAAAGGGCAAAAACTCCAAACATACTGAAGACAGAGTTATGGACCATGTGCACTGCACTTGTTCTCAATGTGGTCTATCTGTATATGAAGTTTGAAGTCAATAGCTTTTATACTTTGGAAGTTATGATCCGGATAAGCCAGATTTTAAAACAAAATAACAAAGGACAATAACTCCAAAAATACTGAAGACAGAGTCACGAACCTTGTGCACTGCACTTGCGGTCACTGTGATCTATGTGTATATGTATAAGTCAATAACTTGTTTACTTTGGAAGTTATGATCCGGAAAAGCTGGACGGACGGACAGAACGAACGGACGAACAGACGGACGGACATGGTGACTGCAGTATACGCCCTAAACTTCGTTTGTGGGGTATAATAATGCAACATCGTGCAGAAATTTCATCTGTCTGTTGTATGTCTTCCAAAGTACATTTCACTTTTAATAATGGTCAACTGGTACATGATTGTTTTGAAAGTATTCATGGTGAAACACTGATCCATGGGAAGCCTCGTTCCAGATCGTCATTCCTGGCAATAATCATTTTGAAAAGTGTCTCGGAAAGCTGTAAAATGTGTAATAGATATGTGTAGTGATACATTTTAGAACAATTCTGTATTGTAAATTTTGGAAAGACCGAACTATCCCGAAGTTCCAAGTTTTCCCGAGTTCGAAATATCGAAGTTCAACTGTACTATGGTGATAGATTACGTCATTCCAGATGACACTGGGGTTAAAATGGCGTCCATAGTAACTTTACACCTCACACATCCAAATTCTTTGCACATACTAACATGAATTCACTCGTGGCAGGCTAAAACGTGAACTGTTTTCATTTCGTATGTTTCATACATTAAAAATAGGACTAAGTATAGAAGGATGACACTACATGCGTTGGCAAGAAAACTTGACTCCATTTGTACGATAAAACTCCTCTAAACTACAACCTTATAAATAAATATAGATGTCTTATCAAGAAAGTGGTTGCTTTGTACAGGACGAAGGTAATTTTCTGCTACTACTACTACTGCTACTACTACTACTACTACTACTACTACTACTCATACTACTACTAGCAAGAAACCTAAGCAGTATTGGAAATTCATAGATAGTCCGAAGGGCAAACCCCCGTCAGAAACTCCTTCTACAGAGGAATTTTATGATTTTTTCAAAAATCGGAATAAAAATGTGGACGCGGGTGAGGAATTTACCCTCCCCGAAAACTTTTTATTGAATAGCCAAGAAATGCTTAACTCCCCTATTACAGAAGAAGAAATGCGCACCCATATTCGAAACCTAAAACATGCCAAGTCCCCTAGCCCCTCCGACAGAATAATTAATGAATACACTAAAAGCACTGATAATTTATTTTTGCCGATTGATAGACATCTCTTTAATAGTGTTTAACACCGGTCACCTTCCGGACAGCTGGCTTGAATGGTATATTATTCCAGTTTATAAGAACAAGGAGCTCGCGGTCAACCAGAAAACTACAGACCCATTACAATACTAAGTTGTCTAGAGAAATTATTCACCTCAATACTCAACTCCAGAATAAATTACTTTTTAGAAGAATTTTATTTACTTAATGAAAACCAAGCTGGGTTCCGTGCTGGTTATTCGACAACAGATCACATATTTTTGTTACACTCACTCATAGAAATAATGAAACATTCTAAGAAAAAACTATACTGCGCATTTATATATTTATAAGCATAATTCCTCCGAAACTGTTCAACAGATGTTCATAAAACAATGCATGTAGCAAGGACACAAGGATATGTTGATGTGCATATTGTCGGTGAATTTTCCTTCTGTATTTTATGTTATGCCCCTTTGAACTTAGAAATGCGTCCGTCCGTCCGTGCGTCGTCCGGTCTTGTCCGGGCTCTAACTCAGAACTTTATGGATAGATTGTGAAATCACATGCCATAAATGTTCCTCTAGACGGTACGGCGTGTCGCATGAAAAAACCACGTCAATAGCTGAAAGGTCAAGGTCATACTTAGAGGTCAAAGGTAAAAAAACATGTACATTTGATGTATATTTTTAACCGGATTATCAGATTTTGATTGTCCGGAGCATATTTCCTACGCTACTTTTGGTAGGATCACCAAATGTGGTGTATGAGTACAATTTGGGATGGCGGAGTGTCGCGTACTATTTATAGGTCAATGTGACCTTGGGCTTCCTTAACCAAAAAAACTTTTTCCGGAGCATAACTCCTATACGGAATCAGCTAGGATCACCAAATATGGTGTGTGAGTTCATCTTGTGATGGCAGAGTGTCGCGTACTATTTATAGGTCAATGTAACCTTGACCTTGGGCTTCATTTACAAGAAAAAATTGTCCGGAGCATATCTCCTATACGGAATCAGCTAGGATCACCAAATGTGGTGTGTGGGTTCATCTTGGGATGGCGGAGTGTTGCGTACTACTTTTAGGTCAATGTGACCTTGACTTTGACCTTTGACCTCATTTACAAAAAAGCTTGTCCGTAAAATATCCGGAAAATACTTCAGCTAGGATCACCAAATATTGTGTGTGAGTACATCTTGGGATGGCGGAGTGTCTCATACTATTTATAGGTCAATGTGACCTTGACCTTGGGCTGTATTTACAAAACACTTGTCCGGAACATACCTCCTATACGGAATCAGCCAGGAACACCAAATATGGTGTGCGAGCTCATCTTGGGGTGGCGGAGTGTTGCGTACTTTCTTTTAGGTCACTGTGACCTTGACTTTGACCTTTGACCTCAGTTACAAAAAAGCTTGGCCACGGCATATATCCTACACTACTTCAGCCAGGATCACCAAATATAGTGTGTGAGTACATCTTGGGATGGCGGAGTGTCACACGCGATTTATAGGTCAAGGTGACCTTGACCTTTGACATCATTTACAAAAAAGCTTGTCCGGAAAATGTCTCCTACATTACTTCAACTAGGATCACCAAATATGGTGTATGAGTGCATCTTGGGATGGCAGAGTGTCGCATACTATCAATAGGTCAATGTGACGTTGACATTGGGCTTCATTTAGAAAAGCAATTTGTCCGAAGCATACCTTCTATACCGAATCCCTAGGATCTCCAAATATGGGATGTGAGTTCGTCTTGGGAGTGTCAATGTAACCTTAACTTGACATCATTTACAAAAATGCTTGTCTGGAGGATATCTCCTACTACTTCAGCTAAGATCACCAAATATGGTGCGTGTGTGTGAGAGAGACTACATCTTAGGATGGCAGAGTGTCAATGTGACCATGACCTTGGGTTTCATTTACAAAAAAAATGTCTTTAGTTTAACTCCTACACTGAATCAGCTAGGATCACCAGATGTGGTGTGTGAGTTCGTCTTGGGACCACATACTAGTTATAGGTCAATGTGAGCATGACCTTGGCCTTTGACCTCATTTAAAAAAAGGCTTGTCCGAAGCATATCTCCAACACTACTTCAGCTAGGAATACCAAATATGGTGTGTGAGTACATCTTAGGATAGCAGAGTGTCGCATACTATTTATAAGTCAGTGTGCCCATGACCTTGACGTTGGGCTTCATTTACAAAATAAGCTTGTCATCCCTACACCGAATCAGCTAGGATCACTAAATATGGTGTGAGTTCATTTTCGGATGGTGGAATGTTGCATACTTTTTGCAGGTAATGTGGCCATGGTCTTGACCTTTGACCTCAAATATAAAAATGCTTCTCATTTGGGGTAACTTGAGTTCAAACTGTGGTATTATTATGCAATCTTTACTTTCATTTTGCAGTTGCATATTACAGGCCTACTTACAAAACGCATATTGTCAGTGCTTTGCTTTGGGGGCATTTGTCGCGCACTGTGACACATTTCTTGTTCTGGGAGTTATGTCCCTTAGAAATCACCAGTTAATAGTGAAGGGTAACCCGGTTTGATGTCGTGTCGACATTTCTTGTTGACTTTGCAATGGCATTTGACTCTGTTTGGTGTATTGGACTTTGGCCGAAAACTTCTTAGGACATCTATAAATGGAAAATTATTTAAAGTAATCTACAACATGTATAATAACATTAAATCCTGCGTTTTTCAGGGCCAGAACACAAACATTTTCCCATGCGATATTAGAGTAAGATAAGTTGAAAACCTTTCTCCTGTATTTTTTTCTAGTTTCCTGAATTATCTAGACAGTTTTCTCAGTTCATCAGGTTGTAATGGTGTTAACATAAAACTAGATGAAGCTACTAACTGGCTGAAACTACTTGTTATTCTATATGCTGACGATACTCTGATTCTCTCTGATAATGTAAATGATTTTCAAACTTCTTTGTCGTCTTTTGATGAATATTGCCAGGAATGGAAACTAACAGTTAACCTTTTTTTAAAAGCAAAGTTATTTTCGGAACAATAAATGTTAGAGATGTTCATTTTTATCTAGGAGAACAATTAATTGAAAAATTAATTTAATCCTGGACAGATACAAATAACTGGGCGTTATTTTCCAAAATAATGGTTCTTTTAAAGCAACAAGAAATCACCTAAAAAGCTATGCATCTTCTGTACACGAGAATCCATAACCTAGATTTGTCAATAGACCTTCAGTAAATCCTGTTTGATCATACTAGCTTACATATTCGTATTTACAGTTGTGAAATATGGGGTTATGTATGATTGGGTAGTATTGAAAAAGTGCATAATGAGGTTTTTTTCGTAAAATTTGTAAATTACGCAAAAGTACACAATTGTACATGTACATGTACGTGCTATATGGCGAACTTACTTCATTCTCAGTGTTGTTATATTTTCTGGTCCTTCGAGATCATTAGTTTTGATGTTAATCGTTTTGAAAATTGAATACTTCTTAAGCCGGTGCTAGGGGGCATGAGTAGGGCTGCACTTTTAATTACTACTCATGAACAGACTCAGTAAAACCTAGTCTGCATTTCTACTTTTGCTTTCGAAGGATCACCTATTTTCAGAATTGGTCGACATCGTATATCTGTTTCATTCAAAAGCTGAATGATTGGTTAATGGAGTTGTATTTTTGTCGGCAAAAAATCTAAACTCTTTTTAATATACCAGTCTATATTAAAAAATCTGGTGACTCCCCTAGAGCAAAAATTGCACCACAAAAAGGGAAAATTGCAGACTTGGTTTTATTGAGTCTGTTCATAATAACCATACTAATAATAATTATAACCATAATAATAATAATTTTAATTGAATTAACGATGTAAGAGAAACTTTGTCGAACTGGCATACTGGACATGTTTTTTTTCTCCAAAATACCGTGAACAATAATAGCATTGATAAGTTAGTAAAGCGCACTTTAATTGATCAATTTAAACAAAAATGGAAAGAAGATGTGCCAAAATCCAGTAAAGGAAGACATTATCATATGTTTAAAAAAGTCTGTCGAATTTGAAAGTTATCTTACTCTAGTCCCTACTAATATTCGTTACTATATCCTTAAACTGCGAACAGCAAATCATAGATTTCCTGTAGAAACAGGCAGATGGTACAATATCCGGAAATAAAACAGAAACTGCTCTGTATGTAACTTAGATGCCATTGATGACGAGACCCACTACCTATTTACATGTCAGCGTTTTCGTAATGAGCGAGAGAAATACATACATTCATATTTAAATAATAACCATGATTTGGCTCTCTCAAATCTCCTCATATCCAGACATAGTGATGGTTTAACTAAACTTGGAACATTCCTCAAAATAGTGTTTCAAACAAAGTTCAATCCCACTTAATTTGTTGTCCTAATTTTACGCGTATATAAGTTTTAATAACCGCTTTACGCATACAGTGCTGCCTCTACAATTTGTGTAGTGCTAACATGACCATATATTATGCACAAACTTCTACTCTGATTACGGCATGGTTGATGCTTATCAATTATATACCGGTATGCAGTGACGCCATTAGTCAGAAACTGCCACATTGAGGCGGCGGCTGATCTGTGGCATCACTGTTGACAGCCAACGTGTAAAACTGTCTCTACAATTTGTGTAGTGCAAATATGGCTACCCATTATGTACAAGCAAACTTCTACTCGATTACATGTTTAATGCATTTTAATTTTGTATACAGTGACGTCATTGATCAGAAGCTGCCTCATTGAGGCGGCAGCTGATCTGTGAAATCACTGTTGATAGATGCCGTGTAAAATTGGCTCTACAATACAGTTTAAGTCATATTAATTATGTATACAGTGACGTCATTTATCAGGGGCTGCTTCAATGAGGCGGCGGTCGATAAGTACAATCACTTTGACAGCTGACGTGTATATTTAGCGCTAACATGGCTATATATTATGTACAAGCAAGCCTCTACTCTGATTTCAAGTCTGTTTTTATTATGTATACAGTGGCGTCATCGATCAGAAACTGTCTCACTGAGGCGGCAGCTGGCCTGTGTCATCACTGTTCACGGCTGAAATGTAAAGTTGTCTGTACAATTTGTGTAGTACAAATGGCTTCTTATAATACTTATGGCCTCTTAGAAGAAATCGATATAGGCGATCAGTTACCGTTGTTTTATTGTTGCCACTTGGTTATTTATTGATGTATTATAGCAGGACATACATGTATAGCAAACCGTGTACAATCTAGTGAATTGGCTCACTAAAAGCCCATCCATCTGGTGCTACACTGTTTGCTACTATGTAGAGCATAATTATATTGCGTTTTTTTGTACTTACTATGTTGTATTGTCTACTGTGATGATTAAAACTGAAATTATCAGGTAAAAAAGCAGATCTGGTGCGAGGACTTTTTATCCATAATCATCACACCTCGTCTTCTCTGTTTCCCGGATCCCTCTTGTAACCTATGAAAATTTAGCAATGCGCCCAACAAAAGAATTATCCCCCTTTAATTACTCACCTTTAACTTTACGGAAATCTATACCGCTACTTTCTATAAAGAAGGTGATTCAACTGCCCAAACTGATGACTTCTTGGAATATCTAATTATAGACACTTCTGCACTGCTCTTCATTTCTCCTCATAGTTTCCCTATACACACTCAGCGTCAGATTCTTATTATTGTATTTTCTCATATGTACTTGTTATATGTAATGAGAAATAAAAAGTGATAGTTGTAAAAAAAAAGTAGTAGTAGTATAGCTCGAACAATTTGACCTGGACCCCCACCTTTATGCAGAATACGTAATGAGAGAGATGACGCTGTATAAATAAAACTCAGCCGGCAAATCGTGAAGTCTGTTCTCGCTAACGCCACGGGACAGCGATAACCCGTACATATCACGAGTGTGTCTATGCATAGTTGCTTATCGGGTGTGTGTTTTATTTCCTAAATCATGATTTTGATTATACACACAATCTCAATCACTATTGCTATGGTATTAAAACAGTTTGGTATGACATGTTGTATTACACATGGCCGCTGAAACGTTCATCTCACAAAAGAAAATACTCATCGGGTGTGCCAAGATCTAATAAAATAAAACTATGTTAAGAACATATTTTACTTCGAGAACAAATAGAAAATACCTCCAATAATCATTTCTAGAATGGTGTCCCTCCTCTGCTGTTAGTGTAAATTCTGCCATTTTGATTATGATTAGATTTTAATCGAGGTCAGAGCTTGATTAGTCTGATTAGAGAACATGTTCGTGATTCGATAAAAAGAACGACTGAATCACAATCATGAACTGTAATCCTGATTCAGATTTGCGATAATAAAACACACCCGGGACACGTACCGAGGATAAACCCGTGCAATGCCGATGATAAAAATAGAATTGTTACGAATTTGTATTAATGCAAATTAAGTAGGTCAGAGTCCAGGTCAAATTGTTCGAGCTATAGTAGTAGTAGTAGTAGTAGTAGTAGTAGTAGTAGTAGTAGTAGTAGTAGTAGTAGTAGTAGTAGTAGTAGCAGCAGTAGTAGTAGTAGTAGTAGTAGTAGTAGTAGTAGTAGTAGTAGTAGTAGTAGTAGTAGTAGTAGTAGTAGTAGTAGTAGTAGTAGTAGTAGTAGTAGTAGTAGCAGCAGTAGTAGTAGTAGTAGTAGTAGTAGTAGTAGTAGTAGTAGTAGTAGTAGTAGTAGTAGTAGTAGTAGTAGTAGTAGTAGTAGTAGTAGTAGTAGTAGTAGTGTAGTAGTAGTAGTAGTAGTAGTAGTAGTAATGCTTTATAATTTCGAAATAGAAAGTCATGTGATGTGTTATTTAATTAATTAACCGCGCATTACATCGTATTTCAAGCCCAGCATTGATCTATTTTGTCGCTGGTAAATTGACGTGGTGTTTTGTGCCTGATAAGATTGAACTTACCGTTTTTGGTTGAACCACTTTGAGTCGAAATAAATCTCGTCATAAATCAAAGTGCTGAAGGTACTGGTGGTCTGGGCTGATTTCTTATACACATCCTGCTTTGTGCTTATTGGTGTATCACATTTAGGAAAAATGATATCTGTTCAACAGCACACATTCCTTTATTATTAACAGATTGTTAACAGAGGTGGGTAAAGTGTTTTAAACAGGTAGTGTTCTTTCTACTCTTTCTTAGTATGAATGCAGGAAAGTACAACCTATACATTAACATAATACACTGACATATTCATAAAGTCTGCTAATAATTTACATCCTAAAAAGTGTAAGGCAGAACATTTCACTACCGTTCGTTTTCATGTGAAAATTGATAGTTAAGGCGTTCCTGAAAAAACATCATTACAGTAAGTCCTTCACCACTAAGTCAGGCGTTGGGTCCTTTCGAGAGATGTATGTTTCCTAGTTATGTCAAGAAACACCTTGGAAGTCTAAGGGCGGGGTCACTTTCGAATCCAGGACCATATGGTGTGAATTATCATGACAGATGACCTGTGGACAATGTTATACAACAAATATCGTAAATTTTGGCGCCACTTTTGACCTCGGGTAATGATGTGAACACATATGGTAGAAGACCACCCACAAGACATATCTATAATTCAAATATATATGCGCTTTACTTTATAGTTCTAGAGAAGAAGATTCATTTTTTAAAAAGTCTTCCCTACACAAAATCTCAGAATATACACCTCCTTTACAAGATGCATCCGCAAAAACACTTTTACATTCCTGTGAAATGTTTGCTAAATTTGAGGTCAGAGTTCTAGTTCAATGTCACAGCAAGCCAAAAACAGTCGTTTTATATAAGCTATCTATTTACCAAATTTGGTAAAAATATCAAAACTGTAACTAAAGTTATCATCTAGAAACGAAAATTTGTCATCGCCAGTGTAATAACCAGGAAGCACACATTCTTTCAATTATTTTCTCAATATAAAACAAATATTGAGCAGGAAAGAAGCCACAAACAAAATATTGCATCGGCAGCGAGGATCGAATTCACGCGAAGCACGAAGAAAAAGAGTTGACAGTCTGCCACGCTGAGCTATTTCGAACATATAGTGAATTGAAGTTGTATATAAACTTACATGATAATGCAAAACGTATGACAGGAATAAATAACATAGCCCCTTCCGTGCCACAATGACGGGTTTATGATATCACATGCAAACAGTTTGGATCCAGATGAGACGCCGAGTAACTCGGAGAAAATGGAAGAAATGCACACACGTACACTAAAAATAAACGAAACTGTGCCCAGCAGACGACATTGCTGGCACCGAAAGGGTTAATATTAATTAATATGGTCATACTGTCGAGTCAAACAAACTTATTTATAGTTCGTTCTTTTTAGTGTTAGTTGATATCATTGTTTACTGATAATCAAATTCGACAAACTCTCAGTCTTTCACTAATATAATTTATTTTTAATCAATTAAATGATTAGAGCCAGGTACTTTCGCAAACATTAGTATTAGATCTAACATCTATATATTAATTTAATTGCAGCGTCAACAACTGCAGTAACCAGATACAGTACTTTGACAGTAACTCGAAAGGTAAAATAGCCATCTTGTTCATACATGTATTAATTTTGTTCGTGTTTACAAATTCTATTTTTATTCAGTATTCAGTAATAGGCGCCCTTTGATGCCCGCAGCAATGTTTTTCTTGTTCTCATTTGGTATACATCTTTGTTTATCTGTCAAGGGAGATAATTTACAGCTGAACAATACCCCCTCGTACTAGCCGTGTTATCTGTTACAACGACAAACAAGGAATATAAACATTCGATGGAATGCACATATCTTTACTAGTGCCTCTTTAAAATGAAAAAAAAATGGTGTTCTAATCAATGTGTATTTTAATCCTTTACTTCATAAATATTCATGAAAGGATCAATGATATAATTGATATTAGTAGGATTAACTTTTATAATGGTATATCAACAAATGGAATTTTGGCCATTGCAGAAACTGTAGAATCATATTTACGTAATGGTCAAGAGCAAATATAGTAGACCCTGATCAGACGGCTCCTATAGGAGCCGTTTGATCTAGGTCTACTCTGTTAGTAAAGGAGTCGAAGAGCGTATTTATGGAATAAAGGTAAATAAATGATAACATTAATTTTATGAACAGAAGAACCAATGGCAAAAGCTTGTCATAATCATTGCACAAACAAACATACCAACCTAATTAACGTCGAACGCACTTACAAAATAATCCATTTGGATACATTAAAGAAAAACTTTCAAAAATTGAATACTGCTTAAACCAGTGCTTAGTGTTGCGCATTTAATAACTGCTCATGA